>RPOG01000343.1:0-429720 GCA_008086565.1 Thalassoma bifasciatum
GCTCAAGATTTGCATCCAGGAACGAACAATGCAAATGTCCTTTGTAAACTTGCAGCGAGGTACAAATCAACTGACATTTTGCATTTTGCATTACCTGTAAAAGTGTGAGTTGGAGGCAAAGTGGAGAGCTTGTAAACAGTGCTGGAGAATAATCGTTCGCCGTGCAGCTTCGCGTAAAGCGCATGAATGGAGGAAAAGTTACTGTGCGCGGTGCTCAACCTTTAATAACTATAATTTCCACACATTTCCTCACTTATGACTCAAATTGTGCGAGTTATCACTGTAATCTTGTATTTAATAGTATATGAATCGCATCGTCCCCACACCTGCAGCAGTAAACAGCTACTCCTCACCATCATAATGTCTGAAATCTCAGTTCTGTTGTAATTCTTCTCCGTCATTTGTGCTGTTTTATGGTGACTGTGGGTTAATTATAAAGCATTTTGTGTTTTGCAAAGTAAGTGATCCTCATTAAGTGCAACTTTGTCGCGCTGCAATCGCTAAATCCGAGTGGTTGAGGACACAGCCCGGGCGCTGATCGCCTGTTTGGTGAATTGTCCCGAACTTTGAGAGCTGTGAAAAAGAGATGAGGGTTGTTTACTCCTCTTATGTGTTACCTGATGATTTTTTAGGGAAAGACTTAAGTGAGAATGTGCAAAAGAGTGGCTGTCACCTGAACTCGGAGTAGCCCGTGCAACGTTGTGCGTAAAAATTCTTTAATCGAACTCTTTCAAATTTGACCTCAGACGCATGTAAAACCCTCCTGCACGCAAGGATGTCCCCGGACCTTCTTCAGATTTCTTCAGATTGTGAGCTGCATCGCAGTGTCCTGAATTCTTCATCTGCAGAAAAAGCGAAATGCGTTTGATGGAGACGGAAAAAGCCGAAAAACGCTTTCAATACCGCATTGGTGTTGACGGAATTCAACTCCAAGAGGTGATTGAACGGTGTGTCTGTTGGTGGTGCGGGCGCCGATCGGACGCAGAGGGGTATTTTCTCTCTTTTTCTCTGCGCTCTTTGGATCTCTGCGCATGCAGGCGGCTCCTTACCTGTCTCTGTGCGTCTGGCACCTTTTATTTCCGCGTTGTTCGTGTCTGAACTCAAACACAGACAGAAACAGAAACACTTCCACAGCTGTTAGGCAGCTGGACTCCAAAGTCTGACTAAAACCACATAAAGGCTGCAAGAAAAGACATGCACAGTCTGCAGAAACAGTTACTGAAACTGCTTTGATGCAGAGAACTCAGTTAATGCTTTGCATGGGAAATACTCATCAATTGGAGCTTCATCTGTTAAAGTTTCATAGCCCCCACCCTTATCATACCCTCAACCACCCCCCTCTCTCCCTCCCGTGTGGCCATTTGGACCTCTGGGGTAACAAATGTGTGGAATTTCTTTGAGGCCTCTCTGGGAATTTGAGTGCTGTTAATTTGCAAGTAAATACGACTGACCAGAGGCCCCCTCACGCAGGGCGGGAGGTGGGCTATCCATAATGTGGAGAAGGAGTTAAAACAGCGAGCTTACAGTTAGTCCTGTTGCAGAAGGAAAAGAGAATTCAATAAATGTAGAGGATCAAATCAAACTGAAATGTTTCTTTAGTTGCAATGAAACAACCCACTTTCTTGGGATAAATGAGTTAATTGCTGTGCCCTTTTCTGTGCTCACTGGGAATCCTGATTTATAGAGCCATCTTTTCATTTATTGCACACAAAACAAGAACTTGTATTCGCTGCTAAGGGAGAGCAAAACAGTCAAATACATCCCTTTTATTTGATCCCAGCAGTGCTGCGTTTAACCGTCGAGGCTGATAGGGTTAATGAGCAGATCATAAATGCCGCCAGTCTCTGAGAAAAGTGGTGATTATTAACGCAGGAGTCAATAATGAGGGGAATCACAGGAGGGACGTGTTTTGTGGTGCAGCATTAGTAGCACTCTCATATCACAGAGAAGAATGAGAGAATTCAGAGGAGGATTTAAAAAGTGTCCGTCATATTTTCACAAAGTCACTTTGGGTTTGTTGATATACTTTTCCCTAAAACAGTCCTTCTTCATCACTTTTCCATTTGGAAAGTCAAACCACGATTTCTGGCGTTCATGTGAATTTGTCTCCTCTTATCTGCGTCTGTTTTGTTTTTGGCCTCTCACTTTCAAAGTCATTGTAATGAATGCGAATGCGTGAACGCCTTGTCGACTTTACCAATGCAGAGAGTGAGCTTTTGTTAATATGACACTTTTCTAAATCTGTCTCCTCTCTGATGGAGCTTTGACACATATTCTCAGCATCTTAAATCTTAATGAAGTGAAATAATAGTTTCCATTAGTGTCTACAGACAAATTAAGAGGCTGCTGCTGCCGTCAAACACCACATCTGAGCTGGTTTAATTATAACTCGAAATTATTTGAGTATTTTGAACATTAGAACCAAGTTGGTTTAATTATAATTACTTTCCAGCTCCGTTTGAAAGAGGAAATTAAAATGTGTGTTTTCCTGGAGAAAGACGACAGAAGAGGAGTGAAAGTGTGGTGTGAAAGGAGGAGGAGGAGGGGAGAAAAACGAGAAATGCAACCATTGGTTTTTGGCCGTGGGCATCTCCTCCACTCAAGAGACTGTGAAAACGGCAGGAGGGAGTGTGTGTGTGTTTCTGTCATATCTTGTGTGTGTGTGTGTGCAGCAAGTGTTTGTGTCATGTGTGTTGCTGTCTCTTGAAGAGAAAGGCAGGCTGATGCTTTTAAGCCCCACAGAGTACAGTGCTACAAAGATGTTTGCCTCTCGTTTGTCTCTTCATTCTACCCCTGCCATGTAAAATGGCGACAAATCAAAGGCCTTTTTATTTATTTTCTCCTTAAAAGTAATGCCTCAGTCCGCCGTCCTTCAGATCCATCCTCATGTCTTCTCTTCAAATCAAACGCAGAGCCAAACTGTTTCCACGGGCTTCAGTTTAGTGATAGATTTGTGGAATCCATCTCTTTGAAAGTAACTGGCTCATTTCTTCCGTCGTTTGGGGATGAAGTCTGCGCACACAAGCGTGTGTGTGTGAAATGTAATTAATCTGTTGAGAGAATTCATTAGCTAATCTCTCATTAGACTCTGTGTGTGTGTGTGTGTGTGTGTGTGTGAGTGTATGTGTGGATGGGTTGGTGCTGAAAAATGGATTGGCGACACACAGCGACCGTGCAACCTCTTAGCCCCGCACGGCTGCCAGACATTGAAGTGAAAGGTGACGCGACAGAGGCACCATGCTGTGCAGGATCTGTTTTACAAGTTTCACTCTCGCTACACAAAAAGTTAGAGCAAGATAACCACAAAGGATCAAGCAGCACAAGCTTCAACTTTATTTGGTTTTATGACTTCTTGGCGCTGTCAACTAGTGTTCAGGAGGAGTATTTCAGTGTCATAGCCACTTCAACGTAGCTGTGACGTGATGGAGTCCATGCAAAAGTATGAACCAGGCTTCATAGTTGCCATGAACGGAACAGTTTGCCACTTTAAAATGGGACCTAATGAGGATTCCATGCATTCAGGGTGAGCTTTAAGGGGACACTTGAGGAACTGCAGTACTTTTGGACTTTTATACCAGCTTCATTTTCTGTGCAAAAGGTTTCCAGTTTCAAGTAACAGCTTTTGTATCAAAACAACTGGACACAATAAGAGATCATCTCATTCATGAATTTATTTTTTCATCCTTTTGTTTGCTTTGGTTTAGACAGGACAAGTTAGCACATTGAGCAGGAAGCTGAAAAAAGTGCTCATTCTCTCTTTCTGCAACTTAAAATCTGTCCTCCAGCCTTGGATTCTTCTCTGGATCAAGGTGCAAACTTGGCCACACATTGAGTTTATCAAAAACTGTGTTCTTATTCTACTAGAGTTTTCAGTCTGATAATTTTCTCTGTTATTTCTCATGTCAAAAAATGAAATAAATAAATAAGAGATAAAATAAGCTCACCTGGGGCTAGCCTCGGGAGGTGTACAACCAAGACTGCTAAGCCATACCAGCACTCCAAAATCACAGATAATCTCAATTACATGTCGAATTTCCACATCAACACTGCATTTTATTTTACTATTATTGGTCAATTTTATAATGTGGCTCAGAAAGAAAAGAAATGTAGAAACGGATGGATCTTGGCCTGTAATACCATTTTTGGCCACTGGGCAAAATGGTAAAGAAGGCTTAATAAGAGCTCTGGATGCAAGACCCTAAAAACTCATCCATCAGTTAGAAACATGTCCATGTTGTTTTAAAGGGGAAAAGGGAACTTGTTCAGACCCAATCTGAGGAGAGCTTTATTAATACCTTGTCTTAAGAGGTAGAACCAAGCTGTGCTGTGTTTCAGAAGCTGCTAACATCAGTCTTCATACATCATATCTGTTAGACAATGTATACATTTGTTAGCTATCCGTGTTTATTTCAGTCTATTGATATGAATCTCCTTAGTGTTGAATTTAGGATTAACCTTTAGATACTGGTACATTCTGGGTTTGCATAATCAGTCACCAAAGCAGGAAGTGAACCATGAAAGTGTTCAAGTCTCATTGGAAATGAAGGAAAGCAGCACATCCAAAACAAATCCCCCAATCCCTGAAATATCACATCCCCGATGAGTGATGGTTATTAGTTCACTATCATCAATCTCAGCTCGGCCCCGTTTGGCTCTGGTCACAGCTGTCGGTACAAGGGGGCTTTGAAACACGCTGCTGCCCCACACACACACACACACACACACACACTCACACACACTTACACACATGGCTGGCTAATGACAGATTAAGTAATCAACACTCTCAGCTGATTAATTACATTACGGTTCACGCACACTCTCTCTTTTCCTACACTCACACAGACAGATGTGAGCAGCTTCAGAACCAGTGGTGATGATATAATAAATATAATGAAGACATGACTGGTGCATGCGTGTGTGTGTGTGTGTGATTGGAACAAGTGGTGACAGGTGATGACAGTCTTGAGAAAATGATTGTTTTTAGGGTTACCATGAGGATGAGGTGAAGCAAAGGGGAAAGGTTGAGGTCAGGCATATGTTGGTTGAAAAGTTTGTATAAATGAACATGTGTAAGACAAAAAAATTACCTCTGACAACTTTAAACACAGAACTGTGTAATGTGTCCCATGTTCAATGTTCAGTAGATTGATGTGAAGTCAAAACAAAGTGCTTGGGTGTGATATGTGATACCTTACCTCTTTTGCTCTGTCGACCTGTGACTTTTTAATGCTCAGTTTCTGTTCTGTTTCTGTTTCTGTTCTACTTTGTTGTTAAACTTTATGTGACTTTACTTCTTTGCATGCGTTCTAATCGACTCTTTGTCCTTATCCTCTGCTTTTCCTCTATTGCACGCAGCTCACATGGGGCGCTCTGAGAAGGGTGAGTTACAAGCGGCCAGCAGAGAGCTGAGCTTCATGTTTTATAGATCATCACCATCATCATCATCATCATCATTATCTTTGTTACAGTTTGGTGTTGTCATCAATAGCTTAGTTTTCATCCTAATGGCAAAACCACACCAAATTCATGTCAGATCCGTCTTTGCTCTGTTACAACACAAGATCGAATGGGTTTCAAATAAAGTCAACGTGTTCACTCACACTGGCTCCGCTATGTCAAATTGTACTTCACTTTACTTCAACAACAAACACACATAATAGGCAGAGCCAGGCCTGAATCCAACATGAATTTTTAGAGCCAAATTAAGACATCATGAATGAGAAGAGACTCATCACTGAGGTGGAAAGTGCAGCAAATCCTCAGTCAAGTGCTAAACTGCTGCAGAGCGAAGACGTGTCAAGGATGGATCTGGCATGAGACTGGTGTTGCCATCAGTTAGCCTTCCGTAGTCTCATTTCAAGGTTTTGACATCAGGCATAGTGATGTAGAAGGTTTTGGGATGCACAATATTAGAGTTTTTTTGATATTCAGATATTTTCAAAGTTATTTTGTCTGATACTGAAACAGAAACCAACACTGATTTATCTGATTAACATTTAAACACTTTTTCATTACAAAGAAGGCACATTTCTCATTCACCTAAACATCTGATTCTATCATAAATGCTAAATGTATTCTTTATCAAACATTTACATTCAGTAACATGCTCACTGTCTCTTCAGTGACACATTAATCTGTTTCATGCAGCTGACATTACTTATATGCTGAAGATATTGTGCATCCTTGAGTAGTTTATGTACAGTCACCTAATCCTACAGGTAACATGTCTTTACTAACACTCTCTCACTTTTTGGTATAATGATAATTTCTGCATTTTTGAAGCCTATGAGTTTAGAAAGTCGAGTTATGTAATCGAAAAATCTGGCACCCGATACACATCATGTCTTAATTTTGACCCTTTAATGCATAGAAATGCTGTAACCCTTCTTTATAAAAATTGTTTCATGATTAAAAATGTATCAAAAAGTCTAAAAATGTCAATGTTTAACACCATAACGCCACTTTTGCTGTTTTATAGAACATAAAGTGCATTTAAGACAGCAATTTAAAATCTCTAAAAGTATAGAAGTAACTTCTTTAAAACAACGTGAGTAAGTTTATCTGTGTACCTGTTGGAATATAACTTCTAACTTGATATTTCAAAGCACTTCCAGGTCATTTTTACAAGCTGTTTTCCTCTACTGGAAATAATTCCTATAATGAATGCTTGAGATGCTCGTAGTGCTCTGGCATACGTTTGCTGACCATCCGTCTTTGTGACTCTGCCAGCCTGGCAGTCAGTAAATCTATTTGCCATTTGTCTGTCTGTGTCTGTGTGTCTCTCCTCTTCTCTCTGTCTCCGTCCGTCTGCCTGATCGTACTCAGACAGCTGTCGGCAAGTTTGAAGTTTCCAGGTGCTGTTTGTTCAGTTGAGTCAGGTTTTAAGTGAGGGACTTCTCAGTTACTTGGTCCCTGAACACTCTTCTTTCTCTTCCCATAACTGTCTACTTCAGCTACCTCACATCCTCTCTTTCTGTCTTACACCTATCCTCTAACTCTCCTCCCCCTCCGTCTGTCCCTCTTTCACACACAAACTCTCACAGCGGATGGTTGTTAATAAGGGTGTGGTGGTTTTTTTGTGTGTGTGAAAGTGACAGGTTAGTAAATAGTCACTGCACACTGCAGAGACTCACTGAGCTATCGTTGTGTGTGATTGTAGAGTGTGGCATCCCACAGGCTTTGACAAAGCTGAAGCAAAATGATGTTTTCATTTTTATTTACAAAAATCAAACACAATCAGAATCCTCAGTTGGTTTCACACGCAGACAAAAAAAAGAAAGAAAAGAAAAGAAAGACTTATTGTTTTCTGTTGTTAATATGGGAGTCCAGCACAGGCATGCTCCAAAACACACAGAATTTAATACAGAAATAATAGAGGCCTAATGAAAGTCCAGCAGGGCAGAAACACTGTCAGTTCACATTAAGCAGGACAGGTTCTTGAAAACGGTTTTGGCAGGTTCTACCTCAGCAACAACATATCTCATTACAATACGCCCAGCTCAGATTGGGAAAAAGGATGTGTTTGAAACTGAAACAACATCCACTTTCTTATATTTTTCTTTTTTTTTTTTAAATTTATATTTCTTATTTAGCAATATGGAAAGAAGCAGATGAGATTTAAGATATGATAGGCTCTTTGTTTCGGTCTATTTAATTAACAGAGAAAAAAAATTGTCAGTAACCCTTTATAACTCAAGTATCATGCAGGGCACCTGAACTTATTTTGTTATGTTGGCTTTAAAATGTTTGAAAAGCATACCCAGAAAACTCATCTTCTACTATTTGGGAACTGTTTTTTTTTTCCAAGCCCAAATTGTTGAAGAGTTACAGTATTGAGAACAGCTATTACCTCTTGCCTCAAATATTACTTGTGATCAGAAGCTGATTGGGAGCTGTTTTTTTTTTGTTTGCCCAAATGGTTGAAGAGTTACAGTCATTTCAAGGGACTTTAAGGACTCCCCATGTGATCTTAAAAATATCTCAGTTCTAGATACACGACTGATCATAATCCACAACCTAAAATGAGATATTCAGCCCCAGTTTTTTTCTAAATACTATTTAGACTACTACTGTTTCTCAGCTTTACGATCAGGTTGGACAGGTCTGGACTGATTTACAGCATATAGAAGTCTCTATCACAACACCACACAGGCCCACAAAGTTTAGCAGTGAGGAGAGACAGAGAAAATTTCCTTGCAAAATCTTCAATTAGCACAACTTTAAAAGTGATGTTAAGCCTTTATTTTAGCTGGGGTTTAGTAGGTTCAGATACTTTCTGGAGCCCAAAGGCGGTGTTAGCATGGTAACATTTATGACTTATACGCCTGCTTGAAAGAGCTGAAACTATTCGACTTAAATGTTTTGTGCTTGTTTATTTCAGTGTTTAAGGTGGAAGTTGGTCCACTCAGCCAAATTGGCTCAGAGTATGAAAATGTTTAAACCCGTTGTGTTATGAAGGTCAGAAACCTCAAACTGATCATTCATCTGATCCAGTTCCAGCCTGAGCAGCAAAAACTTTACAGTAATTTCCCTGTTGCTGCTGTAACAAACTCATCCATGGTCCTGCATGTTTATCAAATGTTTGCCAAAACTTGCTCAAGCCAAACCACTAAAGACAAAAATACAAGAGTTTTGGGGAATTCATGTTTCTAAATTCAGCATCCTCGCTTCAAATCTGTTCCGGGACGTGCGCCACATGATCACACAATCATCTTCCTCTGCTATCCTCTGTCCAAAAGATGATGTTTAAAAGTAGATTTTCAAAGGCAATCAGAAGTCTGTTCCTTTTTTGGCGGCATGTGCCTTTTAGTGTCCATACTCAGGCTATTTTAGTCACAGTCGAAGCTCCTTAAGAGACACTTTAGACAAATTAAGATAAGGATGTGTCTTTACAGTGTCAAGAGACATTGGAAGGTGCTTTGTTTTTTGCTTCTCTAAATGCCACAGCTTTTATGTTGTGTGAATGAACTTGACAGGAAAAAGTGTGGGGTTTTTTGTGTGTTTTTGTGGGATGGTGCCTCTTTATGTTGGCCTTCAGGTGGATTGGGTTCACACAGACATCACCAAAGGGCTGTTATGTGTGTGTTCCTGTGTGTGTGTGTGTGGCGATGGGCAGCGGCTGAAGTGTTTTCCATTAGTCCAGTTAAGAAGACATCTGTCATAAAACTACACACACACACACACACACACACACACACACACACACAAAAGTAGCCATAAGCAATCCTTGTGCAGTATACCATACAAGCTCTCATCCTGATCTCTGTGTGAAGCCTCGTGTTAAAAGCCTGAAGGACTTACAGGCACAGTATGTATACCCTGATAGCAAAAAGGACACTATTTTTACAGTTCGTACAGTCCTTTCTAATAACTCTCCTCTGCTCTTTAAGCTGATTTTAGTTGAAAGCAGTGGAAAGCTTTCGAGATATAAACTCTTTTTCTGTGTGTGTGTGTGAATCGGGGGCTCACAGACAGATGACCGGTCCATTAAGATTATCATCTCCATCCCCCGGCCGTATATCTTCAAATCACCGTAAAGCTAGTCCGCCAACTGTGTAAGCAGAGATTTAAATCTTCCACAGTTATCTTTTTCCTCTAAATGATGTAACGCCGCTTTTTATCAATCTATCCTCCACCGTAATCGCTCTTTTGTCCGTCCATCTCTAGTGTGTGTGCTTGTCTGCTGACTGCATGACTTCAGACACATGGTCAGTCTGGCAGCACGGCGTGCACGTGTTCAGCACCTTCAGTCAATCACTCTAACAGACAGGCGGTGTGTGGGAGTCTGCAGACAGACATTTGAATGTTGAACATCTGTCTGTCACTTTTCTGCTCGGTCCTGCTGAGACACTGTCTGTCCTACACGTAGCTTGTTAAACATAGACGTTTGACTGTGTGAAACCACATTATGTAACTGTTTTGCTCTAAATAACAGCCTCAAAAAGTTCATGATGGCTGCAGAAAAGAAATCAAAGAAATGTTAGAAAGGGAAGCTTTTGATGACAAATATCAAAATGTAACAGCTCTTCCTTCAGACTGCTCCAAGCATTTTTAATAAGTACAAATACACAACAAATATTGTCTGAAAACAAGTATTGAATGTTTTTATTTTAAAACTTTGATCTGTTTTATCAGCCCAACCTTAAGTCTTCAGCTCACTCCCTTTTCCTGGTTTCCTGCTCTACCCTCTAAAAAATGACCAGAACAGCCAAGGTGACTCATACAACGGGATACTAGGAAATGACCAGACGCTTAAAGATGGTTGATTGTTGGAGAGAACAGTAGAATTATTCGTCATTTTGACACAACAGCAAAGTTATTGCTGTAGTGGGTACACACTTCTCTATAGGACTTCTTCTGGCAGTGTTTGATGATATTTCCATGCAAAAGATGAAGGTGATGTTGAGTGTTGGCTGTATTTCATTCCTCCATCAGGATAAGCACTTGAACATTACCTCTCGAGCAGTGGTGTGCACAGTCTTTTTGATGGGCATGGATGAAAAGATAAAATGACGTGCATTTTTGACGCCCAAGAGGGCAGTTTGTCACGTTTTAACCAGCAAAGGGGGCAGTGGTGTGTGTTTTGCCAACCAGCAGGGCACTTTAGCACATTTTTCAATAACTGGGCCACAAACCCAAACCTCTCTTGCACACCACCGCTTTTAAGAGGGACCAAAGGCAGTGTTGCTAGCTGTCCAATGACTTATTTTAGGAAATGTGAAGGAGGAAGATCTTAAATATCTGTCTGGTGCAAAATGCTTGGGGAACCAAAACAGTTTCATCATTTGGAGTAAGTTAGAATAACTTCAAGATGCCTCTGTAGCCTCTGAACAGACCATTTGATCAACGGAAAAAAAAGAGCCCTAATGTTTTTATCATAAAATTATTGAGCATTTTGAGATACTTGTGGATATGGAATATCTGCAGAAACTGAGTCTTGGTCTCATATTTGAGTGAAATTTTAACATGCATTTTCTAAGAAAAACCATAAGTTAAGTATTGAGCTTATTCCACTCAACTCAGTCAACTCAACTCTCATATGAAGAGACACTCAAGATGTTAACCCTGGCTTCAGGACCACAAACTTAAATATTAGGCATTAAAGAGATTATCTTATGCCCCCCCCCCCTTTTTTTTCTTCTTCTTTTTTTATGGAGGTTGGAAGAACTAAAATAGCAGGAAATTCTGCTCTATAGTTCAATGAGAAAATAACAGCTAAAATGACAATCAATTCAAAAAGTGCCCAGATCAGCTCCAATTCCATTGTTGAGATCACCAGTTCTCTAACAAATCCAATCCAAGAATTGCTGCTTCTGCCTCCTTGCTTGTTAATTTTTTTTCTTTTTTTGTCTGTAGTGACACTGAACAAATAATCATTTTGGAGCATTGAAATACTGGAGCTGCAGCTTGTGATGACTTTCAAAGAAGGATTTTATAGCTTGGAAAAGGGGTGAGATAATGATGTAAAAAAGAAAATATGGCAGCAGCCTCAGTATCTTTAAAAACCTGATCCAAAGGTACAGTTTTAAAGAACTAAACTACTGTTATTCACTGCAGTGTACCAAGGACACACCGTCCATTGAAAATCAAAAAGCAGTTTCACCTGAAAGATCCGAACTTTAGAGAATTCCAAGATTTTTTGTATGGATCAGGTGAGTGTAGCTTTATACAATTTCCAGTGAACTTAAACAGAAAATTTTATAAACTTCTTCTTTCTTTGAAGTTATTACCCCCATTTCAGTGCCTAGCAGTTTTAAATGAAGGATTAGATTTGATATTCATACATCTTAGGGATGAAAATGAGGTCACAAATGATGTATAAACACCTCAGTATGTCACTAATTCAGTTTGAATATGAAGTAGCAGAGAGGCCAAGGCTGCTTGTAACTTTATACCTCCAGACATTCAGCAGATTTATTTCCTCGCATTCATGGAACCAAACAATAGTTTTTTCAATGGTTTCAATAGATTTAAGGGTGTGGACACCTACTGAGGCTGCATTTCCCCAAGGTCTTTCTGCTTTGAAAAGAGTGACGCTGAAGAAATCCTTGTGGGAAACACAGAGCGGGAGTTTTGCCACACAGATAAGAGACACTACAAAGTTCTGAAAAATGGTGCAAATGGTGCGTCCCTTCCTCTAGAAGTGATAAGAAGCAACAGAAAAACTCCCAACGGACGCCCAGCTGCAGAGCAACATGTGAACCAAGAATAACACCAAAATAGGAGATGTTCAGTTTTTGTTGGCAGGTAGCCAGACATTCTTATTGAAAAGGTATTTGATTTTTTTAAAAACTGATGCTCACTTGTGTGGGCCCCCTGCTCCACACACACAGATGCAAACACAGCGATGTTGACACTGTGCAGACCCCACTTTGTCATGTGAAGTCTTTCTGCTCCCTCTGATTTCTCCAAACATTTCCAATTATGACTCCCTTCTCTCCCCCCAACCTTCTTAACTTTTGTTCTACCTCCTCCCCCTCTTGAGTCACTTTCCCTCCCGTTTCTGTGGAATTTATAGCCCACTAACCCAAACACAGCAACACAGTGTTTATCAAACCCTCCCCCATTCTCCTGTACCCCCCCCCCCCCACTTGTTCTCCTCTAATGCCCCTTTTCTCCCCCTCTTTATCCCACTACCTCACCCCCCCTCTTCCTTCTGTTTCTGTTTCCCCCTTCAAGGACCCACAACAAGATCAAGGGTGGGATTTTGTGTGCTCAAATCTAGACTGAAAGGTGTTGTATTACAGGGTATAAAGTGTGTGGAGACTTTTTAAGGTGGGAACTGTGATTGCAATCTCTCTGACATCAATGGAGCACTGTAAAAACACAAGAACATGTTTAAAGATGCACTCATGAGGAAAATCTTGACGGTGAAAAATGAATATGACATGAAAGAAAACTTTTATGCGTTTTTTGACATTTCATGGCCCAAAACATTACATCAGTACAAATGTACAGGTCTTTGGATTTTGTTCTGGACTGTACGTGTTAAGCGACTCAAATTAACCTGACATAGATTTCATTGGGGCTGCACGGTGGCGCAGCGGGTAGCGCTCCAGCCTCACAGTGAGATGATCCCCGGTTCCATTCCCCGTTCGGGCATGGTTGGCCTTTCTGTGTGGAGTTTGCATGTTCTCCCCGTGCATGCGTGATTTCTCTCCGGGTACTCCGGCTTACTCCCACAGACCAAAAACATGCCCACATTAGGTTAATTGATTATTCTAAATTGCCCGTAGGTGTGAGTGTGTGCGTGAATGGTTGTTTGTCAGCCCTGCGATTGACTGGCGACCAATCCAGAATGTACCCCGCCTCTCGCCCAATGACAGCTGGGATAGGCTCCAGCCACCCGCGACCCTGAATAGCAGGATAGACGGTCAAGAAAATGGATGGATGGATAGATTTCATTGTGATACAGAATGGGGGGATTTTAATTTGGTTTTTCAACTCTAAGAAACAAGCAAAAAAGGATCCCATAGCTTTTGCCCGAAAAGACAGTTTAGATTCTTTATATATCTAGTGAACTAACTATACAAAACCAAACACCTTCACATAAGACTATGGAAGCAGAAACAAAACAAAAGGAAAGCCTCACAAGCCAGAACCAGGTTGTAAGTTTTGCTTTTGACTTCTTTTGTCAGAGTAACAAAACTTGTTGGTATCACTTTTTAGAGCTGCCAGGCAGAAAAAAAGTGGTATGTTTTCATCTGATAGCTCACAATCTGAGGAACACACTCTCCTAGACGGCGTCACTCCAGCGCAAAACATCCTCAACCCTTCCTGCATCACGTCAAGGTCTCTCCCTCTCTCCTGCTGCCTCTCTCACTCACTTTCTGGAATGCTTTTGTTAGTGTTTTCTCACTCTGTTTTCAGTTCAGCCAGATTTACTTTGACTCACACACACACACACACACACACACACACACACACACACGCACATACACATATACCCCTCCTCTCTGAATATAAACCTTTGTAAAAGAAACTGTCTCTTTGTATTAAGCAGCTTCGTTAACTGTCACGATGTCTGCATCGGGCCAAAGGTAAATAAAGTGTCTCTGTGTGTGCATCTCCTGTACGTGTGTGTCCCGTGTGTTTGTGTGTGTGAGCAAAGCGAGCTGTCTTGTTGGAGTAACGGTTAGCAGATACAGCTCTACCTCCCCATGACACAAACTGTCTCTTACACTAAAGCTCACACACACTCAGACACACAATGCTACCTTAACACACAGCGCCGCTCTGTCTCGTAGGGTTAGTCCCTCACTGAAGTAAGCTTAGAGAAGTTAAGTACAGGTTTGAAACGGAACCACTGCACTCACTGTGTGTTTCTGTGTGTGTGTGTGTGTGTGTGTGTGTGTGTGTGTCTGGGTGGGATAAATATATTGATGTTTTATGGTTCTAACAGATCTCCTTAAGATAATTTATGATTTGTTAAAAATGTTTTGCCTCGGGCAAGAGCTTATCCATGGCTATTACTCCGATACATTTACAGATGTGCAGCATGGAGCTCTTTTACAGTGCGAACTCATCTTTGATAGAAATTCTTTCTGTTGTAATGGTGGACACTGGAGCTGGATTGTCCAAAAGAAACAGGTTTGAAGAGCATAATAAAGCCTAAAGGGAGAGTGATGGAGCATGGGCTAAAAGATGATTAGAAGAGCTTTCCTCTGCGTGGTGAGGTTGTAGTCGGTAGATGAGCACTGGTTGGACGTAACAAGGATTCACTAACGTTACATGTTACGGACATGTTCAGACTGACCAGATGGTCTGGACATTAAACCACGCTGTAAACTAAGTTTACAAAGGTTGACTGTTGTCACGTTTCAAACAATAGTGTCACATAACTGCCAATTGATTGTTGCTTTGCATCCTGGAAAGGGTTGTCATAACCAAAGACAAGCAGTGTTAAAAAGAAGATTTGCTTTTGTTTCATTGGCTTCTCATCTTTACAGAAGTGGGTGATGGTGCACATGGAAAATGGAGTCTTTATCCTAGAAAAACACTACAGATTCCAGCCAAAAATGTCACTTCAATCAACACTGAATGGACAGTCCTCACAGCGCCTTTCAACTGGCATGGATAAAAACAAGAGTCCTCAAAATGGGACACGCCACAATGGTCCAAAGTCTCACACTGACCTTTGCAGGATTCAACCCCTAAATTGGGACACAGCTATTGTTTCTCATTCAAGTGAGGCTTGTTAAAACCATTGGGAGAGGAGAGATAGTCACAATAACAAGAGAAGGACCTTTGTTGAAACAAAAGCTCTGTGACTTTTGTTTAGTTTTTAGATTGTTGCCGAGTTTTTCAGTAGAATCCATGAGCAGCTTTCCAGGAAATATTCATCAAGCTTCTCAATGACCTTGACCCAAAACCATACATCTGACAGCTCCAACTGTCAGGGTGACCGCTTGGGAGCTACACCACTTCAGGCCACAGATTTCCTGTAGAATTTCCTGTAGAAAGTGTGTTGTGTTTGAAATTGTAGGATTTTGTGATTCTCCTGAAGAGCTGTTGAGAAGTGTGTAATTGAATGATGGTTCCTGTCAGGGCTCACTTAAGTCAAGTGGCAGCAAAGGAATTATTATTATTATGAGCTGTTGCTCACACACATTTACATTCTTGTTGAAGTATCAACTTGACTGTACCCAAAGAGAAGAAAACAGGAGAAAGGAAGAAAGTCTGGATCCATTTGATGTGATAACTGAGCAAACTGGTGCATTATTTAACACATAAACAGCACTTTTAATGTATGCACTGGCTTCAGTAACTTGTAATTTGTTGCTTTACCCTTGAGCAAACCACTTAACCTCCGTCTGATTCATTGGCACAGCTGCGGCAGCCAGCCGCCGAAAACTGTAGTTACAGAGCTGTGACCTTGTGAATGTTCGGAAGAGAGCTGACGAACAAGCGACACAACTTCTCCCTGGATAAATAGAGGTTAAAGCTGAACCACGAAGCTTTCTGTGGCTCTATCACACCTCCCCCTCCACACACACTCACACACACTCACACACACACACACACACACACACCAAACTCACACACAGCAGAGGCTTACATACCTCTGGATGGAGAGAAAGAGAGTCAGCCACATGTGGTTTCGGTTAGCCACACTTTCCCCTCACACAGGCCCCAAACCAACCACTTCTACTTCTCCATGGTCAGCTACACGAGTATATCTGCCGCTGTGTGTCAACTTGTAAATCTTTCTGTCTGTACATGTCTCCTTGTGTTTGTGTGTGTGGATGCATGTCCCAGCCCGCGGCAGAGTCGAGTAGAGCAGTGAATCAAGGTTAGTGGTCCAAAGAGAGCGGGAGCAGTTGAAGGAGGAGGAGAAGCGGAGACTTTAATTGAGGCAGCAGAAATAGGGAAAGAGGGAAGAGCGAACCCACTTCTGGCTCTGTGCATGACCTGAACATATTTATTTCATCACTACCAGTGCTGATGTTGAGCTGGTGATGTCTAAGCTTAACATTGTGGACTTAATAAAGCAAGCCGTTGCAGGGATTTGATTTTATGTGGGCTTACAGGAAACAAATCTGCTGTTCGAAGATCTGTCTCCTGCTGCTAATAATAGGCGATAATCTATTCCACAGCTTTTGTTCCATTGCCCTTTTTCTCTTTCTTCTCTTCGTGTGGTAATGGAAACAACAGATGTTTCACACAGTGTAAACTGACCTTCCACAAGCAGCCATGTGAGACTGACTTCTCAACCCAGTCTTGTAGAAAAAGCTCTAAATGAAGAATTATAACAGCTAAGGTCTTAGCCTTTTGTTTTGCAAGTGAAATCTAAGGCTTGTGTCCTGTGTGTTATTATATTATGTGGTTGTTAATGATGCCATTAAGCTACATTATTAGCAATCTAATCTAAAACAGCAATTTTCTACAAATCAGTAAATGTCTGTTTTGTATTGACCCATTATGTCACTGAATTATCACACCAGTGGCTCACCAGTCGGTGGCACTGCAATAATTTGGGAGGTCAAAAGTTTGGGAACACTTTTTAATCTTTGCCAAAAAGAAAAACATAAGGAAATGTGTTTGGTGAATGCTTCTACATAATTTGCTGAATTATCTCTGCCAATCTAAAGCAGCTTATTCTACTGTTGCTGTTGACTTTTGTTTTAAGCTTTTGGCTCCTCTATCAAGTGCAAATCTATCAACCAAAAAACACCAGGCAAAATTTGAAGACAGGATGAGCTGTTTGGCGTTGGCAGAGAGGATTTGGCAAATTTATTTAATCGGTGCAACTAAGAACAGCTCTGTTGCTCATCCATCAAATATATGGTCCTCATAAATGTGGATCAATTTATCAGGGAAAATAAACTGGCTTTCAAACAGTGTAAGGTTTATTTCCCAGAAGCAATATTACAACAAAAAAAAGATCTAAACACAAATTTTCTTTCCTTTCCAGATTTATAGACTGAATATTCTGGGAGTTAAAATGACCTTTTTGGTGATAATTTGAAGTTGTTGTGTGCTCACAGCTCACAGCTCTGACTGTACAATGTGAGAAAGTGGACGCCTCTCTTTAGTCTTTCTCTGTGGAGGTGCTAGATTTATTTAAGATAAAGCGAGCAGTTTTTTGAAGTTCAAATGGACTGACTCAGGTTATTTTTTTCCCAAAACTGTGAATATTATGTAAGTGAAGACTTCTGAGAGGTTGTTTTCACAGCTTCTACTTCCTGTTGTCTTCTATTTGCAAACACAGAAACACACCTAAATGCACTGATGCGACATGAGAAAGGATTTCTTCTGCACATATAAAGATCAGTCAGAGTTGAAGTGGTTGGCAAAACAAATGCAAAACTGAGCCCTCCTCCTCTTTGTTGATGTGAAACCATTTTTTAACCTAAATTTAGGATCTGAGTGACGATATCACTTTAGAGAGAACTCCTCAACATTTAGCTTCATCCTCTGGGATTCCTCAAACGTGACTCATGATCATGATACCGCCTGCTTTTTCTTGGAATCGCAGGAAAATCAACACGGCCGTTACTGGCAGCCAATGCATCCTTGAACAGAACAAAACCTACTCCTACTTGTGAGAATAAGAAAGAGAGCCAGGCGTCTTGAGAATGACACTGTGAACAAAAACGAAACACTGTTTTCTTTATATTCATTTCTCTGAGTGCAGCACTTTGTCTTGACTTCTTTAGTGAGTTGTAAATAATTTTCTTGGCTGCTTATATTTCAATTTAGTGTGGTATTTAGAGTTTAATGAAGCATGATTGAAAAAACTCACAACTTATGTATCTTGTTGCATCAAGGGAGATGTGTGGACATATAAATCTGTGATATATTTTTTTCTGGCTCAATAAGGGTAAAAAAAAAATAGGATTGTTTTATCTTTAGATACAGCAACCAAAGGCTGTGCTAACAGTCGGTTTTGAGCTTCACAAAGTATATCACTACTTGCAGACATTCAGATTTGTTCTATAGACTTGATCCCCAAATAAGACCTTGAAGACACCACAATTTGTCTTAAAGCTGAACATTTTTTCTCATTATGTCTGAGAAGTCGATAAGAAAGCAGTTCCTTACTTTCTTCTAAAAGTGAACATAAAGAAGCGAAACAGCAAAGATTTGGAGGACCCCATCTGCCTTTTTACTGTGATAAGAAGCTATTTAGATGTATGGTACGAGCCCAATCCTGAAAAAACAAACTTGAGTTGTAATCCTTTAGAAAATGGCAAATCGGGAGTAAATGATACGGAATAAAAGTGGGCAGAGAAAGTGCGTGGGAGACGGAGCAGGAGCTGTTTGAAGTGTGATAAGGAACTATGCCAGAACTGAGCCGACTGACACAACAAACTCTCGCAGCTGCACTCTTTCATTCCTCCCCCCTCCTCTTTTTTTCTGCTGATAACAGCCGAGGAGCAGACAGGGGAGGGAGTGAGAGTTATGCTGGCTTGATAGGATGCAAGGCCCGGCTTTTCTTTTTGTCTCACCCAGACAAGTTTCCCCTCCTTCAAAGTCTGTCTTTAGTTTCATGCTTGAGCACGTCAGCTGCTTCCATGTAGAGGACGGTGTGATTGGGTTTGAGCAGCAGAAAGAGGTCAAAAACAAACAGTTGACCTATATTCACACAGACAGAGCAGAGATTGAGAGGTGGACTTTGTTCCTTGTTCTCGTGAGTGTGTGTTTACACTGCTAACAGGCTGGAATCCCGTCCAGAGACTGATCGTTTTCTGCTGTGGAATCGGTGTTTGTCTTTCGGGGGCCTGTTTCTATTTCACATTCTTCAGTTTTTGGATGGAGCTGGTTAGTTTGACCTGGAAGATGTGGTGACAGGTTAAACTTTACCTCAATCAGTTGGCAAACACCTCTGGTGTTTGTGACGCAAACTTCAAATAGGGGAAAATCTTGAAATCACAGAGCAGGACCATTTTCTCAAAGCCTTCAGAGCTGTCTCACCTTTCCTCGTTTCTTGATCTGTGACACTTCAGGCTTTAGCTCAATTCTTCCACTCGTCAAAGTGGGACCAATCCAGGATGCCAAATGTGTTGTTATCCTTATGAATTTATTTCAGCAAATTTTTTGTACTTTAATTTAGTGTTGTAGTTTGCTCTGATATTCATAATGTTAAAAAAAATGGATTTCATCTGACATCCTAAGTATAAGGGCTGAGACTACATGCTTTTGTTCTGATTTGATTCTTGATTCTTCCTATGATTTTTCGATGCAGATTTGATTTAAATTGCAATTCCATCATATTGCTGATTTTTTCAATTTTCATTTCACCTTTAAACACCAGTGAAAAAATTAATGATGATGATGTCTACAGACCATATCAAGAGTTACATTTCCCCAGAAAATTAACATCACATGTGAGTTGGTTTTTAAGATTTATTCAACAGCAATAAATTTTAACCAGCTGTTTATACTCTCTTTCCAAAAGCCTGCTTTGAAGTTTAAAACCAAGCATTTACATCTGGTAAAATAAATACATTTTTGAAAAAATATTTTAAAAAAAACGTATAACAAAAAATCCAGATACAAATAGAATGGAATTTTCTCCCACCCCTGTCAGGTATTCTATAATGCTGCATTGTCTTCCTGTGAGGTTAGACTTTTTTTGATAATACTTGACATAGTGTTAAAAAAAATTACTTGTCTGTTTTTGTAAATGACTAAAATTTCCTCACGGGACCTTGAATGCATCCAATACTTAAAGGGATTTGGATTGGCTTGCACCTTTGTTTTTAAATCAACAACTAAGTGTATTTGAAGGGCTCTTCCTACTTTTATTTTAACTACTTCCTAGATTGATTCCATGTACTTAATCAAGTTGCACCATTAGCTAATGAAGAGTTAAGTCGTGTGTAAATCAGCTGTAGCAGCTGATCCAAGCGTACAAGAGAAGCTAAAGTCAAGGATCATCAGAAGTGATACAAAATTTCAAGAATAGTGGGTCAATGGAGTCAAACTGTTTACATATATTTAGTTGCAAACATAAAATATTGCATATGATAAAAGTGTGAACAGTATATAAGGAGGTTAAGAGGGTAACCGGATTTGACGAGCCTTTCTTCAATCAAAACACAAAATACCGACAATAACCATGGAGGTATCTCAACTATCAGTCCAATAATCAATGATCTATCATTGGAGTTTATATATGTTTGTGCCTTGTTATTTTGAGAGGCATGTGTTGACAGACACACCCATTAGACCAACATTTAACTTTTTTAACCCTTTTTCATCAAAGCACTTTAGATCTCAGGCTTTTCAGTGATTTCATAAACTATCAATATATGCTGGCAATAAATCTCAGCTTAACAAAGAAACAGTTTTGGACCAAGTTGGACAAGGAGAGGGAATCGCTGTAGTCACACATCTCACTTTGTGGAGATGAGACTGAATTTTTTTACGCGTTGAATTTGGCTTGCAGGCATTTAGACACTAAAAGTAATTGAAATACTAATATGCCACAAGAATTTCATGGGATCCAACAGGAGAGTTGTAAGAGGCAGTACTCACTCACCAATTTCTGATAGATATGAGGTGCATGCATCTATGTATAATCTGTCACTTTACTCATCATCAGGACCAAAAATTAACTGAAATAAAATCTGGAAGTTAGACTTGTGACTCTTTCCAGACACTATTTAAAGTCTGAACAAAGCCCATTCCATCAAAGATCCAGAAGCATCAAAACGCAGACGCACAGACTGTCCTCAGATGTGCAATCAGTCGCTCTGAGGAAGATATTAATACACCCTCCTTCCTCATCCTCTTCCTCTCTGTCCGTAGATCTCTGCTCCCCTTCTTCCCCATGTTCCTTTCCTCATTATGACGATCACTCAACTCTCACTGACACACACTCGTCACACCTCATTACTGACCCCACACACACACACACACACACACACACACACACACACACACACACAGACACACACACACATTTCTTCAGTCAGTGAACCTGCATCACTGTTTAATGTGGCGAGGGCGGACGTCCTGGCGGTTATATGTTGGAGAGAGAGAGCGCAACTGGCTGAAACGTGGTTTTAATTCTGATCAGCTAGCTGGAAGATGTGTGTTAGCTGCTCGTTTTGAGTCTGGAGATGGAGCTGTAGTGACAGAAAAACAGGAGCACATAATCATCAAAAGCTATTTTTTCCATTCAGCACTGGAGGAAATATCCTGGTACATTTTCTCACAGCCTGTGTTGGAGGTAGACCAATTTCATGCTTCTTTATACTCTTTAACTACATTTTAAAGGAACATACTCCACTTAAACTTAGAAACTTTAAGGTCCTGTAAGGACTTTATAAGTGATCTAGAAATGGCCTCACTTTTATAAACTTTTATGTTCATATCCAAAATCTAAAATTAGGTTTTCAGCACCAAAATTAGTTATATCTAAGTGCTGTTTCTCAGCAGCTGTGGTGGGGTCAGATTTTCCCAGGAGAATGTGAATTGTTTTATGGCACGTAGACTGACAGCCCTTTGGTGGCACTACTCTAGCCAGCAAAGTTGAGCAGTGAAAAGCAAGAGTTTTCCTATTTCTTGGGTTTATTTCAAAGTCATGGTGGACACTGGAGCTGGACTGACAGAAAGAAAAAACAGCCTGGTGCCCCATAAATGTCCTTTCGGGGTTGTATACAAATATAAATTTCTTCAAACTTCAGTCTGAGTTTTGGTATATGAAGGCAAGAGATGGCTCCTCTAATTTAGATGCAGTGTGATAAGTTAAAAGTGTATTATTCTTTCATTTCTGAACCTGAACAATGAGCCAAACTGTGATCTGTTTCACCCTCTGCTCTAACTTCCCCTCTCTGGCTTATTCTCACACCTTGCCTGAGGAATCTGTCATAGGTCCAGAGATTTTTGTACACTGAGAAACTGGAAGAAAAAGAGCAAAGGCTGAAAGTGGACACCTGGATGAGTCCTGAGGCTCTGCAGGGGGGAGGGGACGGCTCGAGGAGGAGGGAGGATGGGTAGAAGGGTGGGCAGCTTCGCTCAGCTGTTCCCTCATATGGGTGTGTACGTGTTGTTAAGTGAGTGTGTGTGTATGGTCCATATGTGCATTAGTGCTGGAGGAGTTGAACAGGGGGTCATACCAGATGGACAAATACAGACACACACACATACACACACACACACCAATGACAGATTCCACCCACTAACCATCATGTAACCACAATTCAGCGACTCTCCTCAATTGCATGCTACACCATCCACACGCAGTGTTCTCACTTTGAAAGCTGCAACATGTGAAAGGGAAAAGAAATTATGTTTCCTGTCCAATTCTGCATAATGAAACAAAGTTAAGTGGTACAACAATTTTTCACCTAAGCATTTTGGAATATTTTCAGACCCAGCTGTTAGTCTGTAGCACAGATTTAAACGGTTTTGAAGCAAATATCCACACTTTTTTTTACAAGCCCGCATGAAAGACGTACTTTCATTGATTTCATATTTGACAAATTTGACTGTGATGTTTCAAGAGGTGTCAATGGCATTAAATCAAAGCCCAAATCATTCCAATCAATCAATGTCATGATATCTTACCAGCTCTTACCTTAGAAGTATCTGTTTGTGACACATTTTTTTCAGAAAAAGACTACCTATGTACAAATATTGTTTTTTCTTGAATGAGTCTGCCTTGACTGATATTGCCTTCTGGTACAGTTACCTCAGGAAAGCTTTGGCAAAGAAATATGGACAAATGATCTAATTATCTTGTGTTTACACTGTTTAACATACAATTTAACATATTATTACAATAATGGATGAAGTTTGCAATTGTAAATCGTTATCTTTTGGATTGTGGAAGGCATTTTGTGACCCATCTATCAGTGTTTTGTGTGTCTGAATGGGGTCACATCCCCCACTTTGGGAACCACCATCGAATATATAGAAAGATGAACCTTACTTTCATAAACCAACAACTGATTAATCAG
The DNA here is from genome assembly GCA_008086565.1 of Thalassoma bifasciatum. NCBI lineage: Eukaryota > Metazoa > Chordata > Actinopteri > Labriformes > Labridae > Thalassoma > Thalassoma bifasciatum. Next base: position 23,412 of record RPOG01000343.1, read on the forward strand.
TACATTCACGGCTGGTTTTAGTTAGTTTAGTTAGTCTAACCTTTGGCTTAGAAAACCTGTACAAAAAGCTTGGTTACCTGAACAACTTTTCATCAATCTGCTAAAGTCTGGAAGTATTCCCACTTGAGGAGCTGAATTTGTTAGATCTTGGCTTTTTTTGCTTATAAATTGATAATAACCAAGGCCGATGACACTTATAAACAACTTACAGTCACATTCAAACTCCTTGACTAACCTGAAGAGCGGTGAACATTGTAATTCACAACAACTTCACACGGAACAATTTTGCTTAAGAGTGGATCCCACGAAGCTCTCAGAGATAAATTGTGTCCATTGACCTCGATCAACCTCTTACTCTCTGTTTCTACACACAAATGCACAAACATCACAAACACACTTCACTTAATATCCTCAGCTCTCCACTCGCCACTTCATTCCTCATCCAGTAAACTAGCTCTGCCTCTGTGTGTGTGTGTGTGTGTGTGTGTGCGTTTGTGTGTGTGCGCGTGTTTGTGCGTTTAAACTGAGGTGAAAGGTTAAATGATGGCCATTAAGATTCATCTCCGAGGTCACTAGCAGCAAACCAAACACCCACACACACACATGAACACACACAATGCCAGACGAGGTTGGACTCTGTCAGAGTGCAGCAATTGTCGCTCCTCTTCTGTGTGTCTCTCGTCTGTCATTTAGTCTTGTTCAAATTGCCGAATGCATAATGAACGCAGTAATTGCAGCACTAAAGCGGAGGTAAAAACAGAGATCAACCTCCTCATTTCGTTGTTTCCTCTTCGAGCCTCAAACTCAGGCTGTAAGTTTTTCTGCAGCAAGATGAACAACATGTTCCATAACTCCCAAATAAATCACTTTCTATAACTGTGTGTCTGCGGATCTGCCGACACACTTCATAATGTTCACTCCCCTTCGCCTCCTGCTGCTCACTGCTGGGTGAAAAAAAATTGATTACAAGGGTTACAAATAGAGGGGACGAGGAGAGGGAAGAATTCAGTGATGATTGAAGCAATCTTCACACCTTAAGATTGGAAATGGTCGAGCAATTTCATTCTTTGACTATGTTTATCACACATAAAGTGTGTGTGTGTGATTGTGTGTCTGTGTGAGAAGTGTGTGTGTGTGTGTCACGATAAATCCTCACTGACTAATTGACTGCCTCACTAACGAGTAAGTAACTTACTGGCAGACTAACTGTCCGATTTTTTTGACACACATGCATACAAACACCACACATATACACACACACACACACACACACACACACACACAACATGATGACTGAATGAACCCTGTGTCAATCCCAGCATGCCTCTCTGCTCCAAGGCAGGAGATTCTGTCATCACTGCAGCTACTGTCAGCACGCATCATCAGTAACCGTGGCAACTAATTAAGACCTGCCTGTCAGGCCGGTGGTCAGTGTGTGAGAGTGTGGAAATGTAGAGGAACAGACAAACACATTCATATAATTAACTACCTGTCACACACACGTACACACTCATGCACACACAAATACAACTCTTCCTTGCCAAAGCGACACTATCTGCCAGTGTGCATCAGTATCATCAGTGTTACTCACCACGACTCACCAGTCGGTGACCCAACACACACACACACACACACACAAACACAAAACCGCATTCACACAAACATCACATGCAAATTAAAATCTTTGACTCTTACCAATAAATGTAGATATATTGGTATTTCATTTTACTGTAACAATCCCATATTTTTGCATAACTGTTGAATAACAGTCCAACAGTTGTTCACAAGCTGACATGTAGCATAAAAGGTGACACCATGAGGACTTGAGTCTTGAAAAAAGTAATCTTGACATATTCTCAGTTTTACAAGGTCTGTACATCTATGGTTCCTTTGATGACACTATGATGGTTGGTAAAGTTTAGCAGTGAGCAGCAAGAGCCATCCTGTTTTCTGGAAGGAAAGGATTCCTTGGATTGCTTTTCAAGTAATGGCAGACACTGGAGCTGAACTGTGAAAAAAGAAAGGAGGACATCAAAGCAGAAGAAAGCTTAAACAGAGAGTGAGCTGAAACACAGGTTAAGCTGTTTATGTTAATGTTCATTCAAACCCATATGTTGAGGTTATACTGCAGTGGTCTGTTGAAATTTGAGAGTTTGTCATTAAAATGAAGGGTGAGGTTACGTTAAAGTGGGGTTAAAAGAACATCTGCTTTCCAAAACAAATGCATACCTTGTCTAGAGTCATGTCGTTGTGACAGTGGGTGAATGATGTTAAAAGCACTACCACTTCTGGCCATAGGTGTCACTGCAATCAACACTAAACTGATGGTCCTTGAAAGCCGCAACATTATAATTCAAATAATGAATAAATTAAATGCCCTGGTATCCTCACTCTGTGCATGTTTTTGGACTTGTATCGTGCGTAATTATTGTTCACTATCCCTGCAACTTCACACTAGCTGTGTTACTTATCATCGGGAACTTTTCTGCTCTTTTCTGCGCATTAGCTTTAAGTCAGCTCTGCAGCAAAACTACATCCTTCAAACAACTCCACTAGAGGCGTCTTTAGAGGACGGAAGACGTGGAGGAGGACATAAAACAGGGGGGAGCGGAGCAATAGGGACGATAAAAGATGAGGAGAATGGCAACAAAGGAAAGATGGCAGAAAGGCCAGAGGAGATGAATAAAAAGAAAAGAAATGAAGAAGAACCAAAGAAAGGGAAAGAAAGGCTCCAGTTTTGTGCAGGAGTGCAGTTTCAGCTCCCATAAACCCAGGAGCTCTGAATACTGCTTATTAAGCAGGGGATGGAGTGTGTGTGAATGTGTGTGTGTGTGTGTACGTCTATGTGTGTGTGTGTGTGTGTGTGTGTGTGACAGGGTGATATATTGAAACACACCTCTGTGGAACAGCTGCAATGATGAGACAGAGAGTAGGGAGTAAGAGGTGTCGTCTACCTTACACACACACACACACACACACACTCATGCATGCAGACGCACAGAGCTGAGCCAAGTTCTTTTATTGTATTACTGTGGCCAGCTTGTATCAGAGGGAGGGCGAGCGAGGGAACGAAAGACAGGGGAGAGAGCGAGAGAGAGATGAATTTGTTGTGACTGCTCTGGTGGACTCAGCTTTTTAAGAGTGCACTTCGTCTTTTTTTCATCCTCTCTCCTCCCCTCCTAGTCTCTCTCTCTCTTATATCTACTGCTGTTTTATTCCTCAGTCCTCTTCACTTCCCTTCTTCTCTCTTCAGTGTGCAAAGCTATTATAATACAAAGATAATGAGACTGATACAGGCAGAGACAGAAATGGAGAGTGACAGTCAGAGGGGAAAAAGTAAAGGGAGGGATTGAAGAAGAAGAAGAAGAAGAAGAAGAAGAAGAAGAAGAAGAAGAAGAAGAAGGGAAAGAGAAACAGAAGGGGACAGACAGATAGAAAGAGTGATTGAATAGATGAAACTGATTTATCTATAATGAAATCAGCTTCAGAGTGTGTGGAGGAGTGTACTCCTTCATTCAGCCTTTCTGCTGTTACAGACAGATTTACCCCTTTAATATTCTAAAGATCTGTATGTGGAGATTCCCGTCTCTGCTAACTGGAGCTGCTTTGTATGCAAAGTTAGACACTGCTGACAGTGGAGAGGGCCAGCTAGCATGGGTAGTCTATCATTAACAGCTTTACTAAAATACCAGGTTCACATTTTGTTGACTGGACACTGCAAGGTCTGGCCTCTCTGATCAGTTGAAATTTTCTTCCCTGCAGACGTTAAAGCTCCTGCAAAAATTATAGCTTGTTATGACGTAATAATAATATTTATTTATGACCATTTGAAAGATTATCACCAATAAGACTGATAATGATATTGTGGATGTTGATTCCTAAAGCTGCAAGAGGTTAGATTGCTTCATCGAATCATTCAGGGTGATGACCTCTTTGTTTTCATTTCAGCCCGTGCAATTACTCAGTTTTGTTTTTAAAGTTCTGTAGGTTTATGTGCTGTCACATCACTTACTATTTCATCCTTGGATAAAGTAATTGATGACGTTAATACAAAACTTGTAACGCATCAGCATCCAAGCTTAAAAAGTTGGATCTGTGCATCTCTTTTGTCTCTGATTTTTCGACCATTCCTGACACAAAAAGTGGCTTTGGTACATTTTCTGTTTGACCCAAACAACATAGTGGAGACAGAGAAAATTAACAATCATATAATTATGGTGATAAGTTGCAGAGAAAACCCAATGACAATATTTTGACAAAAACTTAACTTAAGTAATATCAATGTTTGACATAATATTTTAAAGTATGAATAAAGTAGATTTACTCTCGGCTTCAGCTCTCATAATGATAGTGTGTGTGTGTGTGTCTCTGTGTGTCTGTGTGTCTGTTCATTCACGCATCCTCACATGAATACTGTGGCAAAGGGCTTTTCCTGTTTACTGTGTATGCGTGTGTGTGTGTGTGTATGTGTGTGTGTGTGTTTGTGTGGGCATGCTCGCTCTCTCTCTACCTTTCATGTCTGTCCAGGCATGAAGCATCCACTCCTCACACACACACACAAAAACACACACCGCCTCAGGCCAATACACACACACTCACACTCTATCACACACACTCTACATCACATTGCCCATGGCTACAAATTCGGTCCAAGGAAGCGTTTTTTTTTTTACTCTTCAAGTTGTTTGTTTGAGTGGATTTTACACAAGGCCTTTGGAATCACATCACTGACACACACTTTCAAACACACTCACACACATTTCCGGCTTGCATGCATACAGAGAGGTATGGTCCAAACACACATGCACATTTTCAGGCTGGATTTTTATGGACTTGGTAGAAAAACACTCAAAAACACTTGTGTACATTTTTTTGGTTTCCATTCAAGCAGGAGCCAAGCTATGAGGTTCTGCCCAAAACCTGCCGCTAGATCACTCCAATTATTCTGTAACTGTGTGTGTGTGTGTGTGCGTGTGTGTGTTTTCTTAAATTGCATGTGTTGCTGTAGCAGAAGTTTTAAGGCTGTATGTTTCTCTGATGGTTTTGAATCAAAGGACAGACAGTTTGCTGCTGTGTTTTGATAAATTATGGTCAATCTTAGAGGTTTTATTGTGTAGATATTGGGGAAATGGTCCTGTTTGTGCGTTTCCAAGGGAATGGTCAATACTGACGGCTAAAAAAATGTTGTGATGGTCACAAAATCCTGCTTCGAGGTCAGTCCAATGCGCCTAAAGTGGGGAAACTTGTCCCCACATAATGTCTCCTCCTTCAGCCCGTGTCACTATCACTTTCCTTGTCTCCTTCTCGCTCATCTTCCCTCGCTCCCTCCCCCCTCGCCTGCAGGACAGGAGGCAGAAAGGAGTGGACAGTTAAAGGAGATGATCCTCACTCCCTCCCTCTCTGTTTCTGTCTCTCTGTGTCTCTTGCCCTCTCAGCATTACAAAGCCCCCTGTCCACTTTGATTACTTACATTAACGTGAGCAAGAAAAAGACTGTGCTCTGGGTTCTGCCTGTGTGTGTGTGTGTGTGTGTGTGTGTGTGTGTGTGTGTGTGTGTGTGTGTGCAATTGAGAAAGGAAGAGTTGTTTGTGTATCTGCGTGTGTGTTGTGGCCCAGACACAAGTCAACAACCGAACAGAGCAGTCATTGTTGGGGTGTTGTGTTGCATCCAATGGTTTCCTTGTGCGACAAACCAGAGAGGGGTAAGCATTTTGTGACACTGACATGAAAAGGAGGAATAGTCAATCTACAAAGTGTGTGCATGTGTGTGTGTGTGTTTGAGGGATGGGTGATAAAGAGGAGGAGTGAAAGACGGACACGGTTAGATGGATAGATGAGGATGAACGCTGCTGGTTTGAACTCGTTTTCCATTATCAAGGCTCCAAACTGCTCGGAGAACAAACACAAACAGCGTTAATTACTTGGCACACACTGTTGCGTACGTGCCGCGGTGGGACTTGTGAATATGTGTGAAACAAAAGGATGAGAGCTGAAATAAAAAGGAAGGGAAGTGTGGGAAAGTTTAGGGGATGTGGGACAACACTCACACATGGATGGCCATACTCTGGCAATTTGTTCCAAGTAGAGCCGATCATTTTTGGTTGTCCTCAAAGCATGAGTTATGTTTCTTTACTAAACTAAATTAATAGAGAACACACCACAGAGAGGAAAAAACTGCATGATTTAAAAACAACTGCTCAGGTGAAGACTTCTCTCCGTGGTCATGACTCATTACACAACCACTCCACCAAACCAGTCTGAACTGGTTTAATCCTGGCAAATGGAAAACAGTAATTATGTTATCTCACATGGGTTAACCTCAATGGTTATATTTTTTTTTCATATTTGCTGAGGAAACTTGTAACATAAACTTCTAGAAATAAGTGTAAAGCATGCTGCAACATACTTTAAGGAAAAAGCACCATACACTCTTGTTTTTCTTGGAGTGATGCAATGGCACAAAATGAAATCTATGACTTGAGGTTATTTGATTTTATACATGCTAATTCTTTTTTGAAACATTTCAGGATCCCATAAAAACTATTAAAATCCCTACCTGAGTTAATGTAAAGCATTTATTTAAGGCTACTAAAATACAGATGAGAACAGAGCAATGCAGGCAGTGTGAGAGAAGTTAAGTGCCCTGGTTGAAATCAAATGAATCCCCACCTTTGGACATTTGTTTTACAAGTAATAATCTAACATTTTTTTCTGAAAAACAAAAGTTAGCTCTATGATATTTAAAAAGCTCACTTGATCTATTGGATGTATTTAGGCGGCAACCTCTGCTGCTAAGAATTGAAGCCTATGTCAAAGAGTTAAAACCTGCAAATCTTTGAGCGTCCACTTGGGGCTGGCTGCAGAGGCACTAGAAAACACATAGACACCAATTCAAAAAAGCTGATCTTTTCTGCACAAATTAATGTATGCATCAGCTTCCACCTGATTTTGCCCATTTTGCACTTTGCACACATTGTACCACTTTTGCCCTCATAGGAGCATGGCTATCTTGTGACAGGTCCCTGTAGCTGGCTGCAAAGAGATTAAAGGCCCACCTCTTCACCTCGAAGAAAGTTTAACAAAGCTAGGTCGAGTTCAGCATTTCCAACATGGCCCCTGGTTGTTGACTGCCTCCAAAACTGTATCAGAAACAAATGGATGATGTCCCTACATCCATTTATTAAACAGTTGATGGCTTACTCTTGTTCTTCTGATCTTCTGTAGAGGCTTTCATTCTGCTGCTTGTTTCTGCTTCTGATCATCTTTGGAGTATCTAAACACAATAAAAACCAACCATGAGGATCGAAAAAGAAATAAACTGTTTCGACAACATGACACTATGAAAGAGAATCACAGGCATAAATGAGATAAAATGTAAGTATCTATAGGGGTAAAATGCACATTGTGAACTGAGGGGCTTTGTGTGGGCTCTGTGTCTGGGTCTTAGGTCTTCAAATCTTGTCTGTATCTTTTCCATTGATGCCATCATTAAAGCGTCCGTCTTGGTCCTGGCTGGATAAACGGTCTGATGCCCTGGAGCAGTAGGCCAAAACCTCCTTTAAGCGTGCACACACTCTCTCCATGGAGTGGACATTTCAGGGTCAGCTTCACGGCCAATGTCCTCAAGGAAATCTGTCTGCTTCCATGTGTAATACGAGACATCATACATCGGAAAATAAAAATCCACCTCGCAGAAATCAACATTTTCCTTAAATACAGATATTTTTTCAGTGCAGGAAATATCTGTCCGTCCAAGGGTTTCTTTAAGCATGCTGTTTTCAAAATTGTAGCGTCACTTTTTCTCCATTCATACACTTCTGTACCTGAATCAATGGCCAAGCTTTCAGTGAAGGTCAGGATTCTTTTTGTACTTACAGGAGACGGTGTTTAGTGTCAGCTGGAGTAAAAGCTACTCTGATGTTTACACAGAACAGACAAGTCACTACCAGTCAACTGACTGTGCAGGACTGACCATTTTGAGTCTGAATCTGTGGTGTTTGGGTTCTCTTTGTACTTCGCATTTTTCTTCAAATGCTCTTCAAATGTTCAGTCAAGGCTGTAGATCATGTTTAAAAATGATTTAGAATTAATTGGAATTTTTCAGAACTGCTATTTTTCATCAATTTTTTTTTTATTAAGACTAAAAAACTTGACTACCAGTATTTTTTAAATCTGATGTTATGTTGCCTTGACAAAAATGCTCACTATTGTTTTGGTGTAATCGACTTTTACAGGCAAAACAAGGCATTCAACTGCATAACTGTAGCTGAGGTGTTTAGAGAATAGCTCTTTTTTCTCTCCTTCGTCATTTAATTGACTTTGCTGAGGTCGTTTTATTAATTAAAGAGGAGTTCTTTTTCAAGGTAGCTTCTGTAAAAGTAACCACAAACAACAGAAGACTGACTGCAGAAAAGAGAAGAGCATGTTTCGTGCTTTTATACACTTAAAAATATCTATTTTGCACACGAGAATATGTAATCTGTTTATTGTTGTGCATGCATGGTATTTCAATAAAACAGATTCACGATGTGCAGATTATGCAGAATGCAACATAGATATATACACACATAGGTTTGTTTTAAAAGTAGAAATAAACTAGACAAACATGATTCTACCATATCTGCCACTGTATAGCAGGAATATCCTAGGATCAATGATGTGACTCACACCTTTTCTGTCCAACTGAACCAGTTTAAAATCACTTTAAATCAATTCAAATATATCCATTGCCCTATTTGGCATAATTTCTAACATGTTTTGCATTCACTGAAAAAATATGAAGCACTTTGCACTAATATTTCAATCATAAAATACAAACAAAACACCTGGAAGATTATCAAGTCTTTCTCATATTTGCAAATAAATATATTGTGTAAAAAAAGAAAATATTAACTACCGTAATGTGCTGGCCACCTTTTGGTATCATGTGGGGCAACCACCCCAAAGCTGTGAATAGTATGCAAATCTATAAGCCTCAAAATGTTCAATTAAATAACGATACTTATTGAAGTATCAGTAATAATTAAGAAATATATTAAATTTGAGACAAATATGGTTGCCGCAAATGACTTGTTTTTCAAGGCTGTCCTTTTAATTCAACTTTAAAAACCTCTTAACTGGGTTTTTGCATAAATACATGTGTACACTACATTCCAAATGTTGAAACAGTAGCTTTTCCAAAGGGCCACATTTAATTTTGAGGAAATTAACAGTATCAGCATCTCTTTCTGATATTTATTAACTGAAAGTAACATACTATTGCTCTATTTGTTAACTGCCTCTGAAATCAGTCACCAAATGTCATCAAACATCCTTTTTGCCATCATCACAGACTTGTGAAATCCAACCTCACCAGACCCTCAATTGTCTCTTGATACCAGATGATAAGCAGTCAGTTTTCTGCAGTGTTTGCAAACTCTACTTCTTGAGGAAAAATTATTTATCTTTAGTTCAAGTGCTTGACTGGGCTGAAGTAAGTTCTTTCTACTTTCGGGGTTTCAGTAACCCTGAGTTCATGGTGTTAACACAACACCCTGGACAAGTGATCGCTGCTCAAGGGCTGAAAGACCGACCACTGTTTTTCTTCTACTGCTGCCCCTGGATGTGGGTTGTGTGTGTGTGTGTGTGTTGGGGTTAATGTGCAGGCTTCAAACCATCAACCCCCAGTCATTTCTCTGACCATTAGGCCTCAAACTGGCTCTTGAATTTGTCCACTGACCTCATTATGAGCCGACTGAGATAAAGAAACAAAGGAGAAGGGACACATTTAACAATGGTGTCTGGTGTCTGATAGTGTGTGTGTGACTGTGTGGGAGCCTGAGGCGGCGCTCTGCAACCTGAATGTGAGTCAGAAACCGGTTTCAACTCATTTCCTGCTCCGAGCTTTGTCATTAACAATGGACACACACCACACACTTTTCAACACACACACATACTCTGGGCTATCTATTAAAAGACCACTCCTCTGTAGGTGAGTGGCCTCTCCCTCCCATGAGCCACTCCTTTGGTCCAGCACACACACTAAGTCACACACACATTAAGGTTTGTATAACTAGACTTTGGTGTGTAATTGAATCAAGGTGAATGAACAATTTCTAGAAGAAAAAAAAGCTTAATTCATCGTTAGTCTTGCACAAGGACACGAGTATCAAGTACATGACCATTGTGCTTCTTTCCTCCCCTGAAATCTTTGCGCGCACACACACGCACATGCACACACTTGTTTCTCTCTCACACTCACTCATACAGTATTTCCCTGTTGTAAAGTGTAATAACAGCTGTCCTCGGGCCAGTTACAGCTATCGTAAAGAGACGACAACTCCCAAAACTCATTTACCACACACACACACTTTGACAAGCACACACACTACAAACTCAGAGGGAGGAGAGTGTATGCGCGGTTTCTGTGCCACTCACTTTCCTCTCCCTCCCTCTGTGTCTCTCTCAGCCTGTCTCTCTTTTTTTTATTCCGGCCTGTAAGTGATGTTCAACCACATTTTACAGCTGAAGGTGACGACAGACTCACACACACACACCCACGTTTTCATGCTCGCTCTGCAGTATGTCGTCCTGTCAGTCCTCGGGCAAAAGCATCTGATTGTGTTTGTGAAAGAGGGAAGGGCAAAACAGAGAAGAGAAAGTAGAAGTATGGTCACATTCCTTCAGATCTTCTTGGATGCACGACTGTTGACATTCACTGCACCTGAAAAGTGTTGGTGCATAACTGTGGCGAGTGCAGTAGGTCAAAGTTTAAGTAGGGTGGAGTTGTCTAGGATGGAAAGTCAGTAAGAACACATTTAAAATAAAATCAAACAAACTGTAAAAATTAACTGAAAGACAATAAGAATATTATTATATTGTATATCTTTGATTTATTTCTAAAGACGCCTTTATATTGTACTCAAACTGCTGCATAGGGTCGCCATCTGATATATTTTGAGCTCTGATGTCATACTTTTATCAACGAATGTCTCTCTCGTTGCGTTTTCTTATCTGACTTGTACTTGAAATGTCACCACTCGAAGGTTACACTGCCACTTAAGCTCTTTTATCTCTCTTGTTTGCGCTTCAGTGTTAGTGTGAACTTAAGAAAACTTGAACTTAGATATTGACTAGAGAACTGCTGCTACTATTATATGACATAATAAGTTTAATGAACTCTATGTGTACATGAGCTCTAGCTGAGATTGAGTCTGCCTTACAAAGTGGTACATGCCAGAAGTAGACAGTGTGACAGAAAGTGAATGTCAACATCTGTGTGTACATGAAATGAAAACAGGACATTTGATCAAGGAGTCTGTCGTTGCTCTGTTAGTCGATGAGGTCTGTCGCTGTATGAAATAAACTGCAGACTGGAGTCTCGTTAACGGAAACAAGTGGTGACAGCTGTCTCAAACTGTATAAAAATCCCTCTGCAGACTGAATGTGCATTCAGAGATCAGCGTGTTACATCAAAATCTTCAGCAACAACCTGTAGCATGATTAAGATGCTCTCTGCAGGAAACCTTAGGCTGTTTGTCTCCTTCTTGTACACTTTTGGCAGCACCTTCACTACACTAGAAATGATTTTGATACAGCACTGCCACAACATTGCTGTAATGCTTTGACTACAGTTAGACATGACATTCGTCAAGTGCTGTCAGGAGCAAAACACTGGAGTAGAACATAAATTAAGCTAAAAAAATAAGGCGATGTGTGTTTGGGAGACTTTGCTTTAACAATGCTTCTTGGTAATAGATCTTAACATTGTAAGAGCCTGTTCATTTCCCTTTTAAACAGAGCTATATTTTTGAGCAGCAGAGTGGAGTAAGTAGGTTGAAAAATTTGCCAAATCTGCCCAGCCAATGCAGAGCAACTTCTATTAATGTTGATATTGACAGACAAATAGCCAATTTTGCCTGATTGGCTCCCGGTGGGCAGCGCCTTTGAGCATGGGCCCCTCTACAGTGGTTTACTCCAAGAACTGACATGCAATGTTTGGTAAAATATGCAGGAATAAGCGTGTTTATGGTGATCTTAGCCCTTCAAACTCAGACTTTAGACGTGTTTAGAGGCACACCTGCATCTTGTGTTAATGCACTATAGTCATGCATCTGATTTCCAGGGAGCTAAAGGCCCACCTTTAATATTTTTTTTCTCCAGTTTTCTATTTTTCAGTAGTTACAGCAGCACATTTCTTCTCTTGCATTGTGTCAATATATTTCCCTGAGAGCTGCAGCACTAGTGTTATCCTTCTGCAGCGGAAGCCAAAGACTTTCCTTTAATTGAACAATAGATCTGTCCACTTCATTTCCAACTTGACCAAATTTGCTGGGTGGGGCTGAGGTCTGGACTTGAGGGAGCCAGTCTAACATTTTACGTGTTCTTGTTTAGAAGAAAAATGACTTACATCTACTTATGAAGGTTCTATTTTATGGTATGTAGAGCATAATGATGGCTTTTTGGTTATTCCATTCATTTTGGGGGTATTTTAACTGCCAATTAGAAAAAAAATCAATTGAAACTTCTTAAATTTGCTGAATGTTCAAACAGTTTTGGCCATACACCATGATAGCATAAAAAGGGCAAAAATCATTTTAAAGGGCTACTTAGTGAAATATTTTGAGATTTGGGGAAGGGATGATTTGGCTAAGCTGTTGTGTCGCATGCCATTTATCCCAAGGCCACGAACAGGCACTGTGTCAGTTCCAACCATCAACCCTTCCCTACATCTCACTCCCCACTCATCTTCTGGTTCATACTCTAGTGACTGTCCCATCCCCTCATCAAAGGAAATCATAGCCTGAAAAGTAGTTAACCTTTCTTTTGATCATAGAATAATCATCCTACCACATTTACGAACAAGCTTGGCACTTTTGGTGTCTTCAAACAGCACTCAAGAAATTTGGAGAAATCCCCCGAGTGCATCAGTAACTGCATGTGATCATTTTGTCATTGAGCAGCTTGGAATAAAAAACTCAGATATGGTGTTTGACTCCATGATAAAGTTGAATCAGTCACAACTAGAGTTTAAGTAGGTTTAGAAATCCTAACCAGATTCCAAGCTCTGATAAATGTTTGATTTTTCTGGATCAGTGTGTGATAAACTGTTCGTACATGACCTCTTTTACTCAGTGCATTGTATTTCCAGATGTTAGCAATTAGCATGATGACAGCAGATTTATCATGATGTCTGAAGCTTCATAGAAAGCACAAAGGTCACACGAAACAGAATTCCTGTTAAAGAGGAACCTTCTTTTGAAGTAAACCCAGAGAGCTAACATGGCTTTAAACACGGCATCATGTTGTTTTACATGTTCACCAACAGTCTTGGCACTTGTGACACCCAGCCATGCTCTTTATTTATGCCTGTTATCACTGCAGACATAGTTCTTCCCCGCAGCACAGCCTCCATCCTGACGGGCTAACAGAATGTGTAATGTATGTTTAGCTCTGCAGACAGTGTGCTTGTTGTCTGGCCTGCTCGCGTGTTATTCCCACTTGTATGTTATTCCCTTTGTTTGGGTCTCTGTGGTTTCACCGCTGCGTAATGTGCTCTTTTTTCCGCGCTGGCAGAGAAAAGTAAATTTCCTCCAGGACAGTAAATGCTATCGTTAGGTATCTTTTGTTGTTCGACAGAACTGTGTCACAACTGCAGATAAAAGAGCTTCTTTGACACATTATTTGAGATATTTTTTCTGTATTTCAGTTTTATTGGTTTCAGTAGTCCCAGAAACGTTTTCCAATTGTTATTTTCGGCCCTTTGAAGTTAGGTTGTTTTTTTATGTTTATTTGTTTTGTCTTTTTTCACTCTCTCTCTCTGCGTCCCTGTCGGTCTCTCCAGTATTAATGCTGTTTCAGGTTGTTCTTTGTGTGTTGGTGTGGAGAACTGCTTTTTGTCCGACAGGCTGAACAACAGAAGTGCTTCAGCTGCACAAACACAGGATAGAGTAAATCCGAGCCGCCAGTCGGATGGTCAGTAAATCAGTCAGGCAGCCTTTGAACCGGCTTGCTGGACAATTGGAGGAGTCAGCCGGGCAGTTCGGCATGTCACCAGCCTCTGTGCTGACTTGCTAAGCGAGCTGCTTCAGATTTAACCTGCTTTAAGCTCTCAGAGAGGATTTTTTCCCCCCTCTAAACTCACTCTCTTTTTCCTTCTACTTTCTGTTTTCTGTAAATTTTCCTTCTCCATCTGGCCTTACTTACCTTCTGTCTGTTTGTGAGTGTGTGTGTGTGTGTGTGTGTGTGTGTCTCTGGGGGTTGGTGTTTAATGTGTGTTTGTTCTGCTCTTATCTCGTCCACACCAGACCTGCTTTCCAGTCCAAAACCACAACTGTGCCCCGATTGGCTCAGAAACAAACTGCCTCCTGTCTGCTCTCTGATTGGTCCATTCAAATCCCCTACAACGAGTGGAGCATTATTTGATTGTATTCTCTGGGTAATTTATCAGTTAGATATCAGGGAACATGATGAATGGGTCAGTGTCGCAGAGTAAAGAAGCTTTCTGTCTCCGGTGGCGTGTGGGTACACACAGGTGTGCGGCTCGCTGCTTTGCCCAAATAGAGCCCACCAACTGCTAGCAATCATCCTGACCTCATTCTGTCCAGTATTGATCCCTTTACAGTCCAGACTCCTTTTGTATGACTCAATGAGACTCATCCATCCACCCTCATTCACAGTGTGGGAGCACTAAAATAGAGCATGTATCTGTAATGCCTGGATCTTATGACTTTGAGTATGACTTATTGGTCTGTGGCCCAAAGCTTGGAATAAAAAAACATGGACACCACACAAGCAACAGTTTGAGTGCTGAGCTCTGGGGTCAAGATTACTATAATTAATAGGGATGCAAGGTATTGGATTCTTTTAGTCAACACCCGATCTACCGATATTCTACAACTCATGTACCTGATAGGGATATGGATACAGATACCGATACCAGTATTTTTTTCTACATGCCTACTTGCAGAACCCATCAACTCTCTTCTGTTTTGGGATTAGTATACAGTAATATGGTGCATACTCTTATCACATTTATTAAATTATATCCATTCTCTGTGGAAAATAGAAAGATTCCTAATGACTTAATGCTCTCTCTGAGTCAATTATAACAATACCCACAAGCAGGGAAAATTTGGCCAATTTCACAATTGGCAGAATGAGGGAACAAGACCTGTGTTCATAGGAACATGTTGCGCTGCTTAAGTCTTTTCCACACAGGGGACATGGTGCTAAGGTCAGGCATTTAATCACATAAGCAGCAACCCGTTATATTGGCAGATACCAGAATTTAAATCATTTTTCTATCATCTTGAGA
This sequence comes from Thalassoma bifasciatum, assembly GCA_008086565.1. NCBI lineage: Eukaryota > Metazoa > Chordata > Actinopteri > Labriformes > Labridae > Thalassoma > Thalassoma bifasciatum. Next base: position 38,706 of record RPOG01000343.1, read on the forward strand.
ACACAATGTCTGATTATATCTGCAGATATCAGCATGTTATCTTCCAAAAACCAATAGTTCATTTGTAAGCCAATACTGGTCAATACTGATAACTTACCAATACATATCATGCGTCCCCCTGATAATAAATTTGCTTTTTATGCCTTTATTTTGAAAGGACAGGACAGTGGATTGAGCAGGAAACAGGGCAAGAGTGAGGAGTGACATGCAGAAAAGAGGCCACAGGCTGGATTTGAACAACAGTGAACCTTGTAAAGCACAGCCTTATCTGTTATGGTGTCAATTAGCAGAAACTCAACTCTCTGACAACCAAGTGACAAAAGATCCATCTCAGCTGCATCATTGCATCTGATAAGTTTGTCTTCAATGTGTCAAGTCGGAATCAGATTTTATTGCAAAGTGGGTTTTTTCCTTAACAAGGAATTTGTCTTGGTCTATTGGTGCAAATGGTTAAAGAGGCAAATAACAGAGATAAATCAATATGAAGAATATAACACGGGCTTCACTCTTTTGAGGTCTGGCTGCACATGACGTGTGGTTGGTCTGACTCTGGCATTGCTCATGACAGTGAAAGTTTATAACCACTACCAAAGGGTTTGACTTATCAGAATCAAGCATTGCACACAGCTGGAAGATCTGTGGGAAAGCTGAGCTGAGACAGAAACTGATGTTTTTGCAACAGTGTCAACAAGCAAAGATGAAATGTTTCAGCTGTTGGATTTGATTTGTGTGATTAAGTCATTCTTGGTTTTGGTTTGGCTGCTTTTAATGATTTGAGTATTGAGCACAGCTGGGTCATAAATACACAATATCCATGCCACATTTGGGGTGATCTCATGAAAATGACACACATAGACTTTTTTTAAACATGCAACAACATGACCACATGGATGTGTTGCAAAATGGTTGCATTTCAGTTCCTTCTGGGAACTAGGTCTACCTGTTTGATCCAAGAAAAAACACGATTTGGGTTTCAACAAGTCCTATCTCAGATTGTTGCGTAACTAGAGTAACTCAAAAGACCGTTATTTTCTTTGTAAGCTAACAAATTCTCAACTGTTCCCTAAAAATTCCACCCAGATCAGAGTTGGCTCTCATAACATCCTCTGATTTCAACAGCTCATAGAGAATCAATTTGGAGAACAGAATCTAGGAAGGAAGCACCTCCAGCTTCATATCTTGACATCTAGAGCCACTGAACAATCTGCTCTGCTGATTTCTAAACCAGAAAAAGGTTGGACTTTTTGATCACTGCAATGATATTTACATGCCTGGTGGAGAGATCTGCAATAAAATATTAATTATTCCCCAGATTTCTCTCTCTTTGAGTCATAATCCGGTTAAAGTTTACATGAGCTGAGTGTCGGCACTGAGTCAGCCAGTCAGCATTTTTGAGGTCAAGTGTGCGATGAAGGGTGGAGGGAAGCAGCCAGTTGGGACTTGTTGTTTGGGGATTTTACTTAAAAGAAAAATACCAGCTGTGCTCTCAGATGTGAGGCAAGCTGAGTGCCGTCTAAGGGCTCCATAATTACTCCCCTCTGACTCATTCAGAGTGACATACACTGACACAGGATCTGATCCCGTGGATGCTTTATGGGTTTGAGTTTCAGTGACGACAGAAGCCAACAATGTCTGGAGTCATCTTAACACTTAATTGCGACCATAAAACTTCTCCGTCCATTTCAGTTCAGCCCAACGGAGAGGGAAGTTGACATGCCAAGTTTGACGAAGAGCTGAAGTGTGTCAGTGGTCACACACACCACTATATTTTAAAGTGAATTGTTAAAATGGTACCTCTGGTAGCAGACTATTTTGTCACACAGTCTGACGGAGACAGAATGAAAGGGGAGGACAAGGAGATGGCGAACACAGAAGTGGGTGTGGGCGAGGTAAACGGGTGAACAAACACACAAAGAGAGGAGGGGAGGAGAGGTTCAGCTTTCTAGAGAAAGACTGAAACTGGACTCCCTCTGGGGGTTGTGGGTGAACTCATTTACAGACTGCACGAAGGAGGGAGAGAGGGAGGGAGGTAAAGTGGAGGTGAGGAGGATTTCCCACTTTTTCTCTCTCCCTGTTTCCCTCTCTATCATCCCTCCTCCCCTCTTCCTCCACGCTCCTTCTCTACCTTATCTTTAAGACAGTCAGTCAGTCTGCCAGCCAGCATGTGAAGTTGCTTTAAATGTCAGCATTTGAATAGTAATAGAGATTAACAGCAGAGAGATAGACCGACAGTGAGAGGGGCAGAGGGAAGGCACAGGAGAGAGGTGAATGTCATAAAGATAGCGTCTGTGGAAGGTTTGGACCCCTGCTAGCAGTGCTAACAGTTATCTCTGGTCGCACACACTCACACACTGTTCTGATTACAGGGAGAATTCAGACGGATTTGGTGAAAGGAAATATTCCCATGGAGGTGTGATGTATTTAAGGCTGAGGTGTCATGTTGACCGTCAACAGGTCATTACCGTTATTTCAATACATCACTACCATGAGAAATCTGAGCTTAACATGCTGGTAATACATTCACACATTTTTGTCTGAATTTGGCTGGATGTTTTCACTGCTCTCCGTGATTCAAAAGTACTGATCCTTTGGTTCAATCATTTTGAAGATATCGTCTGGGTTCAGCAACATTCAAACATATTTTTAACATGCTGTGACCTGTTCTATAAAATTATAGCTTCAGTATTTGCCCTTTTACAGACATTGGAGCGCTCTGAGAAGCAGGGCCTATGACGACGTCTATGACTGTAATTCCATTTACAAAAAAATTGTTACAGTCTATGATGAGAATGTTTCGGACTGAACCTCTGTAAGAACAAAACGTGAGCAAGCACCGTGGGACTTAGGACTGGAGAAAAATGCAGAAACTTTTATTGAGCAAACTGAGAAAGCCTCATACCACATTTACATTTACTCAAACAGTTATTCTATACATGATGCTTTTCTCATTGTATTGCATATTTATTGGCATATATATTTTTTCTTTTTTATATTCTATAAGCAAACACTCCTTTTTTTTTACTCTTAGTATCTTAGTATTTATGCTATGTGCTTTTAATTCCACCGTCAGACTAAATTTCTTTTAATGTCAGAACTACTTGTTAATAGTAACTCTTCCATTCTGCAGCTTCTCTCAGTTTTACATGATTGGTAACACCGTTGATTTCACAAAACATTCCTCTCAAGGGCTCTGGAAAAGGAACATTACACCCTTTCTCTCCTCCATAGTTGACGCAACCTGTCTGAAATGAGCAAGGGCGAATATTTCCCCCCTCAGATTGCACCTTTTAATGATAAGGTTGCCATGTGGAACCAAACAGTTTGCTCAGAAAAGAGCCAATGTAGCATCAAAAGGTGACTCCTCACTTCCTGCTCCTGTTGTAGGAGGTGACAGTGATCCTGTGATGGCAGGGCATTAGTGCATCGTTCACGCCTCATTGTCTGAAGATGAAGCTTTTTGTTTGTGGTTGTCCAAGCATGGACGCATTCCCAGGCACCACTTTCAACTTTCACCAGGACACAAAGGTGCCCTTGTTCTGCAGTTCTGCTCTGATTTTTCACAATTTTCACAAGAAAGCAGAAAAATATAATTTTTTTTTCAAGAATAGTACAGTCACTGTGAGGCTCCATTGTTAAAATTATTTTTCACCCATACTTGTTGGTCAATGAAAGGCAGCCAGGGAGGTCATTGGCTTTCTTTCAGCCCAGAGCCCAAGAGCAAATAAAGGTTTTGTCGGAAATATTGCGGCGCTTGAAAAGTGCTTGAGTCTGAATTTGAATTGAAAAGCCGCATTAACCTCAGGAGAGGAGCGGCAGATAGTCAGGGGGGTGGAAGGACAGAAAGGCTCCTCACTGAAGGAAAACACACATTTCTGTTTTACTGTTAGTGTCAATGAAAACTCCTGAATCAGCTGAACACACACACACATTCACGCACACACACATGCACACGTCTCAGATTCAATTACAGCATTGTGAGATGAAGGAGAAATTCTTCAGCCTTCAGCACTTCCAATTAAACCACCACTCTCAGTGTGTGTGCAACGAGAGTGGCAGTGTGTGCGTGTAAGCCATGTGTATGAGGGTGTGTGATTGCGCGTGCCAGTGTGTATGTTTAACAGGCGAGGTGTGTGTATATGGGTCTTGGCTTTGATGGCGTTGCGCTGCGCTGCAAGGGCCACTGAGGCGTGACGAGTGAGCGTTTGTGTGTGTGTGTGTGTGTGTGTGTGTGTGTGTGTGTGCGCGTGTGCGTGTGAGCCTCTCTGATGTCACCTTGTATCATTTCAGGCTAATTTCACCTATTCTCAGAGCGAGGGAGAGAGAACAAGAGGCAGAGAGAGGGAACAAAAAGTAGAAGAGAGTGAATGATAAGGTACAACTTTATTAGTGTCCTTGAGGCGTCAGTGATGCGCGCACACACAAATTAAATACAACAAATACAGCAACAGGAGTGCAGAGAATAATATCAAACAGTGTTGAGCAATGTCAGGGGGGCATTGTGGGAAGTTTATGATACAATATATTGCACAAATTGAGTGAAACATCCATACTTTTTCATTATTTTTGCATTAATTCCTCGCCTTCTTCATCGTCTCTTTCCCCTTTTTTCATCTTGTTCACACATTTGAGCCAAAAACTAAACCGTTTAAATGATTCACTACTTTGTAATGTCCCACAAATCCACACAGGATTAGGAAACCGGGTCAATTATTAACTGGACTCGCTCAAAATTGTGCCGATTTGGATGGAAACAGTATTACTGGTGGTTGGAATTGGATTTTAATGACTTAAACGTAATTATTGTCCTTGAAAGTTTTTCCATCTGCAAAGTGGAGCGTCCCTTTTCCTCTTTTCTTCCTTTTCTCTTTCCTTTTTGTTGCATAGAAGCAACAACACCATGTAAAAAAAAAACAAGATGTAGTTCCTTCTTAAAGTTGTTTTAAACTTGGATATTCCCTTCCTTTTCCTCTCCACTGCTCTGATTCTCTGAACTCCTCCATCACCCTCTTCCACTCATCCTGTCTTATCAGCTATGGAGTGATAATATCTCCTCCCGCAGACTGAAACGGAGCTCTGCTGATAAATACTAGACAGAAAGATTGAGCAAGTGAAAGAATCTGTGTTGTTTGGACACCAAAGTGAGTTATGTTTTTGAGTCCTCTAAATTCCTGTGCAGATTTATCCTGTTTGCTCTCAACTTAAGATCAGGGTCGAGATGTGAAGTCGTGGGTCTCAGTCTCCCTGAGGTAAAGTTAGAGTAATCTGATTGACTTGATGGAACATCAAATCACAGTTTGTAGGAATCAGACATTTTTCCCTACGTAGGTTAGTTTGATTGAGCCTGTTCTTCTACTTTGAAGTTGTCGATGTTGAATTCATGACAGTATTAGGTCCTGAAGATCGGTTTTGGACAGTCTAATGCAGATTAATCAAACCATTGAAGCAAATCACAATGAAGTCAAAACTGTAATCTGCTGTTAGTTTTGGACATTAGCTTTTGTTTCTTTGCTGCATTTTTATCATTTTCGGGTAAGCACTGACAGATTTTTTTTTTTGAGAGGGGGTTGGGTCTGAGTATGCCATCCCTTTTTTCTTATGAATGTGCTATGGACACATTCTATTGATTGGGTTTCTCGACTTAGACATAGATGCTCCTTGGCACTTGACTACAAGCTAAACAATCAGCAGGACGCCCAACGTCTGTAAATCCATACACATGCAGAGGATGACAGCACTTCATCTTAAGAGTTGTCCTCACTGTTCAGTGTTTAGTAATGAGCAGTGTATCCTGTCTGAAGGGGGACCTGTGTCTTTTGTTGTCGAATTGCACACCCAGCACACGGCATAGAGGGTAAAGTCAATTGAGTCCCAAATTGGTTTGAATCGAACTGAACTGAACTGAAATGCTTTTTAACATGTTAAAAAATTGGAAACAAAAACAATCTACTGACTAATGGCAAACAGGGAAAGCTATATTTTACAATATTTACAATATAAATATTGTAAAAAAAACCCCAAAACAATCAAAACAATCTATGGATTGAAACAGGGAAACCATAAGCTTCTTCTTTTACATTTGTTGTTGTATTTCAAGTTTTAAAATATCACTGTTTATGTGGTTTTCTGTCATGCATATTCCAAAAACACTGGTACATAAGGGGGTGAATATTACAACAAAGAACTCTACCAGTGTGTAAAAATCATTCTTCAGCTTAAGCCAGATGAATCAAATCTTTCCAAACTAAGACCATTTAACCTGGTTAACAAAGTACTGAAGAAAAAACTCTAATTTGAATTCAGATCGAAAATGCTTTGCTATGATTTCCATTGTATGTGAACAGGCAGGAAGAATCACTGTGGGATAAAAACAAGGGGACCTTGAATGTTCTCTCTCCTCAGTGCCATAAAAGTTATGCTGACATGATCTTCAGCTGATGAACCTGCATATTGTTCATATCTGGAGTTATGTTCCTGCATATCTTACATGCAGAGCACCGTGACCTTATGCCTTTCATCAAGTATGCATGCCTGGAAGTATTCATCTACTCTTCATTTCAAAGCACTTACTCTGGCATACGTACAATAGATGCATTACAGTGAAAGTCTGTCTCTACAGTTTCTGTACTCCAGAAATGTCGTGAAAAAGCACCAAAGATGGACGTCAGTTTGTGTAGATTTTTATATCCTGCAGTTTTGCTTATCTGTTCTCTTTATTTTCAGCTGTAATTCAGCATATCTGTGTCTTAAAATTTCAACTTCTGCTGCTTCTCCAGTCATCGTTTTATTTCTTCTTTCTTGAGCATGGTCCTGCTTTCGTCTTCTTTCTGTAACGAGTGTTTGATGGTTTCACAGAGTGGGAGGTGGCTCAAAGCTTCACTTTGAACTCTGATTTAATCAGTTTACTTTTTGATTTTGTTGGAGTCTTTCATTACTTGGCTCTTAGCTCGATATGGTTACATTGTGATGCAACCATACACCGCAAAATAAATGGAGCAGTTGTGATGACTTTACCTGTCTGAGTCTGGAACAGAGTTTTGAGGCAAATTGTAAACAGTGGCCATATTGGAAATGAGGTGGGCTTCAGGCCTCCTCTCTTAAAGCCATAGGGTGACTGACCACCTGACAACCAGCTGAGCTCTGCATCTGATTTGGTGAATTTGCAATCTTTCAATCTAAAACTGCAAAGTCACAAAATAATTCACCCCTTACAATGTGTGCTATTTGAAAAAACTTAACCAGACAGGGGACATTATTTTGAATGAGGCTTCTAACATTTTTATTTCTGCTGTAAAAATGGCTTTTTTGGCCTGTGTACATGGTTTCCAGTACTTCCAGAGCCAGCCACAAGCAGACACTGGCTGAACTACAGATTGTATTTTAAGACAGGAGTTGCTGCTTGGACATAATGTGGAGAAGATGTCTGATAAAATATCAGGTATGAGTCATCCTATACAGTTTAACTGTAATAACTAACTCAATATCTCCACAAATGTAAGACTCAAAGGTTATTCTGGACAGCTGTAGACCTCTGACATTGATGTCTTGGATTGGTTCTCTGCTGGAGGCCAAAAGTAATAACCAAGTATTTTTGATAAGCCAACATTTCTCACCCATCGTGAAGTGTTTTTCTTTTAACATCTTTCCTAATTAACTGGAGAAACCCAAAAAATGGAAGAAGCTCAGATCTTTATTTGACATAAACATATCCCAGGGACTTCAATCAGAGCAGACTACAGCTGTTTGATCTGATTTGATACTGCCTGTCCTGCAGATCTTTTAGATCAAATTGGAGAACAGGGAAGCTAATCACAGCAGCTATTGTTATACATTCTTGCTGTGTTGCCAGCTAATAATCTTGATCTGAGCTAATAAGTGAAAACTGAACGCGGTCTCTGTAGTTTCTACCATCGACCCCCTGAAGGCCGTCTGCACAAATGTATTCCGCACTTTTTGTTTGAGTCGCTTCCTGAAGATGGAGGTCAGCGCAAATCACCACAAAATGATTCTGAGCGGCGCTGGCAGATGTTGTGTCTGATGCTATTCAACAATCTTTTTCGAAGAGACTGCTCCTGTCCCGTGTCGCCGTGTGTGTCTATGCGTGCATGTACGCTCCCCTCTCTGCCCTTGAGCCTTTATCAAGTCCTTCTAATTATTTTATTATGCAAATGAGTCGCCATTATTTCATTAGCAAGGCAGCCAATCACAGAAGCTGATTAGAGAGTGATTAGCATGCAGGCGGTTTCTCTCCTGCTCTCTGTGTCCTTGTGAATGCAGGGGAGGGGGGTAATAATGACCCATCTGGACTCACACTTCTGCATACAGTTAGAAAATTGTTTTAGGGGTTTGTTCCACAATATTAGAAGATTGACACACACACACACACACACACCACACACCACACATACGCAAACTCTGTATGTGATGTTTCAAACTTGATGGGTGTTTAGTAATAACATTAAAATGGAAGGAATGGCACAGCTGTTTAGCATGGAAAACAAAGCTTTTCTAACTGACTTGTGCTTCACTGGTAGTGATACATCTCTGATAGACCCTTGTTAAGTCCTATTAAAGCTAGAGCCTGGTTTCTACATCTGTGTTGACTCTTCGCTGTATTAGCCAAGGCAATCATGAACACCACATACGTCAGTGTTGTATGTATTCACGTCGCCGATACACATAAGGGTAGTGTCGTCCGTAAGATTGTCAAAAATTCACATGCGCTCATTAAAACAACCGGTTTAGGCATCGGGTCAGTTTTACAGTCAAGACTAGGGGCCCCATGAAACCAAAAAAAGAGTAGAGTATAACCACTTTACAGCTTCTTTTAAAAAGGGTTTTGGTGGCTTGCTTGTTCTTTGTTTATGACAACAATTCAGACATTGAAACCTTTTTCAGCATCATCCATTTAAATCATATCAAAGCAAAGATTTCTACATAACCACGTACTTACAGATGCAGCTGTAAGTAGATTGAAGGCATCAACTCCAGATCCCTTCTCCTGGTTTCTAGATTAGCCAAATCGTGCTGAAGTCAGCTATATCCTTGCCATATTGTTTCTCCAGAAACCGATGAATGACATTGTTGAGATTACATCCATGTTTAATGCGATCTACAAACTCAACAGCAGATGGACAGAGTAAGTGAACAGAGGGGCTCATTTACTAAGCAGCAGCAGAGAAAGTGTCCAGGAGATAGATGGATAGATGGATGTGAACTGTATACAACGAGACATGGCTTCTTTGCAGCAGAGGTAAAATAATACTTCAAGGTCTGCTCTTCTCATTATTGGCAACAACCACTAGCTGTCAGTTGCGTGTGTATGTGTGTGTGTGTGTGTGTGTGTGTGTGAATGGTAAAAGTTGGCAGGACATTGAGGAAAGAGAGAAGTGTTAACTGAGAACGTGGGCGAGGGAGTGTGAGGGTTGTGTGTGTGTGTGTGTGTGTGTGTAGACTGTTTCACACGTATTTGGTTTCTGCAGACCCCCTTTTCAGCAGAGAGAGAGAGCGAGAGAGAGAGAGACACACACAAACACACAGCTACTTTGTTGAGTATGTGAAAGCAGCGAGGGTGTCTATCAGAGGTGTGCAGACGAGAAGAGAGAAATGCTCTGTGATTGACAAATGTTCTTTTTAAACCAGTCAGTAAAGCAGAATTTAAAACAAGGACATGTTTTTTCATTCCTCTGAAAAGCCAAGGCAAAATACCTCTTGTACGACAACAGCACTGTACCAGAGCTGAATGGATCTGTGTGTGTGTGTGTGTGCATGTGTGTATGTGTGTGTGTGTGTGTGTGTATGTGTGTATGTACACAGTTGAAAGCCCACTACACATATTTTAGAAAAGGGCGGGTTTGAATCCAATTTTGCTCCACAGTATTTACCGCTTACAGAGACACACATACCACAAAAACTCTTGAAACTAAACCGGGTGTTTGTCTATATTTTGTAGCTTCAGTGAGGTTAAGCAAGGCCAAACAAGCCAGGTAAACCAAGGTTGAGTGTTAAAGCTCTGTCAAACAGTTTATCATTTACAGTAGAACAGAATGTAGACTAGTCTATCTTAGACTGTATTCATAAACACATCTGTGTTAAAGTACTGGAGAAGTGTGGTGACTAGGTAAGAACACACACAGCAGGTCTTCAGTTAAACGGAACCACATGGTTTCTGCGGCCCGTTGTAGGTCTGCGCTTCCACCTAGGGCTGAAGACAAAAGTACACACTGTAAATCAGACCAGTGAAGTATGGAGGGGGAAAAATCTAGTTGTAGCACACCGCCAGAGCACTAGAGGGTGGTAAGACAGCAAGGACATGGGCCCAAGGCCGTTCAGCAAAAAATGAAGGTCAACCTTCAAAATTAAAGTCTCCATCCAAAATCGTTTCCTGCATTAATGTTCATGATTCAATATGACAAGAAGACAGCATAGTTGTAGTTCTGCCCCCAATGATTTGCTCTTTTAACTCGTGCAGAGAGAGCAACCTTACTGCAAGATGTAAGCTGACACATACTCTGTAGGAAACAGGAAGTCATGTAGCTTTATAAACACAAACAAACAGCAGAATTCATCAGGCTTGTGCCTTTGAAAGCTGAATTAAGAAAACAATAGAAGAGTTTGAAGCAGGCACATGGTTATTTTTTGGCTCCATGTCATGCCCTCTACATGTCCCAGTGTTTTTTCCACTTTATGACTGGAGGTAACTCGCTGTGACAAACACTTAATTGAACTGAATGGGGGATGAGCTAAAGCGTACAAAGGGAGAGAGGCTGGTTTAAACAACAAACCCGAGAGGGTTGTGAGTCACAGGCAGCCATTCAGCCGGCAGCTGAAGACAGTTGCTTAGTTTGATGTTAACTTGTTTCTCCTCCGGCGCTGGCTGTCACCTCTTGGTATCCCTCTGTAGCAGGGGGCTCGGATCAGCAGGGTATCTGAGGGCCTGTCGTTCTGCTCTCCATCACAGCCGCCGCAGCTCGCTCGAGGACACAGGTAGCGGAGCTGAAGCACTAACTGAATGCTGGGAGATTTATGCTGCTGCCAGGGCTGGTTGCTGATAGTGCTTCATGGTGGCTTGGTCCCGTAAACCTTCTTTTTTAGTGCTTTTCTAATGGTTGTGGACACAGTTAAAACGTGTGTCATGTGGTTCTTGGAGATAAGATTTGACTTCACTCCAGAAAACTACAGGTGCCAGGAAGCCCAGACCCTTGTGGTTTAGAAAATTGTGCCTTCAATGTTGCTTAATGAACAGATTTTATTTTGAAAATTTTAAGTGTAAGCAGATCCAGATACTTTATTTCTCTCAAACTGAAAGATTTAGGTTGCACCGTTCAAATGTTTTTCCTTTTGACTGGTTATGACTAAACCAGATTCGTGTCCACGTCACTGGCTTCTACTCTTGAGTCAATGTCAAGAAGGACAAAGACGACATGTCTCTCTGTCCACTAACAGCCTATGACTTGAATCAGATGGCCATGTGGCTTTTCTTAGCCACCCTCTCCTGGCCATTTTATTAAAGCAAGCTGTGCGGCACTTGCAGGTCAATGAATCAGATAGCTAGCAGTAGCAGGAATGCTATTTCCATCGGAGATATAGCCAGTACAAGCCACATATCACTGCGACTTGATTATCCCCAGTAGCTGTTGGGGACAAGTGGCGTCTCTCTGTATTAGAGCGAGTCGGTGCCACGGGCGGCCAGCTCACACATGGGGGTCCTGGGGCCGTGGTGATGGGCTCAGATGATCAGCTGAAGGCTCTAGTGTTTGAGTCAGAGGTGATCCTGAGAGGCTCTGAGTGATGGCTGTTGGCGCTCGGGCTCCTGGTGGTTTGTTAATGAGCTGAGACACGGTCACGCACAGAAAAACATCAGACAGAGACGAATCTGAAGACTTATTGGAGAAGACAGAGAGGAGTCTGTGTTCATTCTGTCAATAATCATTCATTCTATGAGGTAAACTAAAACTTATTGTTTTTCTGTCTTTGCAGGAAGCTGTACATTTGATGAGAGCTTCAATCAGTGTGATTACCAGCAAGACCCGTACGATGACTTTGACTGGACGCATATCAACACCCAGGAAGTGCCGTATGTCTCTCCAGACCTGCCACAAGGTAAGACCCCATGACCTCAAACTCATATTTGTTATAAATTCTAACACTGCAGAGTGAAAGTAAGTTATTTTTTGCATCCAATTAAACAATGCATCCACAGAAGACTACTAAAAATCAGTGTTTCCATTCTTTGGATAGATTTATCTCCTGGCTTACTTTCCAATCACCCAATGCTGCTAAATATTTGATTCCGATTGGTCCAAATGCTACGATAACTGAATCCCATTGAAGTAAGATGAAACCACTCCTGCAGGTTCCTCCTCTCCCTGTTGGGATTTGGATTTAAATATCTACCAGTCCATTATATCATGTGTTATCTTTCACCCAACCCCACCCTTGGAAAGCAGTGAGACTCTAGTTAAAACTGGAGCTCCTAGTGGTTCAAAGGCGCAATGGATCTTCTTCATTTATTTTTTATTATTTTTTCCTACCATGTTCGCAATGGATTGTATTTTTCAAAGCCTGATCATGCCTGTTGGCTCTATGGCTACACCACATCCTCTCTGGTGCACATTCAGGTGTACAGCACCACTTGCAGTCCAGCCCTGACTTTGTTTTCACTTCTAGCGATAAGGAATAAGTACACAAGCCTTTTTTCCACAAAATTTAAAATATTGATTGAATGATTTCTTATATTTCTTATCGGAGTTAAGATCTCAGGATTTCAATTAATATCAACATTTTGACTTTGTACCTGTAATTTTAATCTAATTGTTGGAATTCTGAATTTAAAAAAAAAAATCAAAATTCTAAACTGAGTGTCCCATAATTTTCATTGGAATAAGCGTAGTAATTTCAACCTTTACATCTCATATTTATGACTATCTCATCGATTTGCCTTTTAATTCCATTGTTAAGACTCTCTGTTTAATAAATTTGACTATTAATCCCATAGTTCCAACTTCAAAGATTTTGACTCTTTGGCTTATGAATTTGACTTTTTGTCTTGAAAATTTGAGTTTCTGTCTCAAGATTCAAATTGTATCTCTTTAATTTGATTTTAATCCAACTTTTGGGTTTAAATTTTTTGATTTTGTCTTTTTTCTCATAATATTGATTACAAACTTATAGTTCTCAGTTTTCCCTCATAATTTTGATTTATGCATCTTCTCATTCTGATGGGGAATCTCAGTTTTGATCAAGTTTCTCATATTTTGACTTTTTGAATTATTATTATTATTATTATTATTATTATTATTATTATTATTATTATTATGGTGACTCCTTTTTAATATTTTTTTTCACCACTTTCTTAAATTTAAAGTTCAAACCTTCCCCTGGTTTGCTACTCCATACCTGTTAGGTGTATCATGTGGTAATGTATCTGTCAATAATGGGTGTATTGGTATTGGTCAAGGGTGTTACATCAGAACTTGAAATATTCATAATTTTACCTCATTTAGAGTTTGAAAGTAGGACTTTTTGGCCGTTGAAGAATTTTATAGATCTACATTTGGGGATTTTCCTTGGGTTAGGGTCTGAGCTCTTCTCCTCTCCTCTCTTTCCTCTCTTCTCCTCTTTAATCAGTTGTTTTTTTCCTCTACAATGATGATGAAGGGGAAATTAAATCTTTCTGCCTGCGGGCTGAGGGTCTAATTAACAGAATATGAGGTCATTAATCAACGGCAGTGAACAGGGAAGGTTGCATACTTTACAATGTTAAAAGCAAAATGTTATAGCAGTTAGCAGCAATGCAGTGTTGACATAAAGTTGCTGGCTGCTTCCAGGAATATTGACTAAAAGGAGAGCTACGGCACTGACCACAAGTGAAGAAACTGTTTACATGAAGCAACCACTGAAATGTTTAAGATCATCTCCTCTCCTGTCTGTCCTCTAGTCCTCTCCTCTGAATTCATCTCTACTTCTCTCATCTTTTTTCATTTCCATCCACTAATAGTTGTTGTCTTTCCTTTCATTTCTTTTTCTAGGCTCTTGTCTCCTTTGCTTTGCTTTACTGTATTACTCATCCTCTTTTATCCGCTCCTGTCCTTTCTCTTCTTCTCTTCTCTTTCTTTACTTCCTTTTTATCTCCTCTTTCCTGTACTCCTTGTCCACTAGCTCCTTCTTATCCTGCCCTCCCTCTCCAAACTTGCCTCCTCATTACCTTTTTTAACTCATTTCTCCTTTTCCTTTCCTAAACTTGCCTCCTTTTCTGTCAAGTTCTTGCTTTTACTTTCCTAAACTCTTATTCCCTTCCCAATTTTGTCTCCTTATTTTTCCTGTCTTGTTTCCTTCTCCCTCCTGTTACTTTCTTTACTTTTATCAGTTGCTTCCTTTCTCTTTTTGTCTCCTCTTACCTCCTTTCCCCTTCTTTCCTTATTTTTCTTCCTCTCTTTCTTCCTGTTTTTCCCCTTCCCACAATTTAGTTTCCCCTCTTCCTCCTGTCCTTTCCTTCCTCCTTATCTCCTCTTCTCTCTTCTCCTCCTGTGTTGTGGGAGATATGACTTGTTGCCATGACAATGTAATGCCATTATTTATCGCTCATGCTTATCATCCCGACAACCCAGCCTGCATGACATTTAGAAAAGGTTCGGTTCAACACCAGCACTTAACAAGTTTTACACAAACACACTTTCACACACATCTCCTTCTAAAATGTGTGTGAGAGCGTCCTGCTGTTTGTCGACCACATGTGGTCATAACAAAAAGAGAAGGGTGCCTTGCCCGATGGTCGACTAACATGCAGTGTTATTAATACAAAGGGTTGTCACTATGCAGAGAGGGCAGAGTTGGCAGTGTGAGGAGGTTAAGTACGCTGCCCAAGAGCTCAGAGGCCTGAAATTAGCATAGCATTAGTGCCTGTGGAAGCTAGTGGAATGAGCTGGGGTGCAGGGGGTGGCAGGGCAGGTTAATGGAGATTGCTAAAAGGGGGGTCAGAGTGCTGCCTAAAGGTACAGGGGGCATGTGGGAGACATTTGAAGTGTTAATTTTGCCAGCAGGGTGTGAGATGCTGCTGCTTTGGATGGAGAACCATGCTGCTGGAGGGGACTGAGACACATCACTTGGCTAAGTTTTGTATTTGTTGGAAGGGGTAGGGAATGGGTGTGTGGCTGAGCTAAATGCCTTGCCTGGGGATACATCGGTAATGCCTATTGTTAGAATTGTTTTCCCAGGAAATCCTTGCTACCAGTAATTTGAAGGTACGCTGCTTTGGCTAGCCTCAGTCACCCTGAGGCTATGGCATGATTTAAAGCACAGGCACTGCAGCTTTTTTACTTTTAACCCCTGAAAACAAAGCAGTACCCACCTTCTTTGTTTAAGGGGAGTTATTTTGAGTATTTGGCTTTGCTGTGACCTTTGGGAGTGAGTTTATTCAGCTGATTAGTAGTTCAGAGGGTTATAAATTGCCAAAGGTAAAGGCAGAAGAAAAGGAGTCATCATAGGGATTCACGCAGAATCATTTTAGACTTATTGGACGGCTCAGCCAACAATTATACTTTTGTTCCTTATAGCCCACATTGATTTTTCACAGTTGCTAATCATCATTTGGTGCTTAAGGCGGTATTGAGTGGGGAGGGATGCTTTGGCAGTTTTTGTAATAGAGATAAAACAATTCTATGTAATCTCTCCGGGGGTTGATGTTGGCACCAGCGAACATGGCAGGGTCTGGATGCTCCGCTGGCAGCGCTCGTCGTGCCAGTTGAACATTCATGGACTGGGGCTCTGTGGCTCAGTGGACTAAAGCAGATACTCTTGACTCATAATGTTGTCAGCCAGTACCACTCTAAACCTATTTGGCATGCCATTCTCTCCATCCCTCTTTCCCTGTTCCTCTTTCTCTCTTTGCTCTTGTTTTCCACAGTGAACTGACTAATAAGGGAGGGGAAAAAGGCAAAGTCCCCCGGATGTTTTAATAACGAGAGAATAATAATGGATAGGGCAACACAAACTATACTGCCACAAAATTACCATAAAATCAAACAGCTACTCAACATCAAGCCTCATGAAAGTAGTTGTCATATCCAGATTAATTGGATTGAATTTTTAAAAAACAAAAACCACAAGAATTGTTTCATTCACGAACAGGTTGGACTATTCCACTGTGTTTTTTGTACCCTTCTCTATGTGACAGTTTTGATGTAGATGTAGTTAAAATCACCCTCAAATGTGTAGCTGACTCCCCATATGATTAAGTTTATTGTTTGTGCAACATTTTATTAGTATAAAAATTATGCATTAAAATGACGTCAGAGCTTGTTGTCTGGCTGACACTGAATCAAATGTTGTATCTCAGGGGTTGTTCACAGGACAACAGTTTTAGGATGAATAACAACAGAGTTGTTGCGTTTCAGCCTCTCCTTTACACGGGAACCGTGTTTTAGTCAACCTAAAATGGAAACAGCCTTCAGAGTGGAATCTTTCTGAAATGCTGTGATCACTGTAAATGGGTAAACAGCAAGCCAAAGTTTTCAGATAAAATGCATATGTCGCTTTTTATTACACTTGCATTTTGGAAACTCAAATTTCTGTGTGCAAACTGCACAACAACAGTAGAAATGGCGGACTACTGTGTTGTGCTTGCTACTAAATCTGCTGCGTGCCTAGCATGAAAATGTGCATCAATTGCACCATTTCTGCAGTTAGAAAAGATGCATTCAATATAAGCATTGGATGATCAGTCCACCTCAACTTTGGCCTCAAAACCACTGTTGTGTTAATGACCCCTACAGGTATATTGCCAACTACAGGCCTTGCATTTTCAGGTGAAGGAAATCTGTTAAGACTGAGCTGGCATGGAAGATTTTGCAAATGTTTCATTGGTACAACCCAAATCTCTATTGCTCATCCCACAAATGTATGTTCCTTACAAATGTTGCACCATTCAAAAGGTAAATAAATAGGCTTCCTAACGGTATAAGAAACACTAATTTATGCAGCCTAATGGAGGGATCCTAAGATGTTAACCTGTAACCAGGAGCTGTGATTGGTTGGAAAATCTAGGGGGCCTGAACATATAATCAATCAGGTCAATCCAAGCAGTGTTTCAGTTTTGAGTGTTAAATTTGGGAGATTTGTCAGCTATTCTGTATCTTATTTAATCTGTGTTGTACCACTGAAACACTCAAACTCCTCCATTCGCAGTCTTTCTGTTTGTGTTCTGCAAAGTAATACTGTCCTCTGTCTATCACCCTGCTGCTGCCACTGCTGCTGTTGTTGTTTTGTGACATATCTGGGTCTTAATGCTGTCACAGGGGAATATTTTTAGCCTCATCACAATATATTGTGTCATCATTCTATTAGCAGCCATTTTGGAATTTGGCACTTCAGAGACATCAGCCATTTTAAGAACTGGCAGACTTCAGGTGTAGGATGTTCTTGGCATTACAGCATCAGCTTCTGAACACTGTACTTCCTTTCTTTAATAACTGGTGTTTTCCTATGCTAATTCAGTCTGAGATTAGGTTTTCTGTTTATCTAAGCATGTGCTCCCCTCAGTTGAATTATTCACTAAATACTACTGAATAGTATTTCAGCAACCCTGCATGAATTTAACTGACAGCCCTATCTACCTCATATTATTCAGCTATTTTTACCTCTACCTGTTTCATTTGTTGTCATGATTTTGCAGCAGGCAGTGCGATGATTAGCTGACATGCTAAAGGTTATATTTTTTGCCATGTTGTTTGTGTTGTGACATATCTGGGTCTCTAACTGATAGGAATATATTTAACTGGCTTACCATCTTGGCAGCCATCTTCAAGACCCCATCCTCACCTCACATTGGTATCTAAGTGCCAAAAGAAAAAAAAAAGGCCTGCCGTGCTGCTTATGGATTTATATTTTAGATTTGTCATCGAGGAGGGTGCGAGCTTATTCTTGTTCTTCTCCCTGTTGCCAAAGTCCTGTTTGGATGTCCTAATTTTCTGTCTTACTGATGACATTCAGAACCAGGACATAGGATTAATATAATACAGCTATAGCTGAGTTAGAGGTGTGTGTTTGTGTGTGTATAGGTGATTGTGGGG
Source organism: Thalassoma bifasciatum (assembly GCA_008086565.1). Classification (NCBI taxonomy): domain Eukaryota; kingdom Metazoa; phylum Chordata; class Actinopteri; order Labriformes; family Labridae; genus Thalassoma; species Thalassoma bifasciatum. The sequence continues at coordinate 56,771 of RPOG01000343.1, forward strand.
TAGCAATAACAGAGGCAGAGAAAGAGCTGAGAGATCAAGACTGAGAGGGGATCCAATAACAGGGATAGAGAGTTAAGTCTGTAAAGCTGGTATTAGTTTCCATGCATGCTTGCATGTTTGTGTGCATCAGTAAAAAAGCCTTTTTTTCTCACAATTGATCATCCAAACACTGAGTGATAATCACTGTACTTGAATTGCTCCTTGTTCAGAAGGTGACCGGGTTCAGGATAACTTACAACCAGAATTAACCAGTTAGTTGATGTGTCCCATATTCTAATATAATATGATCTGATTTTATCTATTCTAATCTATTTAACTGGTTCCATCACATAAGTTTAAAACCCTTCTCTTTTCTATTCTACTCTGTTGTTTTATCCTATTTGACAAACTTTATCTTGTTTGATTCCATTTAAAATGACTGTGAGGACTTTATGAGTGATCTTGAAAAAGTACCATATCTAGATATATGCCCCAATTTAAATGAGATTACCCAAGCTAAAGTAGGCTCTGACAACGTCGGCTGGCAAAATTAAGCAGTGAGAAGAGAGATGTGTGGGTTTTTTTCTGCTTAAAACAGTTTCTGTGATTTATTTAGTAGCAATAATGGAAACAGGAGCTAGACTACCTGGCAGAAGAGGAGAAGAAAGCTAAACAGGAGGGTGATCGAGCACAAGTAGGGGCTAAGCTGTTTGTGAAAACGTTCATTCCAACCCACAGCGGTTATACTGCAATGATATATTCAAAACTTGAGAGTCTATTAATAAAATAAAGAGCCAGGTTATTTTTGATCTGCTTGGAAGATGAGCTCTGGTAGGACATAACTAGGATTCACTTACATTACACTGTAACGATATGTCTCAGAGCACCAGGCTGTGAGTAGTGCCTAACGCAGACCATGGAACAAACTCAACGTTTGCTGGTCATCACTATTCAAGCAACAGTGGTACGTAACATTTGATAAATACATTACCTTACTGGTAAAAAGTAATCTTGAACAAAGGAAAATAGTGCTAAAAAAAAGCTGATCTACTTTCACCGTCACTTAAACATATTATTTTTACCAAGTTCTGTTCTATTATTTTCAATTCATATTCCATCCTTCTCTATAAATGCAATTACAGATTTTCTATTCTAACATCTAAGACCAATTCTGTTTTGTTATATTTAACTATCCACATTTATTCTATGTAACATATCATATCTAATTTATTCTATTCTATTCTCTACCATCCTTTATCCTCACCCTACATCTAATTCTGTTTTACCCAATGTATCTGGTTTCCTTTCTGTTATGTTTTACTCTCCTGTGAGTATCAGACACAGTCATGGTTTCTCTCTCTCTCAGTTGATAATCAGACAGAAAGACTCACATTTCCTCCTTTTTCCCTGAAACAACATCTGGTTGAGGTCTGAGCTGATTACTGGAACATCTGGTTGGGCTGACTGACTGTCCTGTCAACACAGCCAGATTATCCATGATTTCTAGCTCCATTTCCTGCAGTCAACTGCCATAGGTGTAAGGTATACAAGGTGCTCAGGAGTGACAATTGGGATGACAAAATACTGGATCCACCTTTCTTTGTCTTGTCTCCGCCATAAGAACTGGAAATGTCTCAGGAGTCCCATCATAATAAAATGACAAAACTAAAAACACAAGCAAACAAAATAAGTAAACAGAGAAATATAGCCTGGAGGAGAGCTGTTAAAAATGCAGCTCATCATATGACACGTCTGGGTAGTTCAGGTAATGATATATTGCACACAGTGTAGTTAAGGAGCGTGTGCAAACTGCAGCAAGATAACACACCAATTTTACCACTTTACATGATTTTTTTAGATTAGGTTTTGACTTTTTCTTTGTTCATGTTTTGTGTCTTTTACTTTTTAGACTCGCACAAAAGAAGACAGAACAAAAGAGAAGAGGAAAAGAAAGATTGTACAAATTCATAAGCACATAAATTGAGGAATATAAAAGGAAGAAGTAGTTCTTCAGCTCTCCTCTCTTTGTTTCCCATTTCCTGTGTTTATTTGTTCTTGGCTTGCTGAAAAACAGCTCTGCAATCACAAAGGAGAAACAAATGGCACAGTCGTCGTAACAGGGGTTTGTTTTATGTGTCTGGTGGGGACTGATGACTGATGCTTGTACTGTAAGCCCAAAAGAAATGAGAGGAGAAGGAAACAAAAAAGTGAAAACATGAAAGAAAAAGGCTCTTTTTGAGTTTTTGTTCCCATGACAAGAAGCTCAGTGCTCCAAAGAGAGGGCCAAACAATGTCATCAAAGGAGAATGTCCTGATTTCCTACTTGGCTTTTAGTTGTATAACTTGGCTTTCATTGGGAACACTGAATACAGACGTGGAGTTATCATTAAACTTATCATCAGATTTATGCAGAGAAAGGTATCAGGCAATTTAGATGAAAGGTTCAGTAATTTGTTTTGATTAATCACATGTGCGGTGCATGGAGCAGAGAGTGAAATCTGGAGAGGAGAAAACTGGACTTTTTTAAAAGATCATAAAACCAATTACCAATACAAAGTTAATCATGACAAGCTAATTCATTTAAACAGCAAAAGCAACATTCACATTGCTGCCTTTCCCTCTGAAGAGCTGCTCAGTGTGTCATAGGGCCGGAAGCAAAAGTTTACCAAATTATGATTTAATGCACCCAATGCAATTCAATATTGTATTGTATATAATTTTGTATGGTAAGACGCAATATGGAGCGGTACAATATAAGTGTTGCAATTGGCTATGAAAAAGTAAGACACATTCAATACAGCAGAGTTCAGTATGATATCCAACTGTTTGATCCCTCACATTCTGATACAGTAAAATATAATACGGTTAGGTAGGGTAAGGTGGGGTAAGGTACGATACAGTCATTATAATTGGCTGCAATACAATAAGATATAATACTAAAAGATTGGATATAAATTGATTCAACATGATTCACTGCAATACAAAACATTGACTCGGCACTGTAGGATATGATACCCCACAATTCTGTAAGAAAGGATAGAATGGGTTACAAACGAATACGGTAGGGTAAGATATTTGCTTTGATGTGATGTGATTTGATTCGATTCAAAGTAAAGTACAATGGGATATGGATAATTCTGATATTTTGCACCAGCCATATGAGTCAGCACAACAATAATTCACCACAGTGATATTTTTTCAACCACTGGCACTGGGATTACTCTTATTACTTCAATGTGCACAAAAGTTTTGCAGGTCTGCATGTATTGTAGATATACATATTATGACTTATTTATAATATGGCACCACTTTAAGTCTCATCAGTCCTTAAAATGATTTGAAAAAGTTCAAATATGCAAGGAAAATTTGTTTCTCTTTGAAGTCAAACCAGATATTTGATCATAAATTTGGTACTTTTAATGAATTTCCAGCCAACACAACAGAAGCAAATCAACACCAAGTTTTCTTTGTAATTTGCACCCCTATTATTCTATGTTGTAGCTTTCTAACACTATCATGTTAGCCACAGGGTTGTTAGGAAGCTAATAAGCTCTGATATATGTCCCTACACCTTAAATTATGTCATCACACCCCTCTGTTCTTCTTTTCTCAACAGCTCCTCACATTTCATTTTCAAAGTGGTGCCAGTGATGCCTACCTGGCAGATACCTGAGCTTTGTTTATGCAATTAGCAAACCTGGAACACAATAGCATCACATTTGAGCATCCCAGAGTATGATGTCAGAGGAAAATTGTTGCCATATAAACACACAATTTCAGTGTTCAAGTATCTTAGACTTCCCCTTACTCATAGCTGTCTTTCATGTCCTTCTCGAAGAGGATTATTTTTAAAACACACAGAAGCAGAAAGAGTTGTTTTACTCATGTAGCTACATGAAACAGAGACTTTCTCTTTGGCAAGCCCAGTCATTATGCTTAGAGCATGTACACACTCACAATCTCCTAAGAGAGCACTATCACTAGTCTGTTCATGCAGTGGATTTCAGCTGGTATGTGAGGCTCAAGCACAAACAGCTGTGAATAAAAAAGAGCTAATTGATGGGTTTTGATTCAAAGAAACTTTTTAACCTGATCCATCACGAGATGATTCTGCTTATATAATCATTGGTTATTCTATTTGTGCTTCTCTGTCCAGGTTCCTACATGTATGTGGATGTCTCTCAGTATGATGTTGGAGAAAAGGCCCGATTTCAGCTGCCTGTCATGAAGGAGAATGACACACATTGCATTGACTTTAACTATCTGCTCACCAGCCCGGATGGCTCCAGTCCTGGCACCTTAAACGTCCTGGTGAAGGTAATCAGACTAAACACAATGGGGGAAAATTAAAGACAGACTGTGATTAGTTGATGTTTTTATCCTGAGACACAAGCTGGTTTGCATTATTTATTTTTTCACTCTTTCTGTATCAAACTTTCATCTAAAGCGTGATTTATCTCAAAAAGTGACTGAAGGAAATTCAAGTTCTGAGTCTAAGTATCCTGTTTGTCACAATGGCAGATGGTCTCTTTGGTTTCAACAAAACAAAACAGGATTTATGGGAAATGTGGTCTGGACTTTATGAATCACAACCACAAGTTATGCAGATAGAATGCAGTGGAGGCTACAAACTGCCCTGAATCAACCAAAAGTTTGTGCAAATTGCCAAATTAGATTTACGATTGTTTCTTAATGAAAAAGTTGACTTCTACGATTGCAAAACATTCACCTTTAACCAACTGAGAATATATTTGTGGGATTACATTTCAAGGTTGTGTAATTCTGGTGATCATCCATCAAACTGTGGGAGACTGAAGGAGGATCAGTAAAACAAACACACTGATAGCTACAATTTTGAGATGCACTTATCTGAACTTCATTCCCTCCACTTAAGCAGTTTCCACACAATCCTCCCTCCCTTACCTCACCCCCCTCCTCATTCTGAGTTTCCACACAATTTGTAGGAGTGGTTAGCAAACACATTAGAGGGAGATTGCTATTTCACTGGTTCTGCCATTACCTGGGTGTTAACAGCAGGGGCGTTATGAGCGAGGAAGATGCCCTTCAGTCTGATGTAACAAAGTCGAACCAGCAGTACTGAAAAAAATCTCACCTGTAAATTTAAGTTTCTTACATTAAAGAGGTGTTGTGCTTTGGGCTTCTGACCTCCCTTCAAACAAAATGCATTGCTTAGCCATACCATACAAAAAGACGAGGTGCAAAAACAACACAACATAGAACACTGCAATACAATCCAGCAGGATAAGGCACGATACAGCAGGGCACAACAGGCTACTATGTGACATGAGATGATATAATGCATTATAATACAATATGGGGTGACATGACACAATGAGATACAATGCGACTGATGAGGTCCAGTGCAAGTATACTCATAGCCTGGAAACCCAGAATGTGCATTTTTAGGACATATAGTTTGTATAAATAATAGCGATAGTAATTTAAGAAGTCCACCATCTTTGATTGAGCAGGATACCTCTCCATTGTTTTTTCTTATAAATCATACCCTTTCTATATTTCTGCTCGTTCTGATATAATAGAAACAAAATGTGATTCAAATAATTTCTTTTTTTGCTGAAATTTGTTTTACCCTTTGTCATGTTAAGGTAAACAAAGGTCCCTTGGCCAACCCTATCTGGAATGTGACATCTTATACTGGTAAATATGGACTTACATCATCCCTAAAAATGATTTCATAACTTATTCTTTTGTCCTTTTGTTCTCTTGCGTTAACTGTGATCTGTCATCTTTCAGGTAAAGACTGGCTGAGAGCAGAACTCGCCGTCTCCACCTTTTGGCCCAATGAATATCAGGTAACTCCTAAATTTACAACCAACGGTGGTTCACAACATGCTTTCTTATTCTGCATGTCTTTATTTCCACTTGTGGTCATGTGATTACACAAACACACAGACATGCTGTGAGGCAGGCAGCTGATTTATTTGTGTTGACTGAGGCTCAGGAGGTGATGATTTGGCGACAAAAACTGGAAAATAATAAGTGTGTGTTTGTGTATGTGTGCGTGTGCAGGGGTGTGTGTCACCAAACTGGAATTAGTTTCTAATGAAGCATTTCAATTCAGAGACATAAAAGTGAATACAAACGCTGCAGATTTTTTATTTTTTTTAAATTCTGGGGTGGTCTGTCTGTATGGTCTGTATGTGTTGCCCAGTGTTGACAGATGTGGCCACGTTGTGGGATGGCTTGTCTCTGAGTGTCCTCGCAGCCACAGACACACTGATCATGTGAACACACACTGCCTGGGGACTGTATGATATTACTGTAAGGCGAAGTGTGAAAGCATCTTCCAAATGGCCCATCTGGAGCCCAAATGGCCCTCAGTGACTACAGGAGGAGATCAGCAGCATGAAACTCGTGTGTCAACATGTTTTAATTGAACATAATCATCCCAGTTTGCTGAGGCTTATGTAGCTTTTTCAGGCTATGAAACAGGTTATTGGATTCAAGGTTATGAAGATATTTTTTCATGTTGGAACATGTCTCTGTGTTAGCACTTTGGCTTGAGTTGTAATGAGACTGGTTTCACCAGGGGAGCAGGCACATGCAGGCTCATGTTGTCATGAGCACACAGTCACAGAGTAATTAATGCTCAGTCAAAACACGCGCACACACACACACACACACACATGCACTACCCTATTAAGGTAAGGCTTTAATTGCAATTTTTTTCAACATGTCATCTCATGATTGAGTTTATGAATCAGTTCCTAGACTCTCACCTGATTTGAAAATAGTTCTCTTCAAATCTAGTTGATCAAAGTTTGAAAACCAATCAATTGCCTAATTGCTGATTACGTTTTTCACTCGTAACAGGTACTTGAAAATAGATAGTGTCATCTTTTAAAATGTAAGCTTAGAAATAGACAAGAAATAACAAGGCTCTGCTAAAAATATTTGTTCAACTTTTTTGCTTTTACATTTATCTGAAATAAAACACTTTTAATGAAAAGTGGATCCTTTAGTGAAATGCAATATCATTACCCTAGTCGTCATTAAAGCCAAATAAAAAAAGCCTTTTGCTCATGACTTGAGTTTTCCATTAAGTATTTCACTCCATATGGACAGAGTCATGAGGCTTTCATTTGAGTTGTCCTCATCTGACCCGAAACTTGAATTCAAAGCAGCAGGTTTTGATTAATGAGTTGAACACTTTGCTCAAAAAGTGAACTTCTCAAGAAGATTAAAAGGAGAGAAAGTTTTGAGGTCATGCTATGGCTACCAAAACAAACATGGCTGATTTAACAAGCAAAGATCTGCACACTGAGGAGGCAGGCTTCAGACAGAGGAAGATGAAGGTATTAAAAGTCAAGCGATGTCTTTCTGCTGCTCTCTGCAGTGAGCTATGAGTGAAAGATGATAGCAGAGAGACAAGATAGATTGGAAGGGGGGTGGAGGCAGGGAGGGGGTGAGTGTGACAAGCAGGGGATGATAAGCTATGGGTAAACAGTTCACGGCAGATTTCCTCTTACAGGTGATGAATGACAACAACTGCTCACCCCGTCACTCTCTTTCCCTCCTCAGTCTCTTTTTGATAGCGACCTCCTGTTCATGACTGTGCTCCTCTTTGAGCAAACACTGTTAGAAAACAGAGACGGCAAGCAAGACACAGAGAGAAATTAAGGGGGGAGTGGTTAGTTAAAAGGATTATGTTGAAGAAATGAAAAACTACAGAATGGAAGGGGGCTGATGGATTGCTATGAGAGGAAGAGATTAAAGGAGAGAAGAGTAGTTATAGAAGTAAAGGGTGAATGTGAGCACCCTGTGAATAAAGTTTAGATACTTGAAATAGAGATTTATTCTTATTCATCTGAAAATAAAGAAATGCAGCTCATGACTGATCTCAACTTTAACATGGGTATGTTTAGCTAACAGCTTATAGCAAGCTAGCATATGTTCAAGATGACAGGATTGAATTGCTACTGTTTAAAGTACACTCAAAATGTATCTTGCAAAAGTTAATTACAGTGCATGTTAACATTTTACTGGTAACATTTGGCATTTTTAGACTTTTTTTTTTCATTTTAGCACCATAGTTTAGTGTACAGCATGCTTACAGAGGGGAGACATGTCTTGAATTGGCATATTTATTTGCCATCATTGTCTAGCTTGTTAACAGTTGCTAATTTAGCAAACATGCTCATTTAGTTTGCAGCATGCTAACCATAGCTCAATTAAGAGTAGATGTAATTTAGAAGTTGACAAAAAGGTTAACACATTTTTTTGGAGTGATCAAAATAATGTCATATGTCATTGGCATTTTCCCCTGAGTACTGTGTGTATACATGCTAACAATAGCTTATTTGGCGGGTATACATGGCAGGTAAAACTTTTTTGACTTGATGTGTCATGCTAACAGTACCTTTCTCAGCCTTGACATTCAAGTATTCCTAATCTGATGTATGTAGCATGCTAACAGCAGCTTTCTTGGTTTAGATATGTCGGTGAACTATACCTAATGTTGGGACATTTTTAGAGTGTAGCATGCAGACAGTACCTCATTAAGTGAAGAATGAAGCATGCCAACAGTAACTTATTAAGTCTAACAGTGTTTACAAAGTTTAGCAGGTAGCATGCTAAGACTAGCTTTTATTTATACATATTTATAGAGTTTAGAGTGTATCATACCTACAGTAGCTTGTTAAATGTATTTGTTTGTTAACAGAGTTAGTGCGCTAAGTATTAACAGTTTTTAGTATTAAGTTTAGTTTTAGTATTAAGTATTAATAGTATTAAACTAAGTTATTAAGAGGTATATGCAAATTTTGAAGCATGTTTATCGTCTCAGTTTAGCATGTACCATGCAAAATTTAGCACCATAGCACAAGTAAAAATGTTGCTTTTAATGTAATTGCTGTAATTGCTTTGGCAACTTAAAAGGAATAAGTTTGATCTACTGCAAGGGCTCTGGGGACTATCAATTTGTAACTTAAGCCCAGCTTAAAAAATGACCTATTTAACATTTCACTGTGGTCTGAACAGGGAAGTTAGTGTATAATTCATTAGATAGACAACTTAAAACAAAAGATAGATGTTCTGAACAAGACCAAGATAGAAAAAGAATAATGAAAGAGAGAGGGATGGGATGAAAACGAAAAACAAATACATTCTCTCATTATATCCCCCTCCACATTTGGCTCCATTACTTATTATCATTTCTGTGGCAGGCATTTTGTGTGTACCAAAGGAGATTACTATGATCCAACAGGAAGTATCTCATTTATCCTCCTTGGCTTGTTGGCCAGAATGTATAAATCCAGCAGCAGCAGCCAGGATGGCAGCTTTGTATTTATCCAGTTTAATGCACATCACTGACGGCTGTCACTGACTATCTATCTGTACTGTGACAACTCAGATTACATCCATCACCTTGACAGCAAATTTAAATGGCAATATGCTTACTTTGTAGCTCCCAATGCAGCTAGGAAACATCTGAAACTTAGAGACACAGTGTCTGGTTTTGTAAGAATAACAAAGAGGGCTGATGCTCTGTAACGGTGCCATAGAGGGTTTGTGATGTTCAGGCTGAGCTTTGTGTGTTATGCAAGTTCCATCTTTTTCTCAGGAGTGGTATTTCCTTTGTTTCAGTTGCTGTGTTTTTAGGCATGTTTGTTCTCCAGTCTTTCTTACAACAAAAAACTGAGGGTCAGAGGAGAGTTTATAGACTGAAGAATCTGTTCTGTTTTTGATTTGATAAGTCCCAGATACTCTTAGCAAGCAGAAATTTGAAGAAGCAAAACAAAAAATGCCATATATAAATGTTTTTCTTGTATTTCTGTGCTCTCACAAGCAGGTGTATGTATTGCTTTATGTGATATTTAATCGCTTTTTTATCAAATACAATTTCTGTTGTGTTATTTTGCACAAAACAGAAAAAGACTGTTTATATAAAGCATGGTTATAATAATGAGTGTTTTGACTGCTAAATGTTTCTCCCTTTGGTCCACAGGTTATATTCGAAGCCGAAGTTTCGGACAGCAAAGCTGGCTTCATCGCCATCGACGACATTCAGGTGCTCAGCTACCCATGCGGTGAGTCATTAGCATACCAGCAATTAGTCCTAGTTGGCTGAATAGTCACTGATAGCTATGGCCACTAATTAGACTGTACCTGGGATGGTTTCTGTTACAGTTGAACAGGTAGATAAGTGGGAAGGTGACACAGGAGAGGAGGGATGCAGAGACTAGTCATAGGAGGAAAATGAGAGAAATAAAAAGAACAGGGAGAGAGAGAGAGTTTGTGAGAGGTTTGGTAGAGAGAGAAAAGGGGAATAGGAGAGAGTGAAGCGGGAAATGAGACAGTATTAGGGCAATCATAGAGGGAGACGAATCTGGCCACTCAGCACTTTCTCTCGCTCTCTTTAACCCACATGTGCGCACACACTGAACAGTAGCAGTCTTGTCTCATACTGACAGGAAAGAGTCGAGGGCTGCGATCCATTTTAAATTCCAGCTACGTCTCAAGTCTTCTTCTCCGCTTCTCTCGAGTGTTTCCTTACTTTCCAGAGGCCAAAAGAAGAGTTGTGACGACAAACTGTGACTGTTAACAGAAGGGCCTGTTAATCCAGAGCCATAGGCAGGATCCTGGGGGGTCCCAGTGTTAGAGGAGGCAGCAATTACAACTCCTTGAGGTCATCCGTCTTGTAACGGCATGATATTTCAGAGCACTATTTAGTTACTTAATAGGTTCTATTGATTTCAAGTCATAAAGAATGTCTTCCACCATCCTTTCTGCACAGTTTGTGAGGTCCTGTTATTCCTCCTCTCCCTGTCTCTCTCTGAGACATGACTTCAGAAAATTCTATTAATTTTGTAAATGAGGTCATGTTAACTCTGAGAAAAATGTTCAAAAAGTGGAGTCCCTGTGTTTAAATGGCAAACAGGCGCGACTCTGAATAGGGAGAAGCAAGTATTAGCACTTAGTCTCCACAGTGGAAGCATTCATTCTCACAGCTGCATTCTGGACACACAGGTTCGTGTGTGTGTTTGCATGAATGCATGTGTGCAACCTAGTGTGTGTTTGTGGCTGAAACTTATGATTGCGTTCACCTCTGTAAAATGAAATGTTTCAGCTAAACTGCATCTTCAGAGTCTATGAGGTTTATTTCATATTTTTGCCCGCTCATTCAGGATTTGCAGCCATTCATATTATCTATACTGGATGTGACAGTGATGTTAGCTCCCAGTGGCAATGCAGCACTGAGCTGTGGCTTCATGTGACTGGGGTAAAGTGTAATCACGATAATGATGAACACAGTCCTCAGGGTTTGGAGAACATCCTGAGATGTTTAGGGTGTGTTTGTGATGACTCGACCTGTTTGAATCCATGACTCCCCCTGGCTTTAACACCTCATTCATATAAATTTATAATCCCTTGTATATCTCTCTCATTTATGTCATAGAATAGGACCATAATATAGCAATATGATACAAACATTCTTTTATTCAACTAACCTGGTTTTCCTTCATTTTTTGTTTTTATTTCTGTAGATAAATCTCCTCATTTCCTGCGTCTGGGAGATGTGGAGGTCAATGCAGGACAAAACGCCACATTTCAGTGCATCGCTACGGGACGAGACACAACCAACAATAAACTCTGGCTGCAGGTAAAGCTGTCAAAAGAACTCTTGAATACAAATTAAACTACTGTTGGATCAAAAATGAAAGAGATGGTGAGCTTATTAGCTTTTTTTCTTTTAATTTTGGCACTTTGCTTGCTCTAAAAAAGCTGCTTTGTTTTAGCAAAACTTGCATATTCCCCAACCTGCTCCCAGCTTTCATCTCACAATATATTCATTTTGGCACTGAGATGAATCATGTTTTAAATTATGTGAACATTTACATTTTTTGTCAAGTGCATTTTAACCAAAGTATATCTGGATTGAGTAACGGCTCACTAAACTTCTTTTGGACTTTACAGAGGCTACTTGTATAAATCTACATCTACTTTCAGTAGAAACTCAAGAACTCTTGCAAACAACGTCTTAAAACTAATGTGGAAATGTGCTTCATGAAGATCCAGAGTAAAAAACACATCAGAGGACAAAAGACAAGTCTTAAGCTGGGAATGGTGTGCATAGAAGTTATTAAGAATGCAAGATAAGAAATATTTGCTGGTGTTCATGCCGCATGCGACACTGCAGAAAACTGACCACTTATCATTTGGTATCTAAAGACAATTGAGGAACAGATGAGATTTAATTCCTTCATCCTGCAATGATGGCACAATTTTGTTTGACTACACTTAGTGAGTCATACTTTCTAACATTTTGTTTCTATTTGGCAATACCTGATACAACTAAAGATTAGTATCCTACAGATGTGCAAGAAGAGTAAAGTGTAGAAAGATACACTTGCACAAACAGTTGTAATGTTTTTACAGACAGTAATTGTTATGTATAGATACAAAGATAGCACCAGAGGTGAATGAGAAAATATGTTTTTAATATATTTCATATTGAACTATTTGTCTTTGTCTATGCAAGGCACTAATGAGACGTTATAGAGAGAGACCACAGAGAAGAAACATCGTACCTTTTGTGCCACCCTCAGGACAGCGGTGTCCAATAATAAAGTGTCAGCTGCACACGCAGGCGCCCACACACACAGAATGACCCCGGGCCATACATCCTGGCCGCTAACATGATTAAGAGTTTAATAGCTGCTGATTTCATTATGGCTCTATTGTAGTCATGACCTTCAAACCTGCTGTCCGTGAGGCAGAGGGGTGCTGTGAGTACGTGTGTGTATGTGTGTGTGAGAGAGGTCCGCTGCTGCCAAGGGACCTTGAGCAAGGCAGTTAACCCTCCCACAGCCTCCTCATTGCCTCATCTTCCCCCTTCTCTTTTTTTTTCCTGATTCAGAGGAGAAATGGTGAGGATATTCCTGTGGCCCTGACCAAGAACATCAACCACAGACGGTTCGCTGCATCTTTCCACCTCAAAGAAGTGACCAATCAGGATCAAGATTTGTACAGATGTGTCACCCAATCAGAGCGTGGCTCCGGGGTGTCTAACTTTGCTGGTCTCATTGTCAGAGGTGAGTTTTGTCTTCTCCTCACCTGTAATGCTTCATCTTTCAGTCAGTTTTTTTTTTAAGTCAGTTGACTTTGTTCTAGACCAGTTATTGTTCCTACCTGTGCCTGGCATTTTGTTTTGTTTCTGCACATGATACACATGACATTGTACTCATTCAAAGCTGCTACTAAACTTTCAAGCAGTGCCCAGTCCAAACTCAAACAAAGCTAGATGGGGTTAACTCCCCCTGTTGATGGAGACTCTGTCCATATATTCGCCAGCTTAAGATCACCACTCATTGCAGGATATTTTGGCTTCACTTTTGTACAATGGCTACTGAGGTGTCATCCTTAAGTTGAAGCATAAAAATTATATTGTTAGTTTCCTTAGGTGTTGGCCTGAAAAGTAAAAGTTAGTTGGGTGAAATGCTAATATTTGCTGCTCACCTAATTTTCTTGGTTTAAAGGAGGAGCCTGGTAGTGTAAATGAGCATAGTAACATTTGCTTCATAAATATTGAAGAATTACTCACTGACCAAAATTATTTTCTTGACCCAATTATATTTTTAGTCATGAAGAATTTTTTTATTCCCTTTAACTTCTAGATTGTCAAATATCTCTCCAATCAAATGCATATTCACTGTCAGACTGAAAAAAATAGAAGTCACCAACAGAATATAGACTAATGAGAAGTTTGTGTGTATGTGTATGTGTGTGGATGCTCTGTGTAGGTTTGAATCAGCTGGATTAGTGTCTATGTGCACGTGTACATGTGTGTGTGAGTGACATCAGTGTGTGCTCCAGCTGTCATGTGCAGCTGACATGCGGTTAATAAGGTGTCACCAATGTGTGTTTGAGATGGGAAGCTTTATTCATTCACATCCAATAGCTTACATATTCAATTCATCTCCCAGGGAGAGAGAGAGAGAGAAAGAGTGAGAGAGAGAGGGGAGGAGGAGGAGGGTAAGGAGGGGAGTAAAGGGGAAAGAGACGCAGGAAGAATGATGCGAGAGTGGCAGAAAAGAGGAGGAGGGGGGAGGAGAAAGTGAAGATAGAGGGCAAAGGGATAGGATTGGGAACGGCAAAGAAGAGTTAAATGTAAATACTCAGCTTATTATCCCAGAAATATCCATATCAGAATCAAGAATGTCTGAATATGTAAACAGCTGAGCACCGTCATGTTTATTATTCTGCATAAGAGATGGCAGAGAGGAAAGAAATGAGAAATCAAAGCAAAGAGAGCATCATGAATATGAATATGAGCCTGTGTGAGGCTCTGATAATGGAGCTCCTACTCGTCTAGTTTCAGGGTTCAAGAATCCATGTCGCCTTAGAGGACACGGCAACACTGCTTAAGGTGGGGTTAAAACCCCAAAGGGAGCACAGAGATTTGTTCTCACTGTGGTCAAGTGAAAATGGTGGTTTTGGAAACGTACTCTTTTGCTGGTCGACAAAGAATACATAAGTGGGTAATGTTTATTTATCAAGAACCTCTTTTTGAGTGAGGAAAGGCAGAGATGGCGAGGAATCCACGCAGTAGGAGACATGTGTCTAAACATGAATCAGGCCAATCTACATATACGAGGAAACAGAATCTGGTTCAAGAGGACAAATGCGCTGTGGGCGCCAAGAGCTCGAATCTGCCACTTCTACAATCTGTGAAAAGTCCTTTTGGAGCTCTGAGAGATATTGGTGATTATGAATATTGATCCAGAGTGTGGTTGTTAGAAAGACATCACAATAAAGGAACGAGGACTGCATGTGTGTGTGAATGCAAAAAGAGGAGAGCCTCATGTTTATTTATTAGAAATATCAGATGGGAGATGAGAGGAGCCTGAGAGAAATCAAAGAAGCAGGGAATATGTTTATTTCACTTCTTGAAAAGTATGCGTGTCGGAGATTTGATGCTCCTGCAGGACATTGACTGCCATGAATGTGGACAGAATCAACCTGCATTATTAATACTTTTACGAATATTTTACTTTTTAATGATTTTTTTGGTGTTAAATTGAAAAGTGTGGAGGAGAGATGAGGGCTGGATGGAAGTGTATATCTGGAGGAAATCTGCTGAAGAGGAAAAACTGAAGAAAGAGTCGCAGGGAAGAGGGAAATTATGACATGGATATATGAAAAAAATAGATTCTGGCAGAAGGAATAACTCAGGCTTCATTTGCAGAGGCTGAAAGTGGTCTGCTGGGTGAGGTGAGATTGCTTCTGTGCAGGTACGCACAGACCCAGTCTATTGTTATTTACAACATGTAGATGACAGAGATGTGCCATTATCCTCTCCCACTGTGTGTGCTCAAGCTGTCAACATCAGAGGCAAGATGCACATTTTGAGACACAGGTGCATCATGGGAGTAAGGGAAGGTGTGACAAGGGATCTTAAATTATTCTCACACCAATATGTGTTTCTCTCCTGGCTTTATGTATAAACCTGTGGATTAAATAACAAAAAATGTCAATTATTTATAGACTAGGAGGTTGAGACATAAATGAAAACGGCAACACCTGATCATTTGAGAGGCTGGGGATGATGTTTTTCTTCATCTGTGACCAGAAAAATTGTACTACTTTTTACGAAGTACTTAACATTCAGGGAATCAATTTCTTGTTTGACATCATGGACATCAGATCAGATTCAGTATCTTTTAAGCAAGTAATCCAAAAAAGGGATAAATGCTCACAGGCTGAATCCATAATCTGCAAGAAAAGGACAAAAACAATAAAGAAACTAGAGCAACACCACAAAACTTCATTCACATTTTTAAAAAATCAAGCAAACATTGTTGGGAGAAGTCCATTTATTTTGGATGTAACTCAAACCAAAGTAGAAAAAAGTGCCCCTTGATCTGCTTTCCCATGTGAAAGATAGGGAGTACTGAGGAAAGCGTCTCTTGTTTAAGAGTGATCCGGTGACTAATAGTGCACAATGAAAGCAAAAACTGCTTGATCTCAATGTTGATGCGTAACTTGAGGCCAATTCTGATCCTAGTTTTGAACCAGGCCAAATTTCAGCCCAAACGCTCATCAGGGGGGCATCAGCTGCACCAGACCAGCTGATTGTATCCTTTGGCTTAGTGAACACAGGGCTTCCAGCCAACTCCCCAACTCTTACGCTTTTGTTCCCAACTGCACATGTGCAAACATTGGACAGCAACTGAAGGCCTAATTGCAACAGGCTGAGTGATGTTGACATTTGTACTACACAAAGAGAAAATCAGACATAGCATTACGACCACCTGAGCAATCTCATCTCATTCAGCCAAACAGCTTCATCACAAACGAGAATTGTCAGAAGCTTTTGCTTTCTTGGCTGTTGTAATGTCCAAAAGGTGATGAACCCAGCACTTCTGGTCATAAGTCACACTCTGACTTCATCATTTGTTTTTTACTGTTCATTTTTCTTTTATTCAGAGGGGAAAGGACAGTGGATAGAGCAGAGTGCAGGGCAAAAGTTGGTTGTGACATGAGAGAAATGGCTACAGGTAGGAAATAAACCCAGGCCACACCCGCTCATGGGCTGGCCTCACTGGGAGTGTAACTTATACCACTAGCTGTGCTAGTGCCCCTCTGCGGGAGTTGATGCCACAAACTTTGACCATTGATAGCATACACTTGATGATGCGTCAGTGAGATGGTACTTGGCTCTAACACTCTAGCTGGGAGCATGTCTCATGGTTCAAGAGTCCGTAAGTGTGAAGTTTGGGATTGGGCAAATGAGAAGGACACACCAAGAAGTGAAATAAAAGAAAATCAACTGTTCTCAAAAAGCAGCGAGTACTTGAGAAACCACAAGCGATAGATTTGAAAAACAATTTTTACTTCAGTGTTGATATTGAAAACTTAGCAAGTTTTGTAAAAAAAAAAAACAAAAAAAAACAACTTTTTAACCTTTAGGATTCAGTTTAAGGAATCAAACTGCTAAGTCTCACTTTTTAGTGTTGTATGCCAATGTTTGTTAAATCAATGACTTAAAAATTTGTTATTTTAACCAGAGTGAGGGGTTGTATGAGTAATTTTTTTTACATTTTTTTTTTGACATGTAAGCAGAGTTCAGCTTAATTTCAACACAAGTGTACAGTAAAAAATGTTTTCATTTTCCAAGACATTTAATCTTCAACTTTAGACAAGCCTTCATAAACTTTTATTCACTGTTTTTATTAACAAAGTAAATCAGTTTCCTTGAGTTTTAAATATCCTGGGAAGCATACAAAAAGAAAATCACCTTAGGAGTTTTCCTGGAATAATTTTTTCAAAAGAGAAATTTTTTGATGCTATTTAATGGAAAATTGAAAGCTCAAACTCTCAGCGACAGAAATCCCAAACCTTGATGGGAAAATGACAACGAGAAGCTGCATGTCTACAGCTCCTACTCCATAGACAGCGCAACCGTTGTGTGTTTGTGTGAGACATGTAGGGCTACGAGTGTTTGTGGGCCTGTTTAAGTGTGTATACATGTTTGAGTGTGTACATGTGTGCATGTGTGTGTGTTTGTCACTAGAAGTTTGGTCAGAGTCAAACTCTAATAAAGCCTTGCCCTCTGGTTCCCACAGTGACAGAGTGCATTGTCACGCCAGCCCATATCACACTCACACACACACACACACACACACACACACACACACACAAACACACACATAAACAAACTATGCCAGCATGCATTACACACAACCCATGGCCTGAAAAGCTCCTGCAGTATTATTGTCACACACAAGCATACAAACACACATTTATGAGACTTAAGAGGACAGGAGACTGACTTGAATATCCTAAACATGTAACAATCCACCCTCAACAACACACACAAACACAAACACGCACACAAACACAAACACACACTCTTGCACAAGCTCACACTAATGGCGCTTTTCCACTATACAATTCCAGCCCTACTCTACTCGGCTCGGCTCTACTCTACTCGGCTCTACTCGGTTTGGTTTGCTTTTCCACTAGCCCGGCTCCAGACTCACGGTGGGCGTGGATTTTATAGCAGCTGCGCTAAAGTGCTGCGCAGAAGTGCGTGCATGTCATCTATAACGCGACACAAACATAATTTTGTACTAACATATGTGCCACCGTGGTCTTTAAAGGAAAAAAACAAAGCTTTCAAAAGATTTCATTAAAGTAATACAGCGGCTCAGTGCCGGGCGGCATGACACAGGAGCGGAGGTAAACAACAGCCTGGTGCTGCATGCGCGCAGAGGGAAACGAAGGCGCTGCTTAACGACATTAACTCTTCACTGGATCCAGTGAGATCGCTTTAATTTTTGATTTTTGGGCCTGGTATACCGGAGATTTTTTATTGATCAATAATTCTTCTTTGAACTGGTTTTCCNAACCGTTGTGTGTTTGTGTGAGACATGTAGGGCTACGAGTGTTTGTGGGCCTGTTTAAGTGTGTATACATGTTTGAGTGTGTACATGTGTGCATGTGTGTGTGTTTGTCACTAGAAGTTTGGTCAGAGTCAAACTCTAATAAAGCCTTGCCCTCTGGTTCCCACAGTGACAGAGTGCATTGTCACGCCAGCCCATATCACACTCACACACACACACACACACACACACACACACACACACACACACACACACACACACACACACACACACAAACACACACATAAACAAACTATGCCAGCATGCATTACACACAACCCATGGCCTGAAAAGCTCCTGCAGTATTATTGTCACACACAAGCATACAAACACACATTTATGTGACTTAAGAGGACAGGAGACTGACTTGAATATCCTAAACATGTAACAATCCACCCTCAACAACACACACAAACACAAACACGCACACAAACACAAACACACACTCTTGCACAAGCTCACACTAAGTGGTGATGACAGGTGAGGCTTCAGGCTTTATGGAAGTATGGAAAACCTTTTCCCACTGTTGGCTGTCGATACGCCTCACACACACTTTAAAACACACTTACATGCACACACTCCTCCCTTGCCCACGAGGTCAAATGTCCTCCAGTGAGCTCCGTGGTGATGTCAGCAGCGGTTTGTGAAAACTAAACTTTATTGACAAGGTTGCTGACGACAGACAACAAAGAAGAACATGCCTAGTGGGCGCTGGGCGCAAAAAAACTGTCCGTCTGTCCTCTTTATTTCAGCTTTTCTTTATTTCTGCTTGAGTCGATGTCAGAAATCTCACATCTTACCAGAACCACCAGTGCCTGAGGAGATTTTTAATCACACAGCCGGGTTAGGTCAGAAACAACACGCCAGCTCTGAAGTTTTCCCGATGTTCATTTGTTTTGTCATTATCATTTAAATTTGACCCAAAAATAAAAAATGCTGCGAGGGTTCATGCGTGTGATTAATAATGAAAAAGATGGTGACAACAAACCCATTGCAGAAAAAACACCATTGATGATTTATTATTTCTTTTTTGGGTCAACTGTACAAATGACAAGTAATGAAACAAAACAAAAAAAAAAATCAAAAGCATGAATCCGTGCCAGTGCTTGTTTTCTCTGGAGCCACATAATGACCCACTTACAGTCCTTTCTCTTTCATTTTTTTGTCTGTTATTTATCTGTTAGATACTCAATAGTCTTTTAAGCAACACACAAACATAGTCAAGTTAAAACACACAAAAAATGCTGTTTTCTCACTTGGAAACACTTATCTATGTGAGTTTGTCTTCATTTGTTTATTTGTTAATCATTTCTGCGTTTACTTTCTTTATTTGAAAGTATTTCGAGCTGACATGTTGTTGACGTTGTTGGTTGTCTGACATCACTTCAACATTCATTATCTGAATTCAACCCTGTCTGCATGTTTGTTTGTTGTGTGAGAGAGTGTGTGTGTTTCTGGGTTTGCGCACACTCACACACACACACACACACACACACACACACACACACACACACACACACACGCACACAGACACAAACACACTGGCTTGTGCTGTCAAACTACAGTGTTTCATCTGTTGCTAAAAAGACGCTTCCCCAGCCTGTGCATCTCTGACAGCTGTATTCAACACACGCGCAAACAGAAATGCAGACACACACAAAGAGAAAACGAGGTGACAGCACTGCAAAATATGACTATTAAAGGGAAAACATGCACAGAAACACACACAAATACACACACACATAATTTGGATAATACTCACTTTGATATGATATGATGGAAGCTGGATTGCAAAGAAATCACATTTCTCCCTATCTTCATAGTGATAGCAATGCAGGCTGGCAGTGTGTTTGAGAATGTGTCTGAGAGAGATAAAATCAGTATGATTTACTGTGTGTGTATATCCACCACAGTGTGTTTGATTAATTCATGTGTTGATCTGTGTGTGTATATGTGTCAGGCAGATAAATCTTTGAAGCAGCATGTTATAAGGTCGTGTGTGTGTGTGTGTGTGTGTGTGTGTGTGTGTGTGTGTGTGTGTGTGTGTGTGTGTGTGTGTGTGTGTGTGTGTGTGTGTGTGTGTGTGTGTGTGTGTGTGTGTGTGTGTGTGGGTGTGTGTGTGTGTGTGTGTGTGTGTGTGTGTTGTGCTTTCTACTTGTCAATCACAGATGTTTGACAGTTCGCTCTGATCAGACTGACTGGCCCTGAACCATCACACATCCATCAGTTATACACAAGTACACACACAGTATTTGTTTACTGAGAGCATCACAGGATGTCACACATGGCTGAATTTTAAGACATATGTTGAATGACAACAACAACAACAGCAGTGATCAAATTCTGTTGAAAAAGGAAATATCATGGCTCGTTTGGTTGTTTTCATAGTTGTTGTGACACTTGCGAGATGGTAGAGAAGGAGTTTTCCACTGAAGAAAGCAAAACTGAATTAATATCGAAATAAATGTATCATCACATCAAAAGCTGGTGTTATAAGGTTATTCAGAACTCTAACATTACCACCCAATCTCACATAACAGACATGAACTGCTCAATTGCCCTCTTTGACCCTTAACCAAGCAGTCTGTGGTGACATTCATAAACCTTAACTCTCTAAATAATGAAGACCAGAATAGTTTCTGCCGAATCTGGTGTCCCCTACAATCAATTCAATCATATTTGGCGTGTAGTTTGTTCTGGAATTGACTTAAGAAGCTGCAAGTCTTGAGAGTTTGAGATTTTGTATCATAGGAGATTGAAGCGTGTTACTCCTCACGACACAGCCGTCTACTCTTGTACTGTGACCTTGATTTTGTCTGTTTTATTCATCTTCTAAGGCCCTTTGAAACCTCCTTTTCTCATCCTGTAAGTTGTTTTCTCTCCTCAGAGCCTCCACACCCCATCGCCCCACCCCAGCTGCTTGGTGTTGGCCCCACATATCTGCTGATTCAGCTCAACGCAAACTCCATATTTGGAGACGGACCTATTATTCTTAAAGAGGTAAGAAACGATGCTAAGCAGCTGTGGAATTAGGATGGTCAAGCAATGATTTGTTTTTCTGTTTCTGTCACAGCAAATAAGTTAAGTTTTAAAGATTAAATTCAATTTGCTATTCAAATTCAGTGTTTTAAAGCAATCACTGTGGTTGCTCATTCTTAGTTCTTAGGTGCACACATCTGAGCCCGTGGGAAACCCCCAGTCTTGAGAATTGAGCCAATGTGGAAGTTCTAAAACTGCAGTTCCTCAGTTGTCCACTAGGGGCTGGCTCCAGAAGCACGAGAAGCCACATATACATCCATTCAAAACGTTGTTTGTCAAATATTAAATTTTTTTTGGCCAAATTTAATAAATGATTCTCATCAAAGTAGCTAATTTTTCTGCTTGAAAACAATAAACAGGAGCTGAATGTTTCATAACTCATGTATTTTGATGCTTTTTGGTGATGTTTTGATCTTAAATTTGATTTTTCCTCCCTTCAGGTTGAGTATCGTATGACATCAGGTAGCTGGACAGAGACTCACGCCGTTAACTCTCCAAATTATAAGTTATGGCACCTCGACCCAGACACAGAGTACGAGATTCGAGTGCTGCTAACTCGACCAGGAGAGGGCGGGACGGGGAAACCTGGACCACCGCTCATTACAAGGACCAAATGTGCAGGTAGGACATGGACACAGCTATACTTCAATCATCTATTTTTTACCAAAGTAAATCCCCAAAACATGTACTGTGTCATGCTATGCAAGAGAAAGCTAGAGTGATATTCTCTGTCTTCTTGTGCTCACAGCTTTTTCTGCCTGTCTGATTGTGTATTGATCCAGCCATCTACTGTTGTTCTTTTTGTCTCTGTATCTATATTTCAGTTGTGTGAGTGATGTTTGTACTATGAGCAGCAGAGGAGAGGTGCAGCGAGGGATAGAAGTGGAGTATAAAGAAGGAGAGGGCTTGAGTCAGTGATCTGAGAGAAAGAGTGATTAAAATACTCATGGCCCCCTCCACCTTTCACACGTTTTTATCCTGCCTACTCTGTCTCTTTCTGCTCCTCGTATCTTTTATTCCCTCATCTACAAAATCTCTCGTTCTGCTCCGTTCCTTGTCACTGCCCCCACCCCACAGTTTTTTCTCTCCCGGCCTTCTTTCTCCCCATCTCTTTCTCCCTCCGTGGATCAATAGACGGAGGGCAGAAACACTGTCTGACATTTGTAGAAATAAACGACTGAAATATAAACACAGCTAGCCTGAGGGAGAGATGGAGCGAGCGAGAGAGGGTTGATATGAGAGGGAAAGAGACAGAAAGAAAAGCAGCGAGCTTGAATGAGAAACAGAATAAAGGAGCGATGGAGAGCTGATGAAAAACAATAAGACGGAAAAAAGAAAGAGGAGAGAGGAGAAGCAGGCGGAGAGAGAATGATGAAACTGGAGAATGAAAATGAAAGAGAGATGAGAACTCATAACCACAGGGCCTGACTGATGTCTCACAGCTTGTGTGTGTATGTGTGAAAGGATCAGCTTGTGTGTGTGTTTTCTGCCTGTGTGTGTTTATTGACAGAGAGGAAGTCATAGACTTGTTCAGGCGACTCATGTATTGAACAGTTTCCTGTTTGACAGGAAAAGGAAATTAATCTTCTTCTCCTCGCTCACACAGGAGCAGAATTCAGTTAAAGACAATAACTCATTGTAATCCACATAATGCTGCGATATCAGACCAAAGCTGGAAATATGGTTATGAGTTTAGAGAATTACATCAAATCATTCTGATTATCCAAGTCATTTCTGTCAGCCGACGAGAGAGCAGTTAGTGGATGGGGAGTGATGAGTGGAGGGGGAGAAATAAAATTATGGTAGAGGAATTTTGCTGCAGCTCATGCCATAATAAATGAATGAAATGTCTTGTAATGCTTAGCTCAAACCACTTTATGAAGTATAAAAAATACTGCTCACAGGTCTGCGAGATGTGAGAAGACTGTCGTATTAAGTTACTAGACAACTGAAAGTTACCTTCAATAAGTAGCTAAATTACTAAGTTCTTGCATAAAAAAGTAGAAAAGGGGACTTTTGAAGTTACTTTGCTTCATTAATTTCAACCATGCGTGTCTCACCAGTATTTCTCTGATTGGCTCTCTGAAAGTAGCAGACTCTACATCTGATACATGTCTCCAACTACAAACCCAACAAACAGTATGTTTAGTCCTTCCTTGTTTGCAGATTTTGGAGCTACAGAGATTTGAAGTTTGGATGGAGCGGCTCCTCATACTTTGGCTGTTTCCAAACTGTTAACTATACTAGTATGTGAAAAAGAGCAAAATTTGCCATGTGCTAAAATCACTGGATGTCCCACTGATTCTAAAAGAAAACCTTAGTGTGCAGCAAACTGGTCTACCTCATGTACTGTTGCCAACAAAGAACAGCGCTTATGCTGTTCGTCTTGGTCTTCAAGTAGCACTCAGTTTTAGGTGTAATACTGCCCCCCATTAGGATGAGTTAGAATTACAACTGCAACACCACATCCAGGAGTGTCCCCAAACAACCCTTTCACCGCTGTTACAATAGCGATATCTCAGCCACGAGTATTGACTAATTCTGATATTGATCCAATACGAGATCTGCACAAATGGTGTGACATTCAGCTCTGTTCCTGGGCCTTCAAGGCTTGAACAAACCTTGAAGACTTATGTTTAAAGTTTAAATGTATTAAACCTCAGTTCTTTCCCTCCAAACTTGTGTATGCATGACAAGTTTTGCAAACAGTTACAAAGTCTTTTTCGGACTTCAGCGAAAAATACTGCCATATAGCTGGGATCACTCCTACTCAGTCCTACTTTGTTAGCACCTTAGCAGAGTCTGGAATGGACTGTTTGTATCTGAGTGCTTGTATCAAAAATTTGATATAAATCGTTCAATTTTTTTGCTAGTATTGGGCCGATACCTGATATTAATAACAATATCAAACTGGACACCCCTAACCACACCTCTAATTTTTGATTGTTCATTAAACTAAGAGTGGAGTGATTCAAAGACACAAAGGTGAATTTTGTCACTTCTAGTGCTAAAAGAGGTAATGCCATCTCACAGGAAACTGTTCATCTTTGTGAAATGTATTGAACTCCGAATGAATTACTGATGTTTTTTACAGATCATGGATTCTACAGAAGCACTTTTTATATCAGCTTTATCTCTGGAGCTAGAAGCTAGTATGTAGCATACTTCAAAATAGATCCATCAGAACATTTAGAACGGCTTGGAAAAACTACCAGAACTATCATGAGCTGCACCAGAGGCATAGGTGTTCACAGTGCCTGGCTCTCTGGAATCAAACAGAAAATGATTAAATTAAAATGTAGTATTCATGCATTTTCCTCCTGTCTTTGGACTATTCTTTGAAGTACTACCTAATCCACTTTCTTTTTTCAAACTACACATCTCAAAGTGGGTGAATTTCAGTTTGATCTACGCCTCAACAGCTTGTCTTCTCCAAATCAAGATGACAATAGCCCCAAAAATGGGCAAAATAATGCCTTCACAGCTACAAAGTCACAAAACTACCCTCTGTTTTGTGCTTAGTTACCGGCACTTTGAAGTAATATTTCAGCATTTCAGGAAATGTGCTCATGCCATTGGTCCTCAAATATTGCAGTATGTCATTCTCATTCAAAGATACATTACTTTAAGAATGAGTTTGCCAGTTTGATGTAATACAAAGATCTAGAAACAAATTTTAAGACACTAGTTCTTTCCAAGAATAAATTTTCCCTTAGAGCAGATAACTATAATTACACCAATGCCTCTGCAGGTTTCGTCAGGTTTCTTCATGTTTCTACATTTTTGCAGAGCTTGTATATGAAGTCAGTTTTCCACAAGAGTATGAGCTGACAGTCTGTTTGCTCCACCTGTTAGATACAAAATTACTTGTTAAAAAGGTGGTTGCAGTGGCCTTGGAGGACAAGAAGCTGCTGTATGATCCTCCATTTGTGCAGCTGTTATCATAAAAAATGTCTGTAAATACAAATTCTTTTGAACACAGTGCCCCTTTAAGTACTTGCTACAAGAATTGGATACAATTTCTTGGAATGCCAGACTTTTAAAATGCTTTTCTCAAACATAAATATGCTTGGTAATAAAACCAAGTGTTGATTTCCAGTATGTTCTTCTTCTTAACAATCAATATTTCAGAAAGTCTTCCCCTCTGTACTCTCACTTTGTTGTCAGTGTGACTAAGGTCATCCAAACACACACACACACCTGGGGATTGGCTTGTGTGTTTGTGTTTGTTGAGGAAGAGAACAGAGACAGACACGTGGTAGAAATGTTATTTAAATGGTAATGATTCCTTTGCTTTTTCTGTTTGGTTAGGTTTGTCTGATCCCGCCACCTGTAGTTTACTGAATATTTAGTTGGATGCAAAGTAATGAAAACACGCACGCACACACTCACAGAGGGGGATGTGTGCACACACACCAGAAATAAACCCAAGCATGTCTCTGCACAGAACACTGTTTAATTAAAAACCAATAAAGTTAATAAGATATGGAGCAGAAATCACACGCAGAGCAATTGATATGATAACAAGGAGGATTTGATCTCCCTCGTCTTTCCTTTAATCTCTTCACTTCTTCTTTTTCTTCCTCTGCACTTTTGAAGAGGCGTTGTCTTTCCTTTGCCTCTCCACCCATCACTTCTTTTTCCTCCTCTTCCTCGTCTGTGCTGATTTATTGCTCATGTCTGAACGCTGAAAAATAATAAACTTGACGGGAAGAGCTACTGGGTGTGTGTGTTTTGTGCGCGTTTGTGAGTGTGAGAGAGGAGAAAGTGATGAAGTAGCTTTTAATCCAAATCCTGAATTTTCTGCCCAAAAACCTCTTGGTCATGGCAGGATAGACTCACATACACACAACTGGACACAGAAATACACTGACAGACATGAGCAAAAACAGAATAGAGACTCACCAAGCTATCAAAGGTGGGAGGGAACACACACACACACACACACACACACACATGCACGCACACACACACACACACAGAGTTCAGAGAGTCACAGTATTTCTCATATGTTGCACATACTCAGCAGCACTTGGATTAATGGTAGAATGAAATCACAAAACACATTTTCAGACACACAGGCACAGATGTTGTTGGGATCACACACAATGTATCATATGTAGTTCTTTATATATGTCAAAATACACACACACACACACACACACACACACACACAGAGTCAGCACCATGATGCTTAAAGGGTCAGACCTGTGTAATGGCAGCAAAGAGATTAGTGGACACAGTTCAGTCCTGTGTGAGTGTGTATGTGCGTCTTAAGTCAGACAGTTTAAAAGTGTGTGTTTATAATTGTGCAAACAAAGGTTCACCAATATGAAAGTGCAGCATTGCACAAATCTGCTCTGAACTGCTAATATCGGAACAAGAAAAGATCCATTTAGCTGGTTAAAGCTCGCTGAGCTTCTTTTCAGGTTGACGTCCACATTCCTCTGCTGGTTGCACATTGCTCTCATAAAGTGGCTTCTGCCAGTTTAACCAGACACAGACTGGTTGATCATGCAGCAATTATGGAACAAGAGTTGGGAAGAGTAGTTGGAAAATATTGAACGTTTCCCTGATGTTCAGTGGTACTGGAATTTTCTTTATGCAGGGAATGGGGACACCCAGCTGACCAATCACAGGGAGGGTCTGCATTGCTTTGATTGATAGTTTTGGAGGAGATACATTGGAAGGGGGCCATGCTAACCTTTGGCGGAGGCAACATCATTGATTCCGACCTAGCAGCAACCTCTGGTCCTTAAAAAATGAGACAATGTGGAAATGCTAGAAAGCTGCTGTTCCTCAAGTTCCCCAATCAGAGCCACAGCTCAGATCATGTGACTGACAGGCGCCCTGTGGCTGTGAGTTGGGGCATTCTTCACCTGTCTGAATTCCAATATTCAAAGTGGGGCTGCAGTAACAGAAGGGTGACGTCATGGGAGTCTACATCCATGTTTTTTATCTTTAATCTGATTCCGAGGCATCTGATTGGCAATTTGGAATGTGCATATCCCTGTCATTCATTTTCTATAATGTTAATGTTCTAAAATTTTGGGGGTTATTTCCAGTATTGATCTATTTTGTCTTTTGATTATTTGAATTTTGTCCTTGAATCCTTGTCCTGAGCTCCTGATATCTCTCCAACTAATCCCCACGTTTGCGCCACCATCTATACCATTTCTCAAATTCTATACCATAATCCCAGTTGGTTGTGAATTGCATTATAAGCCTCTGCATAGTCAAATTGGAAATAGCATGTGAGTGCAAATTGAATGAATGCTGCAGTGTAAATTTTCACCTTTCAAGTTGTTTAAATCTGGCCCTCAGAGAGCCAGAGACATGCAGAGAGAAAATGAGGGTTTGACACTGAATGAATAAGCAGAGTTTCATTTGTCTTCCTCATGACAGTGTAAGGATTACCGAGAACTAATTGGACAGATTAACTTGGATTTAGCCGCATCTCCTGTCAACCTTTTCTGTTTCCCCCTCCCTCCTTTCCTCCCCCTTCTTCCTCCTCCTTTCTTCTCCGTTTTTCTTTAAGCTTCTTTTTTCTACCTTGTTCTTTTTACTTTACATTTCTTGGCTCTTCCGAAGTCCTAACGTTGAGGGACAGGTTTTATTTTCTGCCCTTAGCCGTTTCATATTTTATTTAGTTTCATTTCTTTTCCTTTTGTCTCCCGTTCTTTAATTCCAACCTCTGGATTCTGCTGATATGAAGCCTGCCGTCCTCGTTGTTATTGTTGGTGTTTATTGGTATTGTTGTTGTTTTCAAAGCTTCCATCTGTGGAGAACAAAGCCTTTTAGTTCTGACATGAATCCAGCCGTTTGTCTGTCTACCGGAGGGGGGGGGAGAGGGACAAGGCAGCCTCTGTGGTTTACCGTTGGACCTGGTCCCGTTTGACTCTGGATGCGTTCCAAACTAGTTATCGTCTCTCCCTGTTCCTCCTCTCGGCATCTCTCTCTCTCTTGTTTCCCTCTCTCATCTTTTCTCTCTCTGCTCCCTCTATCAGTCCCTCGTTCCCTGCAGCCCCTGTTTCATGTTTTCACTCATCACTTTGGTTTCTCTTTGCTCATTTTTCTCCCACTCTCTTAACCCTCCTGCCCTTCATTCTAATTTTTCCTCTTTCCCATTTTTCCTTTTCTCTTCCATTTCATCTTCCTTCTGTCTAGCTTTCATTAATTTCTGTCTTCTCTTCTTCCTTTTACTTTTCTGTTTTTCTTCAAATCTTCTTACTCTTTTCTTTCTCCATTTCTATTTCATTTATTTTCTTTCTTCCCTTCATTTTAATTTTTCCAATCTTTTTCCTTTTTTCTGTTTTTTAATGTTCTTCATTTTTTTTCATTGTCTTTCCTTCTTAATTTGCCCCATTCTGTCTTTTATAAAAAAGATGATAGAAAACTCCTATTTTTCTCTTATATTTCGTTATTTTGTGTTCGTATACTCCATTTGCTGTGTTGACTTTTTCTTTCTGCCCTACTGCCCGTCTATCTCTGTAGCTTCTTTTTTTTGCTCCTCACCCCTTTTTTTTTCTTCCTTTCATGCTCTGATTTGATCCTCCCAACTCTTTTCTTTTCCTTTGTCTTTGCATCTTACTTCCTCTTTTTCATTCCTTAATTCCTTTTCCTTTCTTCCTGTCTCCAATATTTCCTTTTTTCCTCATTTTTTTGACTTTCAACTTTTCCTACCTCCTTACGACCTGATAATAACCAGGGATAAGGAGCAATGCATTGTGGGTAAGAAGGAGGGTATGAAAACTTAAGCCTTTTGTGTGTGTGTGTGTGTGTGTGTGTGTGTGTGTGTGTGTGTGTGTGTGTGTGTGTGTGTGTGTGTGCGCGACAGGAATCTCTCTATATATTCAAGCTGAAGTTTTAATTCCATGTTGAAGACCGTTCCAATTTGAAGCACAGTTAGCATCAAGAGCCTCGAAATCAATACAGTTTATTACACTGATCTGACTGCATTTGTGTGTGTAAGTGTGTGTGTGTGTGGGTGTGTGTGTGTGTGTGTGTAATAGCACGGTTTATGGCGAGGATCACAGTATTGATTTGAAGGTTGAGAGACGAAGAGAGAGAGGGAGAGACAGGTGGGGGAAGCAGCCGGTCTTACTTTCGTGCTGTTTAAATGTCAACCATCCAATAACAGGTTGAAGTGAAAATGAAATGCTCTGACCCCTTCCCCTGCTATTAACACACACGTACACACTGTTTAGCCATAATATTTGTCCACCTGACAATTACCTGCCCGAGCGTCCTCACCACCTCAATTCCTCTCTGTCTTTTCATCTTCCTCATTTTCTCATGATGCTTTATTAGCAAGCTATTTACATCGAAATGACTCAGCGAACTTGAACATATTTGTATTTACAGCTCTGTGTGTGCGTACAAAAGTTGTTTGCCCTTGCCAGAGATTTTTTATTATGGGAAGTTTTATTGAGGACACACACACATAAACAGGAACCTATACATGCTCTTCCCAGATTTAATCTCCATTCTGTCACAACCTGAAGCTCATGTGTGTGTGTATTTGGGTAATAACGGAGTGTGAGAGCGCCCCTGAATGTGTGTGTATATGTGTGTGAGTGACGGGCAGATAATGGGTTGTCAGAAGAAGCGACAAGTTTGTGTCCTTGTGTTGTCTCCTCTGAGGGAGGAAGACCCAGAGAAAAGAAAAAAAACAGAGAGCAAGAGGGGAAGAGGATAGGGAGAGACTGGCATCTCTATTTAAGGTGAGCTGTTTTATTAAAAAAGTCTGGACGCACATAAAGAAGCAGCTGGGTTACAGCCAGGAGAAGAAAAAACAACAGGTGATAGAATGACGATCACTCTGCTTCACGACTCATGTCAAGAAAGACCAAACAAAACTTTTAATTAAATTTGCTCTGGTTGCTGAGTAACGGATTTTTCTTCAGTCTGTGGATGTCCAGAGCCAATCTACACGATCAATATTAGAGTTAATCAAGGCATGTTTGGTATCGACTGCATTGAGTCTAATCTGATGATAACCTGTGCTCTCAGCTGTCAAATGCAGAAAATCAGCTGGTGGTTACTGAAAAAAGCACTGAGCTAAATCACATTTTAAACCAGCCTTATGGTCTCTTTTTTTCAAAGACGGGAGTTAGCGATTACTTTGATGAAATATTAAGTCCCATACTTTCCTATAATTACCTTCTCAGCTGCATGGTAGATGATGATAATGTATCATTTGGTCTGTTTTGTGGCAAAATACAACGCTACTGTTTAAGAAGTCAATTAATAAACACCTAATCTGGCAAAGTACTGGAGATTACATACCTTCTCATAGCTCAAGCTTTACTTTCTACACTAGGAAAATATAATATCAATTTTACAAATTATGATAAACTTTGTGGCACAGGTATCTGAAAACAGTGCAACCCTCCATGGGCTGTTTCTACAATGAGTCTTGGGGCAACATTTTATAAAGAAGTTGTAATTAAAGGCATACATTTATGTGGATGAAGTCACACATAATTTGGAGAATGAAGTTGATATGTTTCAATAACTGATTTATGAATTGGCAGTGGTCAGGGAAAGGATCTTCCCTCTCAAATGAGGAAATGGAAGTCATACTTTTATACAGGTTTCAGAAATAATTGTGACACCTATCTCTGTGCAGGATAACACTGCAAAAGCTACAATCCAAGCAAGTGTTTCTATCTTGTTCTTAGCGTAAAAAAAAGTCTTTTTAGTCTTGATATGGGCCATATGTACCAGACCAACTAGAAAAATGTCCTTTTTTAAGTCTGAACTGCTTGTAGCAAGGACAAAAATCTGCCAATAGGGTAAGATAAAATTTTTGTTTCCAGACAATATTCTTATTTCAGGAAAACTGATGAGCAAATTTTCTCA
This sequence comes from Thalassoma bifasciatum, assembly GCA_008086565.1. Classification (NCBI taxonomy): domain Eukaryota; kingdom Metazoa; phylum Chordata; class Actinopteri; order Labriformes; family Labridae; genus Thalassoma; species Thalassoma bifasciatum. The sequence goes on from RPOG01000343.1 coordinate 88,081, forward strand.
TCCCGTAGGCAGAATTTCATACTCATTAAAAGCAGTTAAGACATTGTTTGTCTTTAAATATCTTGAAATAGGACATGTTCTCTGGACTTGCTGGTTGAATTTACCTCATTTCAAGACTAAGAAGGCAATTCTGACAAAAAAAATACATAAACACTTGCTTAGATTCCAGTTTTTGAAGTTAATGAATCAATTATGTAAGAAACTGTTGGAACTTAGATGAATCATGTTTCTTATCTTACTGTAAACTGCAGGTTGTCCTTGTATCTTGTTTCTCCACTAAAAGACTTATGATAGCCTGTAATTGTGATAGCTTACCGATAGTTTACAACTTTAAACAAATCACTTCACAACACCTGTGAAGGTTCCCAGTCTTCCAGATCATGGTAATTTTATGGTCAATCCAACATGTCAACTGGACTCGGTAAAATTCTTGAAGACATTTTAACCTCTCTAGACATTTCATGTCAGCTTCAGTTCTAACAGAGTGGTGGACGGTGCCTCTGAGGGACGATATTATAATATGTATTGTCCAGCTCTGCCGCCAGCCGGTTAGAACAAAAGATATTTTTTGTTGCTTGAAGCTGTAGTTGTGAGGTATTTCTTGTCTGGAAAAAACATAACCGCAGCTATCCAAACATCCAGAAACGGATGTACATCTTGTTATTCAACCCATGTAGATCAAATGGAAACATGATTGCAGATAGAGTGATATTTGTTCAGGGCAAATAACAGCCTCTGAGACTGTGTCATATCTGATTCAGGTAGAGAGAAACTGTAACTTTCTCCTGTAGAGGGGTGACGAAAGGCACTTACAAATGACTTGATGCACCGCAAAGGTTTAAAGGCTGGTGTAGCAAAGGTTTGTAAAAATACCTGAGAAAGTGTTGCCTTAGATAAAGTGGACTAATAGAGCAGATAAGGAAGGTTTGGTTTCTCTTTGTAGCTCTGAGTGTGTGTGTGTGTGTGTGTGGGTGTGTGTGTGTCTGTTTGTGTGTGTGTGTGTGTGTGTGTGTAGAGGTAGGTGGGGTCTGGGGGGTTATTGATCCAGTTAAATGAGCCAGTTAAGGTAATTAAAGTCCTGTGCCGGAAGGAGGGAAGGTAGATTATATTGACTATTACAGTCCTGAATACACATAAAAAGATGGGAGCTGAAGACGTGCCCAGTAGACGTTATTGCTTTTGACTGATGGTTGAATGGTGATGGGTACACAGGATAAATGTTTGTAAAACCCTTGTTTCATCTCGTGCAAAAATATTTCCTCATCATATTGTTCTCTTTTCACTCTCTAAGAAGTAAATTCAAGCTTATTAACAATATCCATACATTTCCCTTCTGAATAACCATGTTTATAACATGTGTCATCGTCATGGTTGATGATTGAACCTCTTTTCCTGTGTTTTCCTTTAATCTGCAGAACCCATGCGGACTCCAAAGAGGCTGAAGATTGCAGAGACCAGATCTCGTCTGATAGCTGTGGACTGGGAATCTTTGGGCTACAACATCACCCGCTGTCACACCTTTAACGTCACCATCTGTTACCATTATATGACTGCCAACAACCGCAGCAAAGCCGACTGCTTGGACATGGACCCTAAAGGTAAGATCCCCTTTACACTTATTGTTGAAGAGGTGTAATGTTTTTTTCATTATTCAAATAAAACTATTGTATTTACACACAGGATGTCAATACCATACAGACTACTGATTCTCTTGAGGCGATATATTGGGCTGATACTGCTATGTCTCCCTCAATTTACATCATAAAAACGACAGAATGATAACAAATGTTGCAGGTCTCAATTTTAAAATAAAGAACATTTATTGAACTTCTTCAGTTTCTTCGCTCTGCTGTGGCAAGCAGGGTCAGAGCAAGGTATGGTCTGCACCTGGACTGTAGTGTCCTTTAGCAACACAGAGATACCCGTGGATAGCTGTCTGTAAATTATGCTGGGGAAAAATATATCAGCCCAATACATCAGCTGGCCAATGTATCGGTCTATCCTGAGTGCCCAGGATTTTGTGCTTAAAACTTACATCAAATACTTATTTGCATCCCAGCTTTATGACCTGTTTCAGAACCATCCAGTGACTCTTTTCAGCTGCATCTTCCATCATTAAACTCTGATAATGTGAACTTTCAGAAAAGTCTGAACTACTGCTGCTGCATCCAATCAGCAAGTGATATCCCATGTCCGTGAAGCTTACTGTCGCGTCTCATTGCTCCTCCAATCAGTCTCCTCTCTCCTCACTGATACGAGCAAAATTAATGCTTTTGGAAACTGCTCAATATTGGCTGCTCAGACAGTATGTCCGGCGCCATGGAGGAGAAAGGAGACTGTAGTTTAATGCTTCAGGATTCATCCTCAGAGTGTTGAGCTGTGGAATGCTGGGAGTTCTTAAGGCGACAGTGTCTGAAGTTGTGGTAGAGACACGATGCACATCAGCTTGGGATAAGTTGAACTTTTTAAGATTTAAATTATGCCAAGCTTCTGCAGGGCTTTCAGAGGGACTGTGTAAAGCCTGGAAAAGCATTATATCTCTTCTGTAAATTAACCGAGATGGCGTTTTCAAAGAATAGCTTAGACAGTCTTTAAATCATTTTCTGGGACTTTTAACTCTCAGGGATAAAATTCTTTTACATTTACATATATTCACTCAATCCTGTCGGCAGTATTTAATGAACAAAATTCATTTTACATCTAAAAATGTAGATAAACAAACAGTTCTTTTCCACACAGGCATTGACAGAAATCTTGTCCAGCTTATATTTAAATTGGTTTGGCATTACATGAATAATAAAAGTAATACATTAAAAGTAAAACAATAGTAAACCTTTAAAAGGTTACTTTGGTAGTGGAGTGATTGCTGTGATCAAAAAGCAGCTTTATTAACTTTCATTACATTTCTTCTCAGCACCACGCCACCTGGTGGGAAATCTGCCACCCTACACCAATGTCAGCCTGAAGATGATTCTGACCAACCCTGAGGGACGGAAAGAGAGTGATGAAACCATCATTCAAACTGACGAAGATGGTATGAAATCTTGTGCTTTCACAGTCTGTCCATTTAGTATATGTATTTTTTGGAAGTGTGTATCATATTTATTGTTCGTTACTCACTGCAAATGTACAGATACCGGCAAGAGATGAAACAAACTAGTAATTATAAAGAAAAGAGTAATGTTTGATTAGATTGAGGGCACTGGATGGTATAGCATCTGTGGCTAATATATCTGTGTGTGTTGACAGTTCCAGGCTATGTTCCCAGCCAGTCGCTGAGAGCCACTCCATTTGAAGACAGGATCCTTCTTTACTGGAAGGAACCAACTGAACCAAATGGGATCATCATACAGTATGAGGTACAATAAACAGAATAAATTGGGGTAGTTACAAACTGCTGTTATGATTGATGTACCGAAAATAAACTGCGATTCTGTCTCTTCTCCTTGACTCAGATCAGCTACAGCGGCCTCCGTTCATACGACCCTTCAGTCCCTCTTCAGCGACCAGGACTCACCGTGTCTCTGCCCTCCAATGCCACTCATCATCTGTTTTCAATGCTTCACCCAGGCGTCACATACCAGCTCTCTATACGAGCATCAACCTCCAAAGGCTTTGGTCCTGCAACAACACTCAATGTAACGACAAATATCTCAGGTAGAGAAATACTTCATTCCCTTTTTGATGTTTCATATTTGAATAGTTAAGAATTCTGAGCATCATTCTTGTTTTTTCTTCAGCCCCGACTATAGATGAGTACGATGGGTCAGAGGCCTTCCTGAATGAAACAGCAACAACCATCACTGTGCTCCTGAAACCTGCTCAAGCCAAAGGAGCACCTATAAGGTATGACTCCCATAAATCAGAAGAATGAAAACATATCCGAACTCAAGGCCAGGTTGCCTGTGATGGTTTACATTGGGAAGAATTGAATCATGTTTGTGTTTTCTACTTTAGTGCATACCAGATTGTAGTCGAAGAAGTCAATCCTCAACGTACACGTCGTCAAGCTTCATCTGACTGTTATGAGGTGATTATGAAACTGTTTTACATACATCGAACTAGAAATACTCTCTAAACCTCAGGATTTTTGCACTAAAAGACATAATTAGGATTTTTTGTTCCGTTCTTTGACTCTGTTTGTATCCTAATTCTCATGAATCAGACTCTCATTTGCTGGAAGCTTTGCTGAATTAATTTCATATTTGTGGGAAAGATTTGCGGACTTAATGCTTTTTATATGTACATATTCTCTTCCTCAGGTTCCTGTTTCCTACCACAGTGCATCAAGTGGTGGATCTCCATATTATTATGCCGCCCAGCTGTCCCCCAGCAACCTGCCTGAGCCGCTGCCTTTCACTGTGGGAGACAACAAGACGTATCAGGCAAGTCTTTTTATCTGAGCAGCACATTCTGGACCTGGTGCAGAAAGGAATGAAAATATAGACCAGAGAGAAAGTGGACCAAACTTCTCATCTGAGAAACTCACACAAAAGGAAAAATAATAAACCAAAGATACTGGGTGGTAAAAGTTTTGTTCTCTTTTTTAACCCTGGTTGAATGTATGGACAATGATATGACAAAGTGTCCAACAAAGCTGCAAAATCCAGATGATATGCAAAGTGATGTGCAAAAATAATTGAGATATAACAAAGTGGTCTATGAGCCATAAGGTTTTTGTTTTCTTCCTCATTCTGAAAGAGCCCATAACCACATTTCCAAGTAGCTTCTTTCCTGTGATAACTGTTTCTCTTAGTAGGCTTATTTCTAAACGTTCCATATGATTCATATTTGCTTTGATTTCACAACATTTTGACAAAAAACTGTGATGAATACTGATAGAAGTTGCATGCTTGTGTATGGCGGCCTTAGACTTTGAAATAAACATGTGTGGTGATTTTTCCCTCAGTACAGACCCTAATCATTACTGACATTAAAGTTGATAAAAGGTGATATAAGGTCCCGCCTCAGCTTGATTCTGATTGGCCCATGATAAAGTGCCTATAATGATTGCAGAGATGTTCCAAAAGTCAAACTCATGTTGTGTTTTCCACTGGAAATGTGTGTTCAGTGATATCAAGTGTCTAATGTGGCTTTTACTAGAAATATCATGTCTCCCTTTGTTCAACATTTTACTCCTCCTGTCAGGTAAAACTCAAAACAAAACAAATCAGACAGAAAATCGTTTCACCTGAGACATTTTTCTTAAAACCAGTAGCAGATATTGTGCATTTATTTAAGACGGACGTTTTCTTTTTAATCCTCAGGGTTTCTGGAATCCTCCGCTGGCACCAAGAAAGAATTACAACATCTACCTACAAGCTGTTAGCAGCACAGAGAGGGTAAGTAAATATTTTTTCATGTAAAGATGCACTGAGCACACAGGAAACCTGTGAGCTGGTGTGAGTAAACATGCTGTGTTTACACATTAAAAACTGACGCATCACAGCTTCAACTGCGAGAAGTTATGACTTCTGAGAGTTTGGGAGTCTACAACTTAAAGTGCTCTTGATAAACATAAAAGTGGAAATGTCTGCAGCACGCTGTTTATCAAACACTTTTATTTTTCAATATTCTGTAAATACATAGCTTTCAGATATGTTGTATGTTTGGATCTGTGCGTTGAATTTCTCTCTTTTTGTCTTCAGGAAACGAAGACTCAGTGTCTGCGGTTGGCCACCAAAGGTAAATGACACAATCACAGCTGCTATCAGTCAGAAATCATCCTATATCAGTTTCTCTTTGACATCAGATCAAACTTAAGTGATAAGGATAAAAGTAGTGTACCGTCCCTTGGTGATTGTTTTAATCTGATATCTACGTGCTTTTCTGCTCATGAAGTTTGTGTTGACTGATGTGCAGGGTCTTAGTTGGGGTATTAGGGGATATATGATGTTTTGCATATTCAAGAGAGAGATAACATATTCATGTTTTTACTCCAGGCCATATGTTGATAGATTATCAGACTGGTTTTAAATGGTGAGGAATTAATCCCCGGGCAGCCACACACAAACAGACAGGAGTGTGCACACACACACAGACGTCCACACACAATGTTTTGAGGAAAGATTTTTAGAAAAGCGGCTGATGGATCAGAGTTGAGCTCTGGGGAGTAAGAAGAAGGATAAACAGGGAAAGGTATTACTGTGTTTTCGATGAAATGGACAATCCTGGTGGCTGGTCGTGTTGAGCTTTCAAGAACAGAGAGGACTTTAGAGTTTGTATTTGGCTTGTTAGTCAAACTGAAAAGCATGGAGTGAGAAAAATGTGAACTTTGTGCTACTCATTTTAAGTCTTGGCTCTATATTTTCATTTATGGTGTTTGAATATTAACAAAACCAGAATACTGATATTGGTGTGACATCCAGGACTAAAACAAAGCATCATTTCCACTGTCTATTAATCAGCTTAGCCTTTTCTATAAAACAATAGCTCTCAAAGTGGGGGTGGGGAACCCCTGGGGTATCACAAAACATTGATAGGGGGGTTCTGAATTCCCTTTTAATATCAAAAACTGTTTTCAGCTGCACATTTTATCCATTATTTTAAAGTTTATAAACAAAAACAGAGGTGAAGTATGATATAAAACTATGAAAACCGAAGGTGTTTGATCAGTTTTCTATATTTGGTTGTTTCCACAAAACCCTTGAGGTGACTGAACCAGGATAGCGCTGGGATTAGCGGAGGCAGATTAATGTGATTAATGTGCACATAGGTAGTCTAATTTTATAGTGATCAGCCAACAGATGTAATCTTTTTCCAAAAAGGGGAAATGTTTTAAGCTTACAAAAAAATAGGTTTAATCACTACTTAGACAGGTTGAACTTGAGGTCTATCTTTTCTCCTTTTCTGCTGTTTTTTGAGCTTTGTATGCCTTTATTCAGAAAGGAAAAGTAGTGAAAGTAGAGAGTGACATGGAAAAAAAGCCACAGGTTGGATTAGAGCGTAGGCAACCTCCTCAAGCGCTCGTCTAATGGTAAGCGACCTAAACTACTATATGCTCCAGAGATGCTATTTTTACCTAACACACTATACCTGAAATACCTGAGATTGCAGGTATGGTAACAAACCTTTCACGTGACCTTGAAAAATGATGCCATCTTTACCGGACTTGGAGTATCCAGTTACTCTGATGGTGGTCCTTGCTTTGACCTTATTGTGTTAAATGGTCATAAAAATCAAGAACAAAGGGGACATAAATTTAATCACTGCAGACTATAATAACGGCTGAATCAAACGTTATGGCTGTATCTTCATAAAGATCCATGTAGGAACCACTGCGGTGATAAAGTCTGCATTACGAAGAAAACAGTAAATACACTGAAATGAAGAATGAGCTGACAAGAATAATGTCATTGTGACAATCCAGATAATTGAGGTTAATAGAAAACTGTGTACCCTCATATAATGAAGCCAATGGAAGGAGTTTTCCTCCTTAGGTCACAGAGTTTAATGAAACCACGATATGTTAGCCAGTGGGCTCATGGGTAACGGATCCCATGGGAGAGATCAAAAGTGGTTGGGTCCCTGTGGTGCCTGTAAGGTGTCATGTTCCCTGAGAAAAAAAAAGAAAAAGTGGGGGATTACTGTGTTTCCAGAGTCATCATTTTTCAAGAAGTGCTGCTCCCTGTGGTGACTAGAACAGGTGGTTGCTTTGCTAAAGGCTGTTAGAGAGAGAGATGACACTCTGCCTTTGTAGTTTCAGTTTAACAGAAAGACTTTATTTTCCTGAATAAGGCAGAAAGACGCACTAATGGATGGAGAGGTCAGACGATGGTGCCTCTCTCTCTTTCTCTGCATGTGTGTGTGCAGTCAGCCGTGCGTCCGGGAGGGAGGATTAAGTGATGGTGGTCCTATTAGGTCATTTGGGGTACTGTGTATTGTCATTGCTGCCTCAGGGTGTTTTTGTGTGTGTGTTTGTGCCCATGTGGGTAAGTCGTGAGTGAACTGACCTGGATAATTTTTACAGACATTAAGAGCTACTGCTGACGTTATGAGGTCAGCTGGGAAGCTTTTAGAGATGTTTTTTTCTTTCTTTCTTGTAAATGTGCTGTTATGATAACCTTTGCTTATTGATCATGGTCTGATAATCATGAACAAATATGGAGTAGATTTTTTCCATTAGCCAAACAAAAAATGGGAAAAATGATCTTTACTGTCATACATCCACCCTTGACCCAGACAATGAATCAATATTCATTTTATTTACTATCATTTTATGCAGGATTATGCCTCAATCTGACCTTTTACAGCATCCATAGCTACAGCTGAAGGGCTGCTAGACTGTTTATACTGACACCAATAACAGCAAAATTACAATCATAAAACTGACCCTAATCACTTGGTTCTTCTTTATATACTTGGTATTATTGAAAGGTTCTGTACTTAATTGTTCTTTGAGGATTGTAACCAAGATAAATACAGGACACAGATTTGGCTGCTGTATGTGGAAAGACTTGTGGCATGTTAGTAAGATTATACAGCAACTCAAATCCAAGTTATTTCACTTTTACTGTATTTTTTGTTTGAGTCATAGACTGTTAACAGTTATGAACAGTATGGCTCCACCTTTTACAGTTGTAAGATTTTAAAGCCAGATGAACCTTGTCACAGGCGCCGCCATTCTGCAGCCAGTCTGTGCAGTAGAGACCATGGAAAAACATGGCGTCCATCACTTTCACAATCTATGGTTCATTCTCATGCATCCGCATATTGTATGGTATTTTTATTAACTGATGTCTCACCGACATCATTCATTAGTTTCCAATAGGTTTTCAAGAGGCAATATGAGGCAGAGGCATGGGCCTGATAAGGGTGAGAAAGGGCGAGATATGGATCCTTAAAGAACTATTTGTAAACAATTGTGGCTGTTCGCACATTATGGCTGCAGAAATACTGCAAAGTTCAGCAGTTTGTCCCACTACCCAAGGGGAGTTACCACCAAAAGCACAATGCTTACCTAAAAACCTCACTTTGAAGAATAGCAAATATCTCCTGGCTTCATGTGAAATCAGTGAGTAGATGTGAGTGTAAGGACGGTACTTGTCTCAGTAAAACCAGAAACCCTCCCAAACTAAAATTCAGCACAAAGACCTCTGAGTAAGAGACTTCAGTCATTATAAACGAGCCGTAAAGCTATGTCCAGACAGAGAACTCCACCAAATACATCGGACCAACAATGATTATGTACTTAAGGATAATTAGGAAAGTTTGAAAATACACCATATTTTTACTGGGAACATGAAATCTATTCCTGTAAATCGTTATTGAAACCTTACCTAATTATTTCTGATATTTAGTCCTAAGTGTCATATTTGGTCACAACTTTGGCTCCAAAGCAACTTTTTGCCATGTTGCTGGTGTTTTGGTGTTAAGTGTGACCCTGTTGGTGACTGTCAGCCCCAATCGCTGACAAGTTCAGATGAGGGTTTAGCATGGTTTCTCTGTGCTCCAAAACACTTGTCTTGTTGTGGTTGTAATCTTGTCATAACTCAGATGTGGTTGTCCACTCAAAAAGGAGGCAGTGCTCGTTCCTGAGTTACTGAAGTTATCTTCCTTGTTTTGCTCTCATAAAGCAAAAATGTACCTCCCTGATTGACATTTTTAAGCCTTACTGCCCATCTCTGTTATTGAGCAGCACAGACAGAAGCAGGAGTCAGGCAGAAATGAGTGCTCTATTTCAGATTAATATTGTTGCATAACAACATCCATGCAGAAGCATTTGATACATTTCACCAGCAGAGAAGATTTTAATAAAAAAAAAGATATATTGAGGTCACAAAATGCAAAGAGAGAAGACGATTATGTTCATCTTGTTGATATTCAGCATTAGAAGTGGATTACTGTTTGATAGATGTTTTGCATTATGTTGAGTTTTGTGCATATGTCTCTGTGTTGGATTATTTGGATTACCATAATGCACGATAATGATCTTACGCTGTTGTAGGAAATATTCTGACATTGTGGGATCAGATCGCTGAGCTTAAAAGCATGAAAACAGATGCTGGCTCTCTTTCTCTGTTTTCTGTCCATAATCGACAGGATGACTCTCCACTACAGTGTGCTCTCCCCCTGAACATCATTTCTGGATCATATTCCAAACAGGATGAAATCAGGGAGTTTACCCAATCCTCTAAAGTCATCAGGAAGAGAAATGAATTTGAATACAAGAAATACAAGGTGATGCGGGGCAGAAACATTGAATGGCTTCAGTCAAATTGCATTTGAATAGTGTTTACTTGTGAAAGCGTAACACCAAGGCTGAACTGAAAGACAGAGACATAGTCAATAGACCCGTGGAGTCAATGTCTGTTTATCTTTCATGCTCTTCTGTTCGGTTGTGGCAGGGAGTAGGTGTAGTGAGTGAATCTACCGCTTCTATAGATTAACCATCAGGTGATTCAACGATGTGAATGAGAAGCTGAAACTGCCTTTAGTGATTATCTTCCACTGAAAGAGCTCTGAAAGACACAACTTTTCAACACTGAGATAAGATTTCCTCTGACACTCTGTCACAGCCTCTCCGTAGAAGCTTTCCTTTACAATAAAGTCAGACTCACACTGTGTAGAAACATCCTCTGTGATGTCACTTATTGGTTTCTGAAGAGGATGAAAGAGGTGGATTTGAGATCATGACTTTATCTCTTGGAAAAAAAGTTATGCAACCAGCTCGCCAGGCTACTAATGATGGGTAACCAGTGCCAAATAAGGGAATAATTGTCATTGTTGTTGTTTTGGACCACTAAGAATTGACCTCAAACCAGAAAAGAAGAGTTCAAGAGTATCACCAACTTCTCTTAGGCTGGTAGAAAGAACATTTACTTGATAGGCTCAAGGCAGAGTTATTAAACTAACAAAAACACTGTTGGGGCTAAAAACAGCCTAAAAAACAAAACAAAAATCATTGTATTTTCAGATGTGTAGGGTTATGGATCTGTCTCAAAATTGCACTTGAATTGCAATTTCATGCAAACATCATATAAAATCCAGTCAGTGATGAAGAAAAGAGGATAAATAAATCATTAATTAATTCTCTGATTCCTCTTGTAATTGTTCATTTCACTTAACTTCATCCCAACTAGTTTGAGGATACTGTCATGACATCGTGACACGACTACAAGATGTAGTTTGTGACATAATGACTCTTTTAGTGGCCTTGGTGGAGCATGCCGGTCATTCGCTGGTTCTCAGGTCAAAGTAACTCTGAACTGGCATCAGGACTTCTTGAATGAGAAAAGGGTAATGGAGACAAAAAAATGCTACAGTGGCTGGGTCAGCCTGAAGTGGACACAAACTGAAGCACTAATAAGTATTAACATTATCTGCATGCAAACTAGATGCTTTACTTCTTATGCTTCCTTTAGTGTGCATCACAGCCTGGTGTAGTCTTAAAGAGACGTCGACATGACTAGGACTCCTGAGATCTGAACAATTTCTGTCTCTTTGAGTATGTTTGCTCTGTTTCTGGAGCTCTACCTGCTTCGTGCCCAGATGTCAGATATTAAAAGAATATTTTTCCGACATGAAGCATCTTGTGTGTGGGCAGAAGCAATTACTGTTGTTCAGTCTTAAATATAAATCATAATGAAGAAAACTTTACTTTTAATCTCAATATTCAATTCTGTGAACCAATTAAACTTTAAGAAAAGTCTGTGCTAAATTTATGTCCTGAATGACAGTTACCATGGCATTTGTGTAGGTGGTTGTCTTACTTTCCCTCACAAGGAATATTTAGTCTTGATATTTGCCTCACCTTCAGCACAAGGCTCATTAAAGCCTCAAATTTACACCACTCATCAGGATCATGAAGGTTTGTTTTCACTTTGCAGTTTTCCTGATGAGAGGGCATTTAAAGAGACATCTTGAGAGAAAGTAAACACAGCTCCTGAGGCAGTTTGGTGACTTGCTTTTCCAGCCTCAGGTGGCACAGGGCTGTGTAAATGCATCCAAGCGGTGCCAAGGTGGTATTATCTGTATAACAGGCTTACACTGAGTCAGTGCAGGAAAACATGGTGAAGGTCTCAGAAATTCAGGATTCCTGGAAGCTTTGGAGCAGTTGATGAGTTTGCTGTTCTGCAGGACTTGTTGGAAGTTTCTGTCCTTAACATTGTCAGTCAGAGTAGTTAGGGTTTGATTGAAAGATCTCAAGTTCATTCCTTTTATTTTCAGTTATGAAGTTGCTCAATTCAACCGTGTTTGAAACCCAGCTGAAGTGAGATGTAGGCCAAGCTGTACATTTTCTCTGGATATATTTCCTCTGATGGCCAGCAGCTAAAAAAAAAAAGTTGACAGCTTTTGAGAAAAAATGGCTTTCATAACAACAGTCCAATATCACCAATCAACCTGTAGCTCACAAAGCTATTTGCACTTATTGAGCAATATCTCCGAGTGTAAGGTTTGTTTTTCTTTTCCATCTGCTGCCCAGTGAGCGTCATACCAGGAGATTTACTTCAGACAATGAAAACATTGATTTAAGACCCACAAATTATTTGTATTCTTTTGGCTAATTTCTTGTGTCCTAAAGTTTAAGTCTACCTAAATACTTCTGTCGAATCAGCAGTCATCTTTCGACCAAAGTTTATAACCTAGTATTTGGAAACTGAGGTTGTAAAGTTATACTACTTTATGTTGAGTTTTGTTTTGTTATTTCTCAAAAGGTGCCACAGAGGAGCCAGAAGTCATCCCCGACCCCGCCAAACAAACAGACCGGGTGGTGAAGATTGCTGGGATCAGCGCTGGTGTCCTTGTCTTCATACTCTTGGTGCTGGTAGCCATCTTATTGGTCAAGAAGAGGTGAGTGACAGCCCCCTTCACATGCCCACTCACAGAGTGATGATAAAGAGTTTCCTGCTGCTCAAATGCAACATTAATGACAACTGATGAAGAACACAGATGACACAGTTGTGTAATCCATTCTCTTGTTGTGTGTCGGTTCAGTACCTGCTGTAGTAACACCATCCTCCATCCATCCACCATAAACGTTGATCTCCCCTCAGAACCAAATATGTTGCCCCCTGAAGTTCACTCTCTTTTACAGTCATTAAGAAATGATGACCTGCTGACCTAAGATAAATGAAAGATATACTTCCAATATGAAGATCTGCTGCCTCTCAAATGAGATCGTTTTAATCATTATTGTGTAAGGTAGAAAGCTAGCACAAAAAGAGCATTAGAACATGATACTAAAATAAGTGATTGGCCGGAGCGTTTTCTCTGTGTGTAAAATCCATTCTTTAACCCAAAGCAGCACCAATGAGAGACCTCATATGGTCCAGAAATTTCTGTTAGTTTAGTGCAGGGCTCCACCATGTGGGGGCTTAAAAGAATGGCAATATGAGATGCAGCTGCAGTTCTGAACAGGAGCTGTATGATGATTTCAGTCTGCAAAGTTCAGTTTTTAGTGAACGGTCAGGTGATGATATTTGCACTTTAGTTATTTTTGCTTTAAAGGCATTGTAAGTGTTATAGCTGCCTCTATGTGATCTCTTCACATCTACCTCCATCTGCGAGGTTACACAAGAAGGATTTCTCTCCTACTGTCAGGACATGTGTGCATGCATATTTTACATGACTGTATGAGTGCAATAATTAACTGCTACTATATATGTCATTCCCTGGGTGACCTCTCAATTAAAACTTGGTGTTCAGGGAACACGATGACTCATTAAGGAATGAATAATTACAAAGTTAATTTGCATATTTGAGACAGAACATTTATGTGAAATGTATTTTATCCCACAGGATTATCTACCAAACACCTTGAATAAAATTACATTAGCCATAGGCTCCTTTAAGATGATGTGCCTGTAAGAGATTCTGGAGATGATTATCTTTATGAACTTGAGTATTTATTCTTGAGAAGAGGCTTCAGAGAGCAACTATGAGAAGAGTCTTTGAATTAATTACAACTGATCATTGACTCAGAAAATCAAAAACAATTAGAGCCACTAAAGTACAGCAGAGGATTGTACTCCTGCATTCTCTGACTCCCATCTGAAAAATCTCAATACATTCAGCATCAGATTTTTAGTCAAAGTACACCTGAAATGAAAAGTTGAGTTAAGCATTTTGGGAAATTGTTTAATGGCCTGTTCATTAACGTTTTATTTAGTGGTATCAGACGTTTGGTGACCCAATATTGGTCTAACTTCAGTGAAAACTGTTGTTTATGGCCCCATCATTGGAGCAGTATGAAGGAACTATTATATGGTTTCTCTTTCTTGGTTTTGTATTTACTTGTCAAAGCCCATCTCTAATCAACTTAAAATTCATGTAAGGAGTTTTTAACCAAAAATGAAAAAAGAGACTAAAATTGATGCTGATGCTTCTGAAAGACCTAAAAGAGTAAACAAAATCATTAGGAGCAGATCAACATCTTCTATGCCAACACATTTGCTCCCTGTAACAGCAGCATATTGAAGGTTACGAAGAGAAGATGAGCATTCTGAACAAAAACAGCCTCTTTCAAAACTTTCCACAGTACATATTCCTGACAAGGGTGGTGTTTTTTTTCTTTTCAGGTTTAATTTGTAAACTATAAAATACAACCGAGGTGCCAATTTTAGGTCAGAGAAACCTCTTCTGGCATACCTCTGTATAGGAAAGATAATCACTTTAAGACCGCATGAGGAGAGTATTGAAACTATATTAGATGTAAATCATACTGTGAGTTGGTTTTAAGCAATAAGACATTATTTTTGCACGTAGGATTTAAGTATCAGGTTTTCTGTCCCTCTCAGGACTTGTTCGGTAGTTTTCCATGAAGGTTTTTGGGGAGATCAATCTTCATCGTCATTGAACCTTTACAACTTTGAACAATACTGCATCTTTAAAATGGTGGGACATGATGACATCACTATGACATCATGCTTGCTTTGCAGGAAGTGAGCTGCGTGGTGTTACAGACCAAATATGAGTTTAAGACTTGCATTCTAGTTCTAAGACAGAGAAAGTGATTGGCTGACTAGGGATGAAGGGATAAAGATCTGTAGTTCCAGTGAATTCACTTCAGAAAGATTGCATGAGTATCTTAGATATGAAACCCCTGCAGAAAGAAAAGACTGCATGTTCACGGAGATTTAGTTCAAACTTCCATATTTGAGTTGTAGTTTTAAAGGCCTCTTATTTCCCAGACTTTAGTTTATCCTTGAAACAGGGCCCTTATTTGAAATCCAACCCCTTGCATGACCCTCAAGTTGTAGCGATCAAAGGTGGTTTTTTTCTGTTTCTGTTGTTGCTGGTTGAGACAGGACAGTTTGTCCTAATTTGCATATTCATGACCCTTGTGTCTCATTCTTTGCTTTCTGATTGGCTCACAACCCCCAGGAGGACCTACTATTCATACTCTTATTACCTGTAAGTAAACAAACCAATCAACAATCAGCTCACCCAGCTGCTGGTACCTTATTGGGCGACCTATTATTACTCTTAGTGGCTAGTTGTTGTTATTTTTAAAGATGCAGTATACTTTTTTCAAGACAAAACACATTTTCAGCTCTGACCAACCAGCCAAAGCCATCCTCATTGACGCCTCGCCAGGGTGGGGGTCGGTTCACTTTCATGTCAGTCAAGTCAGGACTTTTGTGTACTGAACTTTTTGATATAACCGATAGAAACTGAGAATGCTTACAAACAAGAGAAGGTTTATGTTTCCTCTCTGTAAATACAAGCAAATGCTGAATGATCTGCACACATAGTGTCTTTAGTTTCTTTGAAGGGACTGAACTGACTGTGAATTGACCTCAGCCCCGGTGTCCTCTACATGCTCCAAAGTTGCTCTGAAGCAGGCTTACGAAGGCCAAAGTTGGCCTCCAAACCAGACCAAAGCAGGCCAAAGTGGGACGACACAGGCCGAAGCGTGTTATTTGAAAAAAGAATGCTGCACTTGTGACTTGTAGCTCTTTGTGTGCATGTAGTCATGTGATCATCCATCCGCCCATCAAGTCACAGGTATCATGGGAATGCTGCTGCACACGCTCAGTGTCAGTCAGCTCACTTTTGGGAACAGGAGTCTCTGTTTTGGTGGTTTCTCTGGTGTCGTGGGAACTCGTCTCTACACTTTCTCTTTCAGCCTCTACACGACTGTGACCAAAAGTATCTCTCTGATAGCTTCTTTGAAAAGGAGTAAAAAGTGATGAAGATGACAGAGAAAGACTAAGAAAACAGGAGTTTGCATTATGTAGTTTTTGGTGACATGGAGTCATGATCAGATAGTTTTTCTGACTCAAAAAGGTTGAGTAGCATAAAGTCCTGCAATCATGTGCTTCTTAGACGGTCAAATGGGGGGGCTATTTTTCACTTTCAGCTTAACTGTTGAAACATGGTCAAAAGGAAAAGAAGCTTTAGTTATTTGTCAGAACCCTTTCGAGGACACTCAACGTGAAAACAAACATTTCCCTCCTTGTGCCTGATTGTGAATTATTTCAGTGCAACTCTTGAGCCAGTCTAACGCTTCTTTCTCACACCTACGATGCTGTTTTAACATTATCAAAGACATTGACCCAAACTTTTTTGACAGATTTGTCTCATATCGTTCTCATTGACTATCATATGAAACCATGTAAGAAAGGATATTTGATGGAAAAGAGTGTCTTGACTTTAGTTTTGCTTTGATTTCACAAAAAGGATATTCAGGGTGCCCGACAGAGAATACAATTAGTCATGTACTGTGGATGCTCATGGATTTGTAAGTGTTGCATTGGGGTTAGAACTGCAACCATATTTCAGACTTGGCCTCCATCAGGTCATAGCAAAACATACTGTAGATATCACTTCAGTAGGATGAGTTTAGGACAGAAAAAACAGTTAGAGATCTTATGTATCCATAGTCATAGGGCAGCTGCATAAAGGCCACAAGCCGTTGGATATGAAATAATTCATCACAAGCACATCAAGGCTTAAAGATTATCATGCAAATGCTTATTTTCTGATTATTTTTTCTCAAGTAGTTTCATGTAGATGCAAAAAGAGGAATAAAACAGAAACATCAATATTCAATGGGGTCACAACTGCCAACTCTTTTCTATGTTTTTCTCTCTGTCTCTGTTTTCTACAGCATGTACAAAACATGAACGTGGTGCTCGAACTTCCCCTGTCCTTTTTTCTCTCTAAAACTCTCACAAACAACCACACAACAACTTGTCAGAGGTTCTATCAGTGTGTATTTTTATGGTATGTGTGTGTGTGTGTGTATGTGCGTGTGTATGGTCTCGGAGGTGGACTTGATGTATTTTGGGGTTGAAGAGGTAAAATACTTGATAAAATACGGCATGCTTTCCGTCTGTTTACTGGGAAGAAATATGAACTTTATGTTACATCAGTTAAACAACAATAAAAGATCAACTACAAATTATAATCTTTAGATTTACAGAGCTATTCCAGCTAATCCAAACACATTGATGATGTGATGAAGATGATTTTTGACCTTTTATTTGTTGTGTTGACTGATGTAAAGCTTCGGCTCTGGATATAAAATGTTCCTGCATGCACTGTCATGCTTGAAAACAGTGAGCCCTCTGCTGTTATTGTTCCTGGGGTTTATGGATTGAGAGTTAAACCTGAGGAAAATGTTTTTCTCAGGCTCCATATCTTAAGAGTTATATAATTCTTTGGCCTATAAAAACACAGGAGATCAGAAAAGAAATCTAGGTGTAGTCTCCTCTAAACTTGTTCTGTGGATGACCTTGAGTGATAACTGTGGTGCCTTGGTCAGTTAATGGTTTCTCCTTTGCTTCTATAGATGATGAATCCTTCCTCTGCTGTTGTTTTAATGGGATTTTCCTTTGCTGTTGGATGAAAACTAAATGTTTAGTGATATGTTTTTCCTTTCATGAATAACTAACGTCCTCATAAAGCAATAAAAAAAGACACTTTGAATTGTTGGTTTTGAAAGGCTGTCATCTGACAACTCGTCTGTGCTGCTGTGGTTAAACTGTTTTTTCTTTGCTAGGTGTAGCGCCTAGGTCATTTCTCCTGGTCTGCATAGATGCTATTCCCTCTGCTCCTTTAGCCCAGCCTGATACATGCTGCCATTTACAAACAAGCCTCTCCTCTGCCTCCCCTTGCCTGGACTTCCCTCTGTCCTTCTTCTCTCTTCCTTTGTTGGTTTCAAATTCTGCATCATGAATCAGCAGCCTGCAGCCCCCCTGCCTTCCAAAGAAAAAACAAACAAAACCCCCCCCACAGATTAAAAAAAATCTAACTTTGTCTCTGAAAGTTTTAATCCATGCTGGGGTCTGCAGGCAGGCTGATTTTACTCTGAAAGTTTATAAGATGTCTAACTGTGTCCGTTTTTGCCCCCAACAGGAAACTGGCTAAAAAGCGTAAAGATGCCATTGGAACAACTCGACAGGAAATGACTCACATGGTTAACGCTATGGATCGAAGCTATGCCGACCAGAGCACTCTGCATGGAGAGGATCCCATGGCTGTGACGTTCATGGACTCTCACAACTACAACAACAGATGTAGGTTCAGAAACAACCAACAGTCATTTATGCACCAAACAACCTTTTTGGTATATGTTGAGCTGGAATCCAGTGTTTCTTTTAAAGAGTTTACATGGATATAAAGTAACAATACTGTGTGTTCAGACTAAACGTGAACAGCTTTTCAAACCACCTCAGAAATCTCTGAATCTGTCTGTAAACTGCTCAACGGTCCATTCTAGAAATGGTGTGAGATCCTGACAAAGTTTCAGTGAGACTTGCTAAAATTATGAGGTCATCGCATAGGGATCACCTAAAGTGAAGAAGTATCCCTCCAAAGTATCAAAGGCTGACTTCATGTTACTTTCTATTTGCTTTAATTAGATCAATTTTACAGTGGTCTGACATTCAGGTATAACAGACCTCAGACTACGCTTACTGACCAATCAGTGCTAAGCATCCTACAGAGCTGTATTATCTCACTGAAATCTCTTCCTCCGTTTACCGTGTTTCCTCTGACAGTGCCCAACGATCCTCTGGTTCCTACGGCTGTGTTAGGTGAGACTGATGGCATGGTTGGATATTTCCCTTAGTAATCCCCCTCCATCACCACCACCACCACCACCATCATTGTTCCAAAGTCCCTGCGCTTATAGCACTATCTTGTGTGTCTTGTTCGTTGTGACGTAAGCCCCTGTGTTGTGTCAAAATGCCCAGTTAAATATAAAACATGTTTCCTCTGCATCTCCCAGTTTTGATTTAAATGACTTCGATGAATATTTGGCTTGATTGAAGTTTTAGTGTGGCCATGTTGTCTTCTTAAAGTAGATGTTTACGAAGGTTTTAAGTAAAACCACAGATGAGGATAGGTTAGAGGCAGAATCCAGCATGGTACTTAAAGTTAAGAGACTGTCAACAGCTTAAAGAAAACACCAAATGGATGTTTGGATTTACTTCAGAGCATCTAAAGATGTGTAATTTTTCTCTACTTGCTTTGCCAGTTCTCTGTGTAAAACATGGCCGCTACTAAAAACTCCAGCAGCCAAACACTTCATCTGTCGTACGTTGTTTTCCCGAGGTTCAATCACTCCTAATCCCAATCACGCTTTCTGTTTCCTACTGAGGGTTATTGATATTCACAGTAATTACCAACATTCTTCCTTAGAGACCTCATTATTTCCACAGTTTGGAGTTGTTTTAAGGGATGCCATTAACTGTCCAAAAAGGATGGAAAAAAACAGAAACTGATGCACAAAAGGAGGCGGACAAACTGTCAGGGTGCTACTAAATAAAACAGCATCTGATTAAATCTGTGACATCGAGTGACAGCAGCAACTCGGTGCCTAGAGTCCTGTGTGTCTGGATCTACAAGACTGCTTGAGTGCTTACCATCTGTGTTATTCCCTGGGCCGTTCTTCAACCATGAAAAGCAAATCTTTTGCCAACTTGGATCCAGCTCCAGCATTGCGCTGCAATGTGTTTATCTTTAGTTTTGTGTTCACACTGCAGCGTGATGCAGAGTTGTAACTTACCCTTAAGGGCCTCGCCACACCACCAAACTGTGCTAATTAACCATTCCACAGCCTCTAATTTGGAGTGAAAGCTGCAGTTACAATCTGTCTTGGCCAATCACATCACAGAGTAGGAAGATGTAGCAGGACGTTGTAAATTGAGAAGCAGTGTCGGGTTAAGTTTGCCGTTAATTAGCCTGACGAGAGCCTAACAAACCTTTAACAATCAGTAATGAGCTAACATGTCCTCGGAGCAGGGCGAAGCACCGGTTGGATGAAATAAACAGTGTCAGTTCATAAACAGAAGTGAAGATGAAATCAGTCGGTTGTGCCGCGACCCTGGGCTTCTCTATTATACAATCTGTCAGTCTGTGTATTACTGCTGCCAGCTCCAGTTATCAACAACAACACAGAAATGTTCACCTAAAGTTCTGCAACAGTTTGACCTCATTATTACCTGAGAGTGTCAGACTTTCTTAGTGTAAACGCTGCAGAAATGCAAAAGAAAGTATGCCTTTACATACAAGTGATAATTAAATGTTACCATGAGAGGGGGGAGTTTGCACTTAACGTTATCTCTAAACCCCAAGGTTGATATCGCTTTAGAAAAAGCGAAACATCCTTCTGCACCCTGCTTCATTTTTTTTGCCGAGGCCAGTCAAAAAGTTTAAACCACTGACTTTGTTTAATATGTTCTTGTTAAATAGAGCATGATAGCTTAAGTAATCCTGAAATTGTTGTGCGTTCAACATATGATGTGGTGCAAATTTAAACACAAGATATAGGTGTCCATATCACAAGAGTTATTCAATGATTAGCAGTGTTAATATGTTTTGTCTCCAGATGAGTTCTATCTACAGAAAATTGAAGGAAAAATAATACAAATCTCAACGTTCTGTGTGGAGTCAAAGTTTTACTCATTTTTTAAATGGTAATCACTTAACTTACATCATTGTTGCAGCCACAATCCAGTTCATTGTAATAACTCAGTATCAAACAGGTATCTAGAACAATTAAAAACTTATTAACCTTTAAAATACTGAAGTTACACTCTTTCACTCTTTGTTTTCCTCGCTGCAAAAACTGCACTCTTTGAAAGTGCTTATGTCTTTGTTTTTATAAGAGTCATCTAATTAGACTTAACATGAGCAACAACCTCCTGACAAGTCAAGAAAGTGTCTTATTTTGAGATATTGAAAGACAAAAATCTGCCATTGGGTTTAAAAAAAAATCCTTGTCTTGTATATCAGAATAATAATAATAATTTAAGCTGAGTCAACACCATCTTTGTACCAACATATTTTGAATTAAGTAATGAAATTGAGTGCAGCAGCAAATTAAACCAGTAGAGTGCACTGCAGCAGAAGTCTGGTTATTGTCTTTCATGTTGGTGTTGAAGTAAAGGTGCCAAATTCACTGAATGTTGGACTCATTTGTTGTGGTTGTTGTTATTTCTGTCACAATTTGATCATGCTCCATTGCTTTGTAAGACTATCCTCGTCATTTTGATCAACCATTATGTGGAAACATTTAAGGCCCTTTGTAGACATATCAGGGTTTGTGCTCATAGTCTTACGAACAGTGTTTCAAAACCTCTTTTCTCTTTTCTTTCCTGCTGCTTTGTTATGTAGTTCCAATCACAGGTGAGTACACACTGAGAGTGGATAATGGTTTCTTTGGTTCAAGGGAGAAGCAGTGTTTTCTTATGGTAATGACTCAAATCCATCAGACAGTGCTTCTTTTAGGGGAAGAAGATAAGTTTGCCGTTGTATTGCTTTTACAAAGATAAAAGTAATTTGTTTTTTTCAGGTTTGTATTCAGAGAATGTGCTGGATTCTTGAAAATCCTCTAGTGTATAAATCATTCCTGATCTGATAAGAAACAAAGAGTTCTATTTCATTGGTTTTTCACTCTGGACTGTACAGAACGCAGCTTTTAGTACCTTTAAAGCAGATACTGATAAATGTGGTGCTTAATTTTGGTGTCATCCCCTCTGTCCTTGCAGATGAGAACCACAGTGCCTCTGCAGCAGAGAATAGTCGCCTTCTGGATGTTCCTCGATATCACTGCGAAGGAACCGAGTCTCCATATCAGACGGGGCAGCTGCACCCAGCGATCAGAGTCGCTGACCTCCTGCAGCACATCAACCTCATGAAAACCTCAGACAGTTACGGCTTTAAAGAGGAGTATGAAGTAAGATCACTGGTGACAGTGTTGCCTCTTATTCTAAACAGCTTAAATAGCCAAACACAGAAATATGAAATATATTTTCGCACACCTTTCAATGCAGAAAATAGCAGATAACCTTTGCAGAAAATCAATAATGCCCTGTTTACAGTTTTGGCTTTCATAAAAATGATAAAGTGGCTATTAGGATTTAATCCTTCCTTAATTTCAGTGGATTTTCCACTCTATTGACTAAGCACTTAAAGAGCTACAAACATTTTTTATGGCTCATATATCTTGCATCCAATGAGCATTATGACAGGAAAAAAATATTACTGAAGTACTTCTTCTGGCTCCGAGTTCCTGCAGTGTTGCTTTCAATGAAGTGTAATTTTCTACCCTGTCCTTCTGTTTGTTGTTGGTGATACAGAGCTTGTTTGAGGGCCAGTCGGCCTCCTGGGATGTGGCAAAGAAGGAGCAAAACCGCACCAAGAACCGCTATGGGAACATTATAGCATGTAAGTGAGAGAGTTTGAATTATTTATGTTGAGAGGAGGTTTACAACAGCAGGGGGAAAAGAGTAGTGGTCAATTTATAGTCTGAGTTCTGTCAGTTTTATTTGTCTTTCTGCTCTCTCTCTCTCTCTCTTTCTCTCGCTCTCTCTAATCTCTCGTCTCCCTGTTTCAGATGACCACTCAAGGGTTATCCTTCAGCCCATAGAAGACGACCCCTCCTCAGACTACATCAACGCCAACTACATCGATGTAAGTGGAAACGCATCGAATGCTACTATTGGCTCCCAACGAAACCAACGAAACCACACTCCCTCGCTCGTATGTCAGGCCTCTATACCTTTATGCGTCTACCAGTCATCCATCGTGCCATTTTACGCATCTCGCCACCTCGAAACACGTGTCACACATTCATCACGTTTGTCTGAATCAGGTGTTAGTCCTGCTCTGTCTCCTGTCTCTGTCCATGTTTTCCTTTATCCGTTCTGATCCCAAACTTATCACTGTATGCACTAAAAGTAGAGGAGTTTATTTCTACGTGACCTAGGAAAACACATCCAACACATCTGCAGACCTAAGACAACAAAGTCCAGATAGCAGCAACCCCAGAGCGAAGAGACATTGTATCTTATTAGTTTAATCTTTGTAGATTGTTCAGATCCAACCACGAGTTTGGCATATGGCAGCACAAACTGCCAGCTAAGCAAAATGTGAAACTTTGAAACAGATGCAGCAAATTTATAGTTTTTTGTAACAGCTTACTACACTAGCAGTTCATACTGATTTGGCCTAAATGTAGTTTATAGAGTGTGAAAAGAAGAAAAATGAAGCGTATGCTGCAGACCAGTCTACCTCACCTACTGTTTCTCTCCATGCCGGGAAGGGTTGGTCAGGGGGCTTGCATGGTGTGGAGGATTACGGTGCCAGCAAGGGATGGGTCACAGCAGATATGGTAGATAATTTGTGGAAAATATGTGAAAAAAATCTAACATAAAGAAATGAAATTGAGGAAACACCATTGGTTCTTTTCACTTCAAGTGGATACAGTGCTGATATACCCATCTACCTTATCTGGCACTTCCATCTTATAACCAAAACAGTCAGAAGGATTACGAGGCCTTGCTTTGCTCCCAGATGTATTCACACAGAAAATTGAAAATCAAGACCAAACAAAAATAATTAAAGTTTGTATAAACAACTTTTTACTTCTTTTGATGCTGTACAGAAGCATGTTTTTTTCATCAACTTTACGTTCTGAAACTATTGAAGTAAAAAACGAAACTGACCCGACAGAACAATTATACTGCCTTCAAAAACAGAAAGCAGTCCACCATGTTTATGTAAATGAGAAATCAAATGTTCTTTTTTTATCAAATCAGGGTCCAGGTAGTTTGTATTTTGGCAGATCCATTGCTTAATTTTTCAACTGCCTTTTCTGTCTCCTGCCTGTTGTTTCTTCCATTGTTCCTCTGTCTATCTCTGTATTAAAATCACATCCATCCATCAACACATCTCCATCTTCCATCTGCTTTTGTATTCACACCATTCATCTGCATGACAGTCTCATACTGTGCTGAAATAAATTCTAACATGCTTATAGCATCTATAGCGTCATCAGCTGAACTATATTTCATGCATGTAACTGCTTACATTGAGCTGGATTAGATTGGATAGATTGTGCACTCTCTGATGTGTGTAGATGGTAACATTTGGTAGTCATATTGATGCAACTATGGATTGCACTAAAACCATCTGACAAAGATACACATGAAGCTGAAATCTAATAATGTGAAGCACATCAGGTAGTGTCCTTTCTATCATATTTGAGTCATTTTTCTTTCTGCATGTCCTTTTCAAACTCCCATTATGTCAGTGCAACTTTTCTTTTCTCTGATTGACACTCACTGACATTGTTGTGCTTTCTTTCTTCCTTTCTTCCACTCGTTCTTTCTGCCTGTGGCTTGGGCTGTAGATTTGGCTGTACAGGGATGTAAGTATCACTGTGGATTCTTTCATTCACACACCCCAAGACTTTACTTCACCTTTACGTCCATATGTAAACATGGTCGTACATGCATCAAGCCACGTCTGTGCTTGTTGAGCTGCTGGAGCCTCTGCTGCATGACTCCATCCTGCCCTCTCATTGGTTTATCCTCACACTGCACTGTGTTCTGATGTACATTTGCTTTGACATTGCGCCAGTTTTTGTCTCAGTGTCACAGCCTTTTTCACTGGGTGGTCTAACTTTGCACCAAGTTGCAGTTTGCTTCAAAATTCTGAGGGGTCAAATATCAGTACGGGGGTAAAGGTTAAGGTCTTTTTTAACTTTTTTTGCATTTTGGAAAATCAGGTTCAAAATAACCGACGAAAATTCTTTAGCATTAACGTATTTGGTTTCTTTATTGTTTTGTTATTGTTTTTTTTTTTTGTTTTGTTTTTGTTTATTTCCAGTTAAAACATGACACACACATACACGAGAAACATTCCCCATACATTTGTTCTTCTTTATATGTCTTTTAAAGAAAATAAATTAAGTAATTACAAGAGGTGACCAGAGTTCAAGCATCGCATGTATCCCCGGTTCCCATACATCAAAAACCTTTTTGTTTCTACCAGTAATAGCTCAGTGATTTTCTCCACGATTATAAGTGATTAAACTCTGAATCTTAATAACTTAATGCTCAGTTTATCAGCTTTAGCTGGGATGCTGTTTATGTTTTTTTCTATAAAGAGCTAGTTTTTCAGTAAGGAAATTAAGGCCTTACCATTGTTATTATTAGATTCTATACAAATATGAGGGGTGAAAAAATTAAAATCAATTTGATGCCTGCAAATTTGTTACATTTCCTTTTAATATCCCTACAAAAAATAAGTTGTTTTTACTTGTGTTTTCTTATTATTACAGCAAAAGATAAAGTGATGCATAGTCTCTTAAAGGCAATGCCTCATGTACGAAATGAAACAGAAGAGAGGGAAAATAAAATTCCATTTTGTTTGAATTACAAGTGGTTGAATGTAATAATTTTGCACCAAACAAACATAGATGGACAGTTTCTGTACTGTTAACATAATGAAATATCTTTTATTGTGTTTCTATCATCAGGGATATCAAAGACCAAGTCACTACATCGCCACTCAGGGTAAGACAAAAACAAAGATCTTTGTGATTTATAATTTGTTCAACATTTCTTTTTCTGAGGACAAATGCTGAAGACATGTTTTTGTGTGTAGGTCCTGTTCATGAGACAGTGTATGACTTCTGGCGGATGGTGTGGCAGGAGCAGTCAGCCTGCATCGTTATGGTCACCAATCTGGTGGAGGTTGGAAGGGTCAGTTGCTCTTTTTCACACTTCTGTACTTTTTTTTAATTTTTGAAGTGCTTTCAGATGTTAAAAAACTGGACTGCAGAATTGAGGAGCAATAGAAATCATGAATCATAATCATAAAAATATGTTTTATAGCTGCCAGTAAGACATTTCTCAAGTTGAAAATGTTTAATTATAAGCTGCCATCATGAGATTACATGAGAACAACTGTTTCCTCTTGAACAGGTGAAGTGCTATAAGTACTGGCCGGATGATGCAGAGGTGTATGGAGACTTTAAAGTTACCTTTGTGGAGGTTGAACCTTTAGCTGAATATGTGGTTCGCACATTTACCCTGGAGAGGGTGAGTGAAAGCTTTTATTTTGTACAAAGTCACTTTAATGTTTCGCTCTTAGTGTTTGTGTGCTGTTGCAAAAACAGAAGTCCTCCCTGGTTCAGCTTTTGATAAAAATTTGGAGCTTGATGGGTCCAGGATGTGACAAAACTGAATATTTCTCTTTCTTTGAACAGCGTGGATTCAACGAGGTGCGTGAAGTCAAGCAGTTCCACTTCACAGGCTGGCCTGATCACGGAGTTCCATATCACGCCACCGGACTACTTTCCTTCATCCGCAGAGTGAAAATCTCCAATCCACCCTCTGCTGGACCGATAGTAGTTCACTGCAGGTTAGAAAATACAAGTAGACCTATGACCTCTAATATCCTAAACAGGATAATAGATTCTTTTTTTCTCTGAATCGTATAAATTGAGTGTAACTGTTCCTCTCTGTTTCTCCATGCAGTGCTGGGGCAGGGCGCACAGGCTGTTTTATTGTCATCGATATCATGTTGGACATGGCAGAAAGAGAAGGCGTGGTCGACATCTACAACTGTGTGAAGGCTCTCCGCTCCAGGAGGATCAACATGGTACAGACTGAGGTGACTGCATTACCCATCCTCCATCTGCATCCTCATCTTAGAACGAAGTCAATGAGCTGCCACTGGGAGACACAGGCGGAGCATCAAGTCATTCATCTGCCAAGCATTCACAAACATGGCATGTTTCAGTGAGAATTCAGTAGGCAGAGGATTTTAATATTAATATTTTTTGAAAGTAGATTTTCTCTGATTTATTCCAGGCGTGAATGACTGGGATTCTTTAGCGCAATTCAACCCTTCTTCTTCATTTCACTACCAACAGCTTCCTCTTTGGAAACACGCTACCTGGCCACATTTTCATACAATCTTGTTCAAATCCCCTGTAAACTTTTATTGTCAGGGGGAAAATGACCAACTGTTTGGTGAAAGGAGCATAGAAAAAATAGCAGATTATAGATTATTTCTAGAGAATTTCCAGTTCCTCTGGAGCTATTGTCGTTTACAAACTCTGAGAATGAGAGAAACCTACTTATTACTACATGAAGCACTTCATCAAGGCTTTGAAAAATATGTCCCTTTGGCTCCATCTTATGGCAGAATTTGGAATTAAATGGTAGCACAAAATGTATATTGCACAGCTTCATCCCGTAGAGTGGAGTTGAGTGTCTTACAGGCCTCAGAGGGAATTAAGAAAAGTTATTATTATCATTTTGATGATGATGCATCTGATTTGAGGGTACATTCAAGACTGTCAAGGTGACCTTACAAATTCAAAAACATCAAAACAGATTTAAAGGGAAGTTTAGGGAAGTGAAGATTTATGATTTGTGAGGTAAATAAGGCAGGACTCTTATGACTTAATACTCATACTTAGGGACCAAAAAAGATTTTTTTTGCAGACACGTTTTACAGCCAATGAAATTGATTGCCTTTTTTGTACCATCACAGCAAATTTAAGACTGAAACGAAGTGTGACAATCTGAAGATTTTATCACCCATCATATCATTCACATTTTCATTAATTCACAGCAGCAGCCTTCAATTTATTCCATTTGTTAAATTGAAGCTTCATTCACTGACATCAAAGAACACAAAAAAATCTCCTGTTTCCCGACTCAGAGGTGAAGTAAACACTCTACAGTCATCATCTCATCTCATCTCATTCACATCTCCATCTCCATCACTCACTCACACTCTCAGCATGCTCACTTTCATTTGGTTGCAGCTGTTATGATTCTTTAGGGTGTGCTAATGATGTTTTTGATCCAGTATTGAAGGGAAGACATGTTTGTTTGTGATAATATGCATGTGTTTACATTTCTGTCTTCAGGAGCAGTACATATTCATCCATGATGCCATACTGGAGGCATGTCTATGTGGAGAAACAGCCATACCAGTCTGTGAGTTCAAAGCTGCGTATTATGAGCTGATCCGCATCGACTCACAGACCAACTCCTCACATTTGAAGGACGAGTTCCAGGTAATTCTGACCATATACTCAACATTAAACACCTAAAACTTTCCATCTCTAGTGCAGTAAACCAGCAAAGCTCAAAATATTATTAAGAGGAGTGTTTGTAGAGCAGAGCAAATAACACACCACAACCACTCCTGCTCCATAATCCTCCTTTCTTCTGTTCATCCATATGCTCAAACAGAAATAGCTCACAGTCTCTGGCAAAGTTCTTCATCATGCAGCACCTGTTTCTAGTTGATTTGGTGAAATGATTCATGAAACAATGTTATTTAATAAGTTCTTAAGCCAAAAGCTTCAGTGCTGCTTACTGAGAACTTCAACACCAGGACGACCTCGTTCTTTGTTTGTCTTCGTCTTCTTCTTTGTCTTCTTCTTAAGTAACAAGTACATGAATCTAATCTGTCTTGTAGGACTGAACATTTTTCCCCACAAAATAACTTTTTTCCATCCTCCTCTGTGCCCAGACATTAAACTCGGTGACTCCTCAGCCTCAGCCTGAAGACTGCAGCATTGCATTGTTGCCTAGAAACCAAGATAAGAATCGCTTTGTGGATGGCCTTCCTCCTGATAGATGCCTACCCTTCCTCATAACAATAGACGGGGAGAGCAGCAACTACATCAACGCTGCTCTGATGGATGTAAGTACACCACACACTCATGAGGATGGACTGTAGTGTGAGGTTGTGTTATTTTCAACACACACACATATATATTAAAAAAGAGTGGTTTGGGACACTATTCATTTCGGAATACGACATGTTGGTGTAGCTATTCCGTTTTCTCCATGTGTTGGTATTCACACTATGGCCATTTTTCTTTGATGTTACCTCAAAAGAATATTAGCATTGATAAACTGAGGATCACAATATAATAGTCATCACAAAACTGAACCCGTATCTGGAGATCAATAGTTACTGGCATATAAGTAAAAAAAAATAAATTATCTTTTAACTGACACTTTGATAAACCTGCTAACCATAAATGAACTATAAGCACTCACAGCCAGCTGACAAAAATGTAAGCGTACTATAATCACTTCTTGCTAATTAAAGTCATGTATTGTAATAACCATCACCCATAAACCTATGAGCAGAATAACAATTGCAAGCACACCCTATCCACTATCTTCACTGTTGGTATTTCTGTAAGCAAAGTAAGTGTTGTTTTAGCTGGCAAACAGTGGCAAGAGTTGACTGACAGTGATGATAAAAACAAACAACTGTTTGTTCACCTTGCTTTGAAAGCTAGCAAAGAAATCATAACAGTTTTGTTTACTAGCCGAAAGTAAATCCATATAGCTGAGGATTTTTAAACTTGCTAACAGTAATAAGGTAACTTTCAGATAGCTAATGTGACTGTTTTAAGCACTTAGCTTAGCAAAACACGTAGCTTACCATTACTGTAGTAGGCTAGCAAGAATAACAACTGGCTTGCTGTTATGCCTGTTAGCCAGCTAACTTTTGTAATTACTGTCAGCTAGGGGGCTAAATTACTGTTTGGATACAATAACTTGAAGCAGGCTATCACAAGACTAAGCCTAGTTATTACACTTAGCTAGCATACGCAACACTTGACCAACTGTGAATACTATAAGCCAAGAATTTGACAAAACTCATTTTTGGCATAATGAGTAATATTCTAATTTAAGGCAATATAGCCAATAAGTTATTAATTATTGTCAAAAATCAGGTCATGTTATTATGTGCCTCTTAGCTAATGTTTTATTCAAAAAGAGTTATCTAAATGTTAGCGTTACTCTTCAATATTATCCCAAGGAAATGGTTGGCCACAGTGTGAATATTATGACTATTATACTAAAAAGGCGGGGTCAAATATCAGTTGTCCCAAACTGCAGCCACAGAATTGTTGAAAATGATGCACACGTAAAAGGTTTTACAGAAACGATGATCAGAAAACACACCTAGAATTAAGTACCAAAGCACATAAACAACAGACGACATGCTCTCACTCACGCACGCACACAGACTCCCCTCCCTGTTTGTGTGATGCTGTGTTTGTGGTTTTAGCAGCAGAAGGCTAGAGACAAATCCAGGTTCTGAGAAGACTGCTAGCTTCTCTGACCACCATTGTTGCAGGATATCGTTTACATTGGCAACATGGTTTAACATGTTGCCAAAGTACAAAAAGAAAGTCTTAAGTAGAGGGATATAAGGTAAGATATTATTGTCAAAGCATTACAGGGATACTTTTATTTACTGCTAACTAACATGTTTGTCATCTTGGAAGTTTTACATGAATAAGGGAGAGTCAGTAGATGGGATGGGAGGTGTATAAAGAATTTCAGTTTACAGATACAAAATGTAAAACATGCATGTTGTGGAAAAAAAACCTGGCTTCACTCCAACAAAGCTGTTGGAGGACAAAAAAAAAAAACTGCCTCAGTCCAATTTTTTAAGTTTCCATTCAAAGTTTAGTCACTTACCTTTGGCCTCTCTCTAACCAAGCTGTCAGAAGAGTTCCAGGTAATGGGATTTCACTTCAAATCTCCAGTACTGGATTTGTTTCATGGCTTCAGTGTCGTTCTGCCACCGAGTTCATATTTAGCAAAGCCATTTATATCCTGAACCTGACCCCTGACCCTTCCTCACATCAGATCCTCCTCAAAGTCGCCATCATTCACACCCATATCTCACTGTGGCTGCACATACTTCACCAGAACGGGCTCAGTTCACTTTCAGTCACTTTATCATAACAACACTATCTTTGTTTTTTTTTTTTTTAGTTATTCTTTTAAACCCATAGATTTGTAGTGATCCCTAACTGAGGTTAACTGAGCCTATATTAGAGAGTTGTTGATGTAATTTGTGTGAATTTTAACATGCATGCTCCTCATCCTCATATTCAATAGGCCCACTGCATGATCATGAGACCAAACATCGCCTGTGTTGCTTGCTGTCTCTTATATTGTCCCTCTCAGCTTTTTTTTCTGTTGTTTCTGTTGTGAGTATGAAAGAAAACAATGGAATGAAACCAACCGTAAGCTGTGTATGAAAAGTAAAACTTACTTTTCAAACTGATGCAACAAAAACCAACGAGAAAATTGTAAAGTCTGTAAGAAATGTCTCTTTCTTTTTCAGTGGGTGACCTATTATTTCTTCTGTTTTGTGTTCCCTTCAGAGCTACAGACAGCCTGCTGCATTCATCGTTACCCAGCATCCTTTGCCCAACACGGTCAAAGACTTCTGGCGTCTGGTTTATGACTATGGATGTACCAGTTTGGTGATGCTGAATGAGATTGATCTGGCTCAGGTGGGTCATGTTTCTGTTTAGTTTCCATTCTGTGAAAGGTCAAATAGATGTGGTAGTTTAAATCTCTGTAGACTCATACTCAGATAACACGATCAGATAAACCTGCTTCACAAGAAGTAAGAGAGGAAATGCAACATGTATGTTTTTCATTGTGAAGAATTATAGAAATGACAACGAAACATGGTCCAAGAACAACACTGGTTTCATCATTTGACAAAGAGAACAATTCGAATTTATATGTTTCTGAATTGCACAAGTATTCTTTCTGCGTTCCACTGCATAGCAATAATAACATAGAGTACTTTTCCAAAAATCTGGTTACAGAGTGCTTTGGCAGTAACATAAATCAGTCAGGTCATCAAATTACAGGCAAGATAGATAGATCAGACATATTTCAAATTTTGTGAGCAGAGACAAACCATTTTGGATACCAGGGAGATAGTACTGTCATTTTCATTAGGTTGTAAGAACAGAAAACGAACATTAATCCATGCATTGGAGAACAGAATGTTCCCACCTGATCATTAAGTTTTTTAAATGTCGTTCTTGTCTGTTTGTATGCAGGGTTGTCCTCAGTATTGGCCAGAGGAGGGGATGCTGCGCTATGGTCCAGTTCAGGTGGAATGTATGTCCTGCTCCATGGACTGTGACGTCATCAGCAGACTGTTCAGAGTCTGTAACCTCACCAGGGTACGAATTTTAAATCAGAGCTGTCCTAGGATTGGATAATGCAATCTTTCACTGTTTTCAGGATACATGTTTTCTTCCTGTTTATCACTTGACGTCTGTCTTCTTTTCCTTGAAATGAATCTTTGTTTCTGTCAGCCTCAGGAGGGCTACCTGATGGTGAAACAGTTCCAGTATCTGGGGTGGGCGGGGCACAGAGAAGTCCCCGCCTCCAAGCGCTCCTTCCTGAAGCTGATCCTGCAGGTGGACCAGTGGCAGCGTGGGGGAGAAGAGGGTGAAGGAAGAACCATTGTGCACTGCCTGTGAGTTTCATGATCTCATTTGGTTTTTAACTTCCTGAGAGTTTTTTTAAACAATGACTGAGTCTGTTTGGAACAAAGGAGCATTCTGGTGAGAAATATCAGCTAAAGAGCGAGGTGTTAATGACTCATGTGACACATCTTTGAGTCCTCTGATGAGCAGGATGATGATCGATGTGCTATCTACACTCTGAGAGGTGTCAAGCTACAAAGGAAATATGAACTCCAGCATTTCACGGCTCATAAATATGGATCATTCTCTTTCTTGTGTTGTACAGAAATGGAGGCGGGCGCAGTGGAGTTTTCTGTGCCAGCAGCATTGTTTGTGAGATGGCGAAGAGACAGAGCGTGGTTGACGTTTTCCACGCGGTGAAGACGCTGAGGAACAGCAAGCCCAACATGGTGGACACTCCAGTGAGTCAGACAAACAAAATGTTAAATAAAGAGAAATTTGATTTGTTGAAAGAAATTTTGAGCAGAAAAAAAAGTGAGTGTGTGTTTGTGTGTGTGTCTGCAGGAGCAGTATCGGTTCTGCTACGACCTGTCGCTGGAGTTCATCGAATCATCCTAAACAAGGAGCGTGCAGGAGGAAGAGGAGGAGAACATACGTTCACCCTGATCCTTCGCCTTGCTTGCTCCCGGCTCCTCTCTGTGCTCTCCGTTCTGTTGCACCCATTTTGCGTCCCCACAGACGGCCTGAGCGGCTCCTTGTACAGCGCTGTTTACTCTCCAAATAAAGGGGAGGGTTCAGACTTTTATCAGAGTGAGTTACTGGGAGAAAAACAGAGGGGAGGTCCTTCTTCCTCTCCTTATTGTACAGCATTTTGAGTGCCAGTCGGCTCCTGTATGTTTCAGGCCTCTGTTCAAATGGACTTGATGCCTCATGCAGTACTCAATGCTGCCTGTAGGTGTCTCTTTCTCCCAGTGCAAGCTGCAAGTCTTCAGCTGCTACACATTCCTGCTAACATGCTCATTTCTCAATATGCTGACGTTAAATTTCTGAGAACTCTGTGAATGCTTATTTTTTTCTTCAAACATCAGCAGTTTTGTGTCTTTTTTCAGCTCTTTTCAGTCAGAATCATGTATTTCAGTACTAACTTAAAGCCACTTTGAGCCTATTTTACTCAAACATGCAGAAAAGTATCTTATCAAAGAATCAAAACAAAAAATATGCTTAACGTTGAAAAGTAGTGTTTAAAAATTCAGGCTGCCAGTGAAACAGAAAGTTTACGCAGAGAGTGTTACTTTTTTTACTTTATCATGAAGTGGCAACTTGAAAAATAGTGTTTTCACTATAACGTGTACAAAAAAAAAAAAAAAGTGGTATGTATCATTGTTTTGTTGTTGTTTTTCATTGTTTTTGTTTTGATCTACTGGTTAGAAGTTTTGAAGTCTTTTTGTGTTGCCCAAACTTTGGACATGTGAGTTCAACATTGAGTGTAATCATGTTTTTGTTCAGGGCTGGGCCCAATGCACTTTCAATTCAACCAATTCACAAATGGGATGTTTCGTTCAGAAGTACGAACAGATTTGGAGGTTGCCTTTTAGAAATGACTGAGAATTAATCTTTGAATTCTAGTTTCCATTTCTGCTTTGTAGAGAATTGGAGGTGAACTGACCCCAGGCCGCCTCAACTTTTCCTTTTGTTTTCTTCTTCTTTTTAATATTATTTTGTAGCCAATGTTTATTCATAAGCCAAAGACTTTGTGTAAATATGTCTATATGGATAAAGCACATTGTTTGTATTTATTGTTTGTTTACTTGCATTGCTTGTAAGAACAATCATTCCTCATTTCATGTTTACTCGATCGCAGCGTTGCTTAAACTGCAGGTCGGGGACGCAAAATGAGCAGTGGCGATGTTTTCTCTGGAAAGTATTTGGAGCCCATAATGGGTCCAGAGGTCAGAGGCTCCGTGTGCTCTCTTTGTGTCCATGAAGAAGAGTTTGAGACGCCCTGAAGAGAAGCTGTATATTAAAGCATAAGAAGTAGATTTTCAATATTTAGGTGCAGTAGTATTTGTCTTGTTTTCACTTCTTGAAACTCTCTGTGATGTTCTAAGCGTGGTTTCTTTGTGTAACAGCCTCATCGCTCTATTTGTGGTCAGTAGAACGTCAGTGCATTTACATGCACAGAGTATTTTGGAAAATAGCTAGTCTCCTTCTTAACGTCTTAGTTTGGGATGAGCTGTTTATCTTCATCCTCATATCCTGCTCACCATTATCCCTGAAAACACACATGGACTCAGTGATGCAAACAGGCTTAGTGAGTGGCACATGCAGGACTGTGAGAAAAAAAACAAAAAACATTTAAACATTGTGCCTAATCATTTTATTCCTTCAGCATTTTAACAGCATAACCAGGGCTTTGTTGAACGCGTTCTCATGGACGATCAATGTTTTAAAACCATGACTCAATGTGTTTGAATAATCCAAGCGCCTCACAACATCTTTGTGAGGCTGCACTGGATTACATGTGTTTCTGTTGTGCACAAAAAAAAGATATGTAAATAAAAGTCAGAGGTTTCACTCAGCTGGAACAAGGCTAGAGCAGGTCTAATGTTACGGATGTTTTTGTAAATAGACTATCTTGAGTGCTCTGAATGCTCTGCTGTTAGAGAAACAGCAGAGATCTGGTTGATGGATGCAATGTCAGAACTGTAGTTCTGTTGTAGATAAAAAAAATGTCATAGATTGTACAACAGGAGGACTCAACGTCACATTTTGATGGATATTGTTTAAGAATCTTTAGAGTTTCTGCTGAATACAGAGATTTATTCAGTTTTCAGTTTCTCCTTCAGGTCTGACGCAAAGATGGAAATTTCAGCGATTTAAAACGATAATGGCCTTCTCTTTCGCATGCAGAGAGTGAAACAGAGACAGAAATGTATCATAAAATCTTCACACTGAAGGAGAGAATGAGTCCTGTAAGATGACATGACTCCTCTTTCTTTATGATCTGACCCAGAGGAGCAGTGTACGAAATGTCCTGATGAGAGGCCGGTCTGAGCATAGAAATGATATTCATGGTTCATAATTATTCTTGTCTGTAATGTTTGGCTTCTTTGCTGTAATAAAGACCACTTCTTTGATTAAAGCTGTCAAGTGTGTTCTGTTATTGAATGAAAACACTCTCCACAACCGTGTTGTTTTCTTCAAAAAGTTTAATTTGCATAATTATTTACAACAGATGGTTGATAGCAGTACCTAGAAGGGGCAAAAATATACCAAACCACATTGATAAAGCAGGAAAATAATAAAATGATATAAAGTTTTTCAAACCATTTCAAACCCTTGCATTTTTAAAAAAAGAAATTTTACAATTCCTCTGTAGATAAACAAACCTAGAAATGAAATATTCAGCTCAAATTAATCTTACAAACACAAACTGTAGAGTGCTGTAATACTGAACAGCAATGAAACACTAAATAATACATTCATTTTCACTATCCTGCATGCTATCTGAAGATCTTATAAAATAATGTTGACAAAGAAACGTCAAACAACGAAAACATGGTCAAGAGCGGAAAATAGTTCCATTTAAATTAGGCATATATTATATATTTATATATGTATATTTCTGTACAAATACTGAATATTTGGCATTATATTTATCCTCATTATTGATAATATCTAACAATTCAAAATAGTTTTAAGCTAACCACAAACCTTTAATGCTATCAAATTTTTCTCGTGTCACATTCAAAAACCCACAAGAGGCCTTCAGTTATTTCTACCAACAGCCACAACACAAGACGTTTCTCCACCAAAGGCAAACGAAACTGTGACTGCTCTCTCCCCTCATAAAGTTCTGAAACACTGGAAATAAACTCCACAGATACACAAGCATTTTCCCACAGAAAGCCAAAGCAACAGACTTTTAAAAGATTTTAAAATGTGGACGACCAATCCATCTAATTTTTGCTCCAGGTAGCATTTTAGGTTCAAATTTGTCACAGAGATAAAACAAGGGTAAACGATCCACCATGGGTGATGTGGACCCATTGAATCTGACTTGAACTGGCTCAGTAGATTTTTAAAAGCCCAAAATTTTAGCTTTGTAAAATAATCAACAGGGTTTGGAGACCTCTAAATGTTAAACAAAAATTACATTTAAGTGTCTAAGCAAACAAAAAAAAAGTAAATTCATACCACAATATAAACAAACAACTTTAACACAATGTTCTCCCATTTAAAAACATGGCTTGACATTCTGGAAAATTAGTGGAACTGCTGTTTAAGACTTTCGGCTATGTTTAATAGACTGTTGGCCTTGGAAAAAATTAAGAGACCACTGCAAATTTTCAGAAATCAGCATCTCTTCATATATGACAGTCATTCCATTACTGTGTCTGTTGAATTCCAAAACAAGCACACCTGTTTCTACCTAATAAGGTACTGATGAGGTCAACACCTGAAATAAATCTTATTTAACAAGGAAATGTATAAAAAACCATTGCTGTGGTCATCACTCTTCTCTGTGAACAACTGGTGGAGAATATGCTAAGACGCATGAGAGATGTTATTGCAATCAGGGTTATTCCACCAAATATTGATTTCTGAATACTTCCAAAGTTAAAACATTAGTAATGTGTTGTTTAAGATTGAAAATGAACTTTTTTTTTTTTTTGGCATCATTTGAAGTCTTTTTAGGTATTCTGACCATTTTTAATTTTCTTTAAATAAATGCTCAAACTGACAATTTTTGGGATTTGGGAGTAACGTTATCAGTAGTTTATGTAATAAAACAAAAATTTTCATTTTACTTAAAACAAATAGCAAAATCAGAGAAACTGAAAAATTTGGAGTGGCCTCTTAATTTTTTCCAGAGCTGTATGTGTGTGTGTGTGTGTGTGTGTGTGTGTGTGTGTGTGTGTGTTAGCATAAGCAAAAAGCCTGTTACATGAGACTAGCTCTCGGAGAATTTAGAAAATGTAACATTCTTTACTCTTTATTTCACAAAATGTCACTCAATGTCTTTAAACAGTTCAGCTCAAAATTATAAATTATTAAAAAATTATAATATGTAACCATTTTTGGGGTTTCCTCAGAAGTCTTACACTTCAAATGACAAGGTGACATAAACGCCTAAATTAGTCTTATTGCTTGGGGAGCAGATTCTGTCTCACACAGACCAAGAATGACATCAGATATGATCCAGAAACACTTAACCACTGTTTGTCTGGTTAAACAGGCACAACACCGATCCACATCAACAAATGTTTCATCATTTATGAAAAGAGAGAGCAAGCAATAGAAAGACATCTTTGCAGTGCAACCGTATCAGAAACAAGGAGAAAAGCTTCAATTGGAAATCTGTTTGACGGAAATCCCCAAGAAGTGTAGCTGGGCGACTGAGGGCGGCTTATCTGAAGGATAAAATGTGACACTGCTGTTGTGGTGCTGTTGTTGTATGTGTGTGTGTTTGATGCTTTTGGTGTGTGCTGATTGTCTGAATGAAGAAAATAAAGTCGAAGGAGAGAAGTTGGTTGATTCAGCACCTGTATAGACTTCTCAGAGGTTTGTCTTCAGGATGATAATTCAGTCTAAAATATGGTGCTGCAGACTGTAGAGTATAAAACAGAAACTGATGTCTTTCCTCTCTGCCTCACCTCGTATATTCTCTCATGGTGGTTAATAAAGTTATCTTAAAACACAACTGGATGATCTGTTTGGATTGAGTGCTGGGTGATAATGGCAGCACATGTTTTTGCTCCTGTAGCAAAAGAAGGTTTTCTGCACCAGGGTCATGCAAGTTCTGCCGCCCCACAGAAGTACTGATGCATAGTACACAGGCATGACAGAGTGTTCCTGTGGAGATTACTCCTACTGCACCACATCTACTGAAACACTCAACCGTGAGGTAATTATTTGTAGGTGAGCCTGCCTGGCGTTGTATGACAACACTATTGCACTTTTCGGCTGGTCAAGTTTTGTCAGTCTCCAGATTCTGTGGATGTCAACACCTTGAAAGGCGGAAAACATCTCGAGATTACAATATCGCAGTAAGGAGAAAAATAGAGAAAGACGTTTGAATTAAACGGTCTTATGATCTGCTGGAATGGACGTGACATGAGAGTTTACACCATCATATCCACGCAAAAAAAATCCAGTTTCCTCTTTAATACGGCTTCTTTTATGAAGCTTGAATTAAATATTAAAAACCTACTGCATCATGGTGAATTATAGCAGAAAGTCCATGTCCTTACAAAAGAAAAGAGGAACCAAATGTTAGCAAATCCTCCTTCTAGACTGTATTGTGCTGAAGTTTATTACAGTAAGACGTTTGAGTAGAAGTTTGAAGCTCTGCAGTGCGACCTCGTCCACTTTCCAGCCCTTTGTTTGGTACTACAGACACACCCGCACTCTGAGAGCTGTTGCAGTCATTTCATGTATCTAGACCCGAAACAATCACTCACACAGTCCTATGAAAATCTAACTGTAAGGCACCTGAGGATTTGTCATGTACATCTTAAGCCCCTCGTTGCATGATGGATAAACATCTTACACTGACACTAAAAGTTATGTTAACAACAGCAGGAAAATGGTACCATGATGATAGAATAGCCCCGTATGATACCATGAAAACATATTTGCTTGCTGTCATAAATCTATTTAATCTCCAAGCAGCTGGTGTCCCGTAACTTTTGAGAACACATTAATTTCTGATAGGTAACTGGTGCAAAATTGGCTTAAATGACATCATTTTTATTTCTTATCACTTACGGTTGGGTAGTGACTCTGCTTCCTATAAATCTTTGTCCACCCTTTCTCTCACTGCTACCTAGTTTTAGTAAAGCCTCAGTGGAAGCACAGACTGACCAAGCAGAAAAACAAGTCATTTGTATTTTTTTTTCTGTTAAACCAAACATGTTTTTACCTTATTCACATGGCAGCAATTTCCTCTAAAGTTCAACTCTAGATGAGAATCTCAAACAGGATATAAATGTGGTTGTATTACAGGTGTTTTAATTCTTAACAACTCTCTGCTACATTGCTTTTCAGCCTATGCTATATCTTTTTCCCAATAATAACCCATAATGTTTCAGCCAACAATTTTGCAATGAGGTGCACAATTTTGACCAAAAACAGAATAACAACAATTGCAGAGGTATATTTAGGATGGATTTTTATTTTAGTTCCGTAGTGTTGATGTTGGTTAGCTGTCAAATAATATAAGTGGTAGGTAGCAGTAACCTCAAGAAACTAATGATTTAGCTTAACAACAGATTTTAACATAACAAAAGTGACCAAGTAAGTCACATTTTAAATTACTGTACTGTTTAAAGGCCTTAGCTCAAACCTCATAGTATGAAATGTAAACTTACAGTTATGTTGAATGTCTGATGTTTTTGTTAGCAAGCTATTGCTAAATAACTACTAACTATCAGTGCTGTTAGCTTGATAAGAGTACATGTAAATTCCAAACTGTTATTTTAATTGGGGTTATTTTTTTCTAGCCAGTTCCTTTACTTCGCCAATAGTTATGTTAGCAAGGAACTGCTTTGACAACAACTATGCAAACCTTATACGAAACAATGATAGTTGTCAACATAAGTAATATGTCGACATAAGTAAGTTAACAGTTTATATTGAATGTATCTGCTAGTTCAATGTTAGCTAGTGTATGGTAAACAACTAAGGCCAACAACTATTTTGTACAAGTAAGCTAGCTGATTATTGTCTTCACTAGAGTCTAGCCAGGAATTGGTTAAATGCTAACCTTAGCCAGTAGGGTAATACTTTCAAAACATGTTAAATTCCTTTGACTTTGTTGAACTTTTTGTTAGCTTTCATTTGCTGATCAATCAAGAAGTTGTGAAATAATAGGGATGTGTCTAATTCTTTAAGTTTGCTCACTTTTCAAACCTCAACATGCTAAATTGAAGGGTGACCCACCTCGAGTCATAGCCAGAGAAAATCTCTACCATGTGAATATGGTAACACTGCCTTCTTTAGCTCTGTAAACTTTATATATGTCATCTAGTTGTAATATTATAAAACAGGTACAGAAAAGTAGGAAGCTGAAGCTACAAAAAGACAATGACAGAGCTCTTTTCTGTAAGGAAAGCCTGAAGTGATGATAACACGTACCAGAGAATAGGTACTGGACAGGATGAAGTCACAGTATGCAGTCTGTGGGAAGTAGGCTTGATTTGCATGACGTTCAGTCTGTTGGAAGAGCAGTTGAATTGGTGAATAGCCCATCAGTTAAACTTAGAGTTCAGAGATAAGAGGTTTCTCCCTCTGAGTGTGAGAGTTAAAGCAGTGAAATTTATATTAACTTTTAAGTGTCTAAGCTAACAGCGCTGTTAATCTGGACAAAGTAAGTCAGGATGCTGATATCAAGAGATTAACAAGGGAGGTGGAAGAAAAAGTGACATAAATTCCTAAAACTAAGGTATATCAATGATCAGTAAGAATGACCTGTGTAACTTTTAATTCAGGTGACTAGGACTTAGATAAATATAATTTTTTATTTATAAGATCTGTCTTGGCTTTTCTTTTTGTGTAATCTCTCTTTATAATTATTTATAACAGGTACAATATATATATATATATATATATATATATATATATATATATCAGGAAAAAATAAATACTTCTTTTTTCAGTTAAAATACTTATCTCTAACATTTATTTGAGTTTCAAGAGAGTTAGACTTCATACATTTATATTTTCTGTGAAATAGATACAGAAAATCCAACTGGTGGAAAATAAACCTCTTAACAGTTGATTCTAACTTTAATACTCTTGCTCTAAGACAAAGTTTTTAATGCTTTAATCTCTCAACAAATACTACAAAATGAATAAGACTTTATTAGATAACATCTAAGTGCAGGTATTTTTAGAATATAAATCATCAACCTGTCCCTCAGAGTGAATCCTGTGAGGAAAGGCTGTGATTACTTTAAGTATTTTGGGTCATTAAATGGAACAGTTTGGATCACTCTTTTTCTTCTTGGGGGTAGATAATGAAGTTTATTCTAATGTTGGAGGTAAAGCCCATTAAAAACATAATCATTTAAGTCAGGAGGAAGTCCTTTCAGTTGTTCTACGGTTTCTGAGTTGTATTTTTTGAGACCTTTCATATCTGAAAGGAGGTCGGTGTCTAAATGGACAATTTAGACAATTTTATAATTTCTGATGTTTTCCACGTTTACATACTCCTGGAGAGTGATGTACTTCACTGTTAACAGTAGATTTGTCCATAACGGTGAAGCAAAATCCACACACATGGAAAGTTCCTGACAGGAGTTTTAATTAAGGAGACTTTTATATTGACAAAACAAACTTGTCATTCACAGATTTTTTTGTTTTCCGTTAGCGGTCAGCCAAATATATCCATAGGTAGATAATAATAACGATTAGATTTGTCATGCATCCTATGAGCTTGACTGCTTGATATCACAAAGTATTCCAGTTCCTACATACTGCACCTTTAACATAACTTGACAAGATTCTTAGAGTAATTCAACCAGAGATGCTGTTGCATTTCTATTTGGAAAGTGAATCTATAGATCTTAACGGGAAACAAGTCTTCAAATACATTGAGGGCAATAAGTCTTTTGAGAGTAAATTTTAAAACATCTTTAAATTTTGTTAAAACTAGGAAGATTTACGTTTCATGCAAACTTGAAAAAAAAAAAAACATTTTGCCCCTGCATTACTGTGACACATTATCTTCTTCTTTTTCTGTTAAAGAAGGAAACATTTAAGCTTAAACAACCATAAATCATAAAGTCACCAATTCAGTTGGATTTTGTTCAGCATCTGCTCATTTCCTGGGCCGATGTTTTTTGCATCATCAGGGGCTCTACATTCATGAGTATTTTGGTAAGGCTGTCTGGTA
Source organism: Thalassoma bifasciatum (assembly GCA_008086565.1). Classification (NCBI taxonomy): domain Eukaryota; kingdom Metazoa; phylum Chordata; class Actinopteri; order Labriformes; family Labridae; genus Thalassoma; species Thalassoma bifasciatum. Next base: position 130,461 of record RPOG01000343.1, read on the forward strand.
AGGTAGCTAAAGGTTTCAGATTAAGCACTGATGTTTGTATGCCATAAAGTAATTGGTAGACGAATGTGAGGTACTCACTGTGTGTGAGCGGTGACCTCTTACTGAGTGCCGCTGTGACCACAATAAAAAGGAACGTTGCAGCATTATTAGCGGCTCTATTTCATTTCTTGTTCTAAGCAGGGGTAAGACTTAAAATGAGGATGCCTGTGTGTGTATTGCACGTTTCGTATATGAACCAGAACAATACTATACCAGATAGCTGTAGCAGTATGCCTTGGCTCAGTTTGGGCAGAATAAATTCATCTTTAACGTTGGTGGAATGTCAAAGCCTGTGATCTCTCATTTCAGATAAAATAAATTTTCCTGACCTCTTTGCATGTTAGAAAAGAAGCTAAACCATCAAACCTTCTCCTCATTAGGGCAAGAGCATTGCAAAGATGATCTTTCCTAAAGTCACAACCTACAAGTCACAAGCCATCTGGGAGAGGACGGGCACCATGTTAATAAATCTCTGTTTAAAAAGTCCTTGAGTGTGCGTGTGCGTGCACATAGGACTGGGTAAAGGACAACAGTTTTAGAGTAAAAAGCAGCACCATTTACTATAGTAACTGAATATTGTTAAAGTGTCATTTGCACCTGTCTTTCCTAGACTACATGAGCAGATCAAAGTAAAAACAGGAGTGTGTTTTAATATGCCCCACTTTGAATAAAAGTTCTGATGCAGTGTGTGATGAGAAATGGTCTCTGATAGCTGAGGAAAAAACCCTTAATAAGCAAAATGCACGGTCAAATCAACCCACAACTGTTTCACTTATAAATACTAAATGTATACTGTAGATCGTGATGACGGTTGTATGATAGATACTGTAACTATATTTAAAAGTGTCATAATCACTATATTAGAATAATAAGAAAAGGCCTTGACGGCTTCAGAAAGAAATGAAAACAGAAGAGAGAAAGGTGCAGTTTATATGATCTATAGAGTAACATGAGATTCTGTAATAAATTTTCCATATCTGTCCTTGCAATTCAACTGCAACAATATCACATGAGCTTCATAAACTACATTTCCCTTGGAAATACAAACATGAATATTATAAGGTGCAAAATGCATTTTTCAATAGTGTCACCTCTTCCAAGCTGCACAAAAACTCTCTTTTAGTAATAATTCATATTTGTTCTGCAATGGAAATGTATCCAGCAGCAAATAATGTACATAACATTAAAAAAAGTCTAGTCCTAAGAGGGGGTGGGGTTACATGAGTATGACTCAATGCTGAAGTGATGGTTTGGACTTTTTTCAGATCAGCAACACTGGTCAACAGCTGCAGCATGACTGGAAACATACCTCAGAGAGTGGAAAGGTGTGGATCTATGCACTTTAGACACCCTGGCCAATGTCTTTTTGTAACTGTTTCCTTTTCTATTGTTTTAGCAACTGATATGCAGGACATCAAGAGAGACTGATCACGTAAGGTACCAAATTCAACCCACTCTCCATAAAAGTTTCTGAACACTTCATATATGTTCAAGTTTTAACTCAGTAAAACCAGAAGAGTCCTGCTGCTGGGGTGCTTCAGCCCTGGACCAAAGTTGCTGGTGAGAAATTCTCAAAAATGCTGCACTTTATGAACCCTTTAAAATCTGGTAGGTGCTGCATAATCCTTAACTGGAAGAGTGACAGCTGCAGCCAAATCAATCCCTAACTTTAGCAAGTGTTACTCAAATAAAAAACCTGGTGGGGTGTTAAATTTGGAGAGTAGCAGCTCATTCTCATGGTGCAGAACCTGCAGTAAGGCAGAGAACCCTTATTGGTTTAAAGCTACACCAGGCAACTTTACATTTGTCAGCACTTTGACCAACTCTTGTCAGCCTGAGTTCACTTTTAAACAGTTAGCTTGTTTTTAAAGAGACAGATCTAATGCTGGTGTGTCCAGTTTTCTCAGATTTCTGTTTTAGTGTCAAATTAAACAATCCTGTTGGGGAAAAAATCCACACCTGGCTCATGTGACTACTCATTCAGGGAAATGTAGGCCTCTTCTTTCATTTTTTAAGGATTATTATTTAAATCTTGCCTAGTGTAGCTTCAGCAGGAACGACCAGGAGAAAGGTGATTGCAATGAGAGTTGATGGACAGCAAACGAAGGCTGGATGTGACATCACGAGCTGGTGTTGGGTGGAGATGGAGGTGGACGAGGGGAGGATGAGGGTGAATCCTTGGACCTCAAAGTCGTGTCTGGGCTTCAGGGATGTAGATCTCGATGCTGTCTGCCCTCTCTGTTGCTGAGTTCTGTCTGAAAGACGCTGCTCGTTTGGCAGCCATGAGGCGTCTGCGGGCTTCCTGTCGCTGGCGGTCCTGAAGGTCCAGAGAGCGCTCTCGCATGATGCCGCCACGCCCCTTGACTGGCCGCTTTGGCAGCGGTGGGGGCCACTTCCGCTCCTATGGTAACAAAATGAAATGATTGAACATGGAGAAGAATTATAAGACTTATTATCCAATAACTCAGGAGGAACTGGTTGATTCACAGAAGGGGAAATGTGAATAAAACAGTGATTTGCAGTTAATATTTTACAGCTCATTGTTCACAGTGTTGATTGTACTGGATGATATTTCACAAAGCCCTTAAACCTAATGGATTATGACTTGTTAATCTAATGAGTCATGTTTAATAAGTGCTTCACACTGACACACCATTCATTGTGGATAACAAAATAAAACAACAGAAACACTTTCCAGCCTCGTAATGAAATTTTTATCAAGTTTTTTTCAGTTAAAACGTATTATCTCATTCTGAAAACAAGAGACAATTTATTCAGCTCTGAACTCATAACTGAGGGATCTAAGGTGGAAATTAACACTGCAGCAGAAGCAGAGGAAGTTTCGTCTGAAAATTGGGCTGAAATAAATAAATGTTGAATCAATGCTGATAAATTCAGAGCTCAGAGGAGTTTAATACACTGTGGAGTGTGCAGCTTTGGCTCATTTGAGATTCAATATTAAGATTTCACAGTCGTTTAAACGGAAATTAAAATTCATCCAGATTGTCTAGCATGCTTCAACAAGGTGTCACTTAGTCTGCAGGTGAGCAAAGTCAGTTTGGTTTGAAAGTGTGGCTAACACTGGCAGAGCTAGCACCACCAGCTACAGGTCTACATATCTATGCTACATACACATTGTTCTTATTGAGTGTGAGTTTTAAAAGAGCAAACCTGACTATCATTTTATCTCCATTTTCTAGATCAGAACACTGACATGTTGCACAGTAGGTGTTTGCCGTTAGCCAATGTTTGCATTAAATTCCCACTGGAAGATTTTAAAGGAATGATTCTGAAAATTATTACACATCGCAGAAATGTTTCTCACATCCTTATACTGCGGTGATATGAAGATGCTATTTGGCTGCATTGTGTCCAAGATCTTTCTTTTCGCAGGAGTTGGTTTTTCATTCGTTATTAGATGTTAAAAACCAGGTTACAAGTTTCGTTTCAAGATGATTGACAGCTGCCGTTCTAGAGTAGTTTCTATCAGGGATATAAGAAACTTGAGGAAAGGGAGACAAAAAGAGATAAGACCTTTGAAATAAAAAAAAAACAAAAACAAAGTTTATCACCGTTTCGTTATGATTTGTTCAACCAACGAGTTTCTCTGGTGCTGATTAGTAGATGTATAGTGTATATTTCAGGACATCATCAGGTCCCAGAGTAACTTGTCAGACCCTGATTGAAAAAGTCTCTGAAAAACCTGTCTCATGTCAGACTCAAGACCAAAAAGTCTCAGACCACTACTCCTTAAATTAAACAGCCACAGAAAAGCTGTATGTCTATGTCTGTATTTAAGGTATAGACATATCATTGGAGACATATTGTATGTGTATCATGGACAGACTGAGAGAACTTTGCGAAACACAAGTTTGACAGACTTGGAATAGAAATGGCTGAAATGAACACATCTACCAGAGGCAGTGATATAAAACTTCATTATCTGAACTCTCAGCCTCTGAGGCGCTGCAGCAGAAAACTTTTACAAGAAATAGCCTTCTCTGTTTCTGACCTGGGAGCCGTTTGCTCAGTCATACAAAAACTTGTATTGATTACGTAGCTGAGACTCTACTCAGCTCCGATGGTGTTAACATGTGGAGGAGAGAAACTTTACTTCATATGACCTTTCAAACTGTTGTGCAGTATTATGAGGATACAGAACGAGTAGTGTCTACTCAGAGAAGAGCATCTGTTTCACTGTTAGAGCTCAGCTTCATGGAGCTTGCAATGTGACGATTATCTGCTGGAGGTATATAACTTGCTTACAACTACAAGTGTAGCATGAAGATAATTATCCGAGTGCCCTGAAGGGACTCCACTATCTCCAGGAACACAGTACCATCTCAGTGTAGCTCTGACAAATGAGCTTTTATTTCATCTGTGGACTCTTTTTAATTTTGATTATTTGACCTCATCAAAATATTTAACAATCATGTGTCAATTTTTTTTCACGTATCCTGTTGCTGAACAGATTTCAATCTATTGATAATAAAGAGTCTTTCTAAAATTGTTTTTTTCCTGGTTCAAAGCTGCTCAGTATTTTAATTACATCAGATATAGCATTGTTAAATAAACACTGGTTCTAAACAGTTGCACAAGTCTTGTAATTATTGTAGGTAATCTGTCCCATAAATGTTGTGAATGGCAAAACTGTGCATTGGGATCATTTCACATTTTCCCTCTGATCTTCTTTCCGCTTGATTCTATTTCTGTAATGTAAAGTTGAAAGTCATCTTTTTCATTCTTAGTATCTCCTCTACCCTATCTTGGTCTCATTTATTTAGTTTTTTTAGTTTTTTTGTTTTTTTCTACACATAAAGTGATCAAAATATCCTCTAAAATTGGTGGTCAAACAAAAATGACCCAGGTATTGCTTGAAAAAGGGGAGAGATCTGCCAATGGGGTTAAAAAAAACTTTATATAAAAATAATTGCTTACTACAATAAATCTTTAAGCAATTATGGTGTGATTTTTGTCTTTTGATATCTTGATATAAGACAATTTTATACACTTGTTAGATGAACGTGGCTCATATTATGTCTAATTACTACAATGATAAAAATAGGACAAAACTCTGGCCAAGATTTCAGTTTTTACAGTGCAGAGAGAGTGGGTGGATTCAGGGGGTGTGGGTGGAGCTGAAAGTCAATGGAAACCAGTTGCAGAGACTTGATAGCTTGCAGTTTAATTAAACCACCAAATTGCAAGGAAATATTTGTCATTGTTATTTTGCACAGCGGTAATAAAGACTAAACCCGTCGTCATCACATTTTTGCTGAAACACTAATGAAGTTGTTGCTCTCTGATTTGATGGTCCCTGAAATGTTGTCCCTGCAGGGTTATGATAAGAATGATCAACCTCCTGCCGGTCTCAAGCCAAAAATAAGAAAGGGAACTGCAGTTTTCTTAAAAGCTGAGCAGTTCATCTGGAGCCCATTAACACTAATTGTCCCAATGCGTGTGTGTGTGTGCGTGTGTGTGTGTGTGTGTGTATGTATCCTCAGGAAACGGCTCCCAGTCTTACCTTCTTCTCTGGGCTCTCCACCAGCTGCCACTGGTTGCTCTTGATCTGCTGCAGCTCATCAAACTTGGCAGTGACGTCATCGATGGAAAGCTGCAAGAGGTCCCAGAATCCAGCCAGGTCCTGAGATGTGGGTCTGGGCATAGCACTGGGGTCCTGGAGGGGGTGAGAGATAGTTTCCATCTGTACCACAGGCTGCAACTCTTACTCAGATGTAAAGAAACTTGAACAAAGAAACTGTCGTTGGAATCTCCTATACTTGGAAATACGCAGGAAGCCTACTTTCATTTAACATATCCTACGTTTGAACTTCACTTTTCCCACCACTGGGTGGCAGCACAGCGTCAATATTAGTTCATAACCTTCTGTTATGGTGCCTGGGGACATCCTTTTGCTTTCTTTAATATTTTTGTTTTATGAATTGGTTTGTAGGTACATGATTGCAGATTGTACAAGTTCAATTTTAGATATCATGCTGCTATTAAAAGAATGCAGCAAAGAGATAAATAAACATGCTTTTTACTCCAGATCATTTATTTCCTTAAAGCAAAATTTATGCATACAAATATGGTCTCCTCAGTTTCTGATTCTTGTGTCAGTACAGGTGCATTTGGTGAAAAAAAGTGAGTTTATAAAAGATCATATCCATCCTTTCCAGACATGTATTCATCTCTACAAACAGGAGTGACAGAATGATTGTGATCTCAGAACAAGAAAAGGTCTCCAAAGTCAAATTTTAGACGCATGTCACGCAGTTCCTTTACCGTCCAGCAGGGATACAGAACCTTTTTCTCATTCAGACACGTCTTAAAGCTCAGGGCAATCTAAGACTTGTCACTACCGATGTTAGACCTAATTCATCATCCTATTATCTATGGGGAGAGATGGAGAGAGGGCTGCCTGAAGCCATTCCAAAGACAGCGACACACGAGTGGAGTCACACTCACATGGCTGTGAGAGCACTGGCACAATCCAGCAACCTCCACCAGGTTTCACGTCTCATTTCAGGAATATTATCAGGTGTGATGGGGCGCCTGCTTGTCTCTTGTTGCCATCTCTTTTTACTGTGTCTACAGGAACAGTCCTACTCAGGAAAGAGATCACCTAATAATAGCTGGCAATATAAGTGGTTTGTATAAGAGAAGGTTTGAGTTTGAGTCAACCAGGAGTGAGAACTGAACAAAACTGCCACTGTGTGGTAGTTCATTATTCAAACACTGAGCTCTGCCTCCATGCATTAATGAAAAAGCTTGACTTTGGTGCTGCTCCCTATTGGAATTCCCCTTACGTTTAGTGTAGGGTCAATACAGCAGAGGGACTGCTTCACTATTGATCCCTTTGGTCTATTTCTGGAAGGAGCACAAGCGCAGCATCAGGCTGAGCACCTCCTCAGCGCTAGGAAAAGGAGAAGCCTCTCAACAAGCTTGCCTCTGATCTTTTGTGTTCTGCTATTTAGAATATTAACAGCATGTGGGTCGATACATTGTTCGGAAACGCACAGTACTCACCAGATTCTGCTGACACAGCCAGTAAAACTGCTGAAACTTTTGAGACATAAGTAGCTGAGCACTTCCAACTGCACTCCGGATTTTTCCTAGGACTGATGGACATGCACAAAACACAAAGGCAGAGAGAAAGAGAGACATTCTGGATGTATGACTGACTGCTTGGCAGAGATAAACATGCCGCTCATTTGAAAATATCCAATCTGCTCACAAAACGCCCATCACGATTCTGTTTTGATCATCAACATGCCAGCTAATACTGTGACTGTCCATGTATACTGCTGCTCATGCTGCAGAAATTTAAATGATTCTTGAGCACTCATTATGTGACCCCTGATATCAAAAACAGCACCTGATTTGACATGAATGTAGTTTCCCACAGGACACTCACTCTCCTCTGTCAGGTCATGCTCCTCTGCCTCCCTCTCCATCTCCTTGCACCAGCCTTCCAGCCGCTTAGTTTCATTGTGAAGGAGCTGCATGAACCAGCTGCCATCCCTGCGGAGGGGTGACACTCGGCCTGTTTCCGTGCTCTCCAGGCTGGGTTCCACCAGCCAGGGCTCTGGCTGAGGGCTCGGGGGCCCACTGGAGGGCCGGTAGTCCTCCCTGTAACTAAACAGACCCTGTGTGCGCACCGTGCGGATGGCACCGTACTGCGTGGGTGTGCTGGGCTCAGAGTGGCGACCAAAGCCACCGCCAAACTGCAGACCTTTGTCCTCCATGGAGGGGAAGCCCTCCAGCTCCATGTCTGCTTGTACCGCTGTGGTTACGCTGTTTGAGCGCTTGAACCTCCCATGCCTGAAAATGTGAACATTAGAGGGATGTGTACTTTCAAATGTACTAACAGTTGAGTTTTAAGCGTGGATAAGAGTAAGCGTAGAAACGCACCTCTTATGATCCTCCACCTGAATCCCGATAGAATGGAATTGAGGAAGGCCTTTACTTTCAGTCTCAGAGTCAGTCACAGTTTCCACCTGGTGAAAACAAACAACAAAGCATTATCTTTTTATCCTGAATGAAACAATGTTTCACAGACATCTTGATCATCTGCGTGACACTTTGAGATTAAGAAACCTGTCACAGATTAAAAACCCTTATTTTGCAACATATGATTAAAATTTTCATGTGTTAAGCGTTATGGTTATTTGCATGTATTATTAGAAAGGATAGGGGTTTTGGGAATACTGCTCTACATTTTGTCCTGTAACAATGAGTCTTGAGGTGAAACAAGGACCATGAAAAGGTTGACAGTCAGAAATGAGTCGTCACCTTCATGTGTCCTTCATACTCAGCAGGAGGTTGTGCAACTGTCAGAAACAGGCACTTCAACTCTGAATCACGAAGAAGTCCAGGGTATAACAGTACAAAATAATACATTGCACGCTGAATAAAAAGTAGTGATATCCAAGAACGTCAATCAAGACTGGAGCATGCTCAGACTCTTTCCGCATTAAAAAAAGTGAGAAAAGAGCTCTGGGTTGTGATGAGCTCATTGTCCACTCACAGCAGCAGTTGCAGAAGTACCCTCAACTCTTTCAGACACTAAAGCAAACACTGCTATCAGGAGAAGTTTGTAGGAGATATGCAGGAACAACACGGCCCGCAGAGACAGCCACAGGACACAAATCTGCAGCTAACCACAGAAGACACTGTCCTTTAGGATGCACCGGGCTTGGCCAAATTTATTGGACAGTTACTTGTGAAGCTTTGGGCAATAATATGATGAAGAAGCTGCAAACAGGTAGTCTTTGCTGCTACAGAACAGCACCATATACTTTCAAGAACACAAACAAGAATAAGAGATCCAATTGAGTGTCTTATTACTGCTGCTTGTGAATAAGTAGTAAGTTTGAGTAACTGTGTAATGTGATATGTAAAGGTCATTATTACTCCAAAACCTCAAAGAGGGAGTGTAGTTATTTACCATACTCTCAACATGGATACAAAGTAGTGGTGCTGGATGTTTGTACTTAATGTGTGTTGATTCTTTTCAAACCACTGCATAATTTAAGTTGCATAAATCCCTGAATCTGTCTGTAAACTGACCAAAATGGTTTGCACTGAAAATAGGGCAAGTTCTTGATGAGCTCTTCACAAGACCTGCAAAAATGAAATGAGGACTTCCAACCTTTTTCTGACACTTTGGAGAGAGGGGCCTCAAGCACCAAGATCCGCCCATAGCTCCACCCCCTTCAACAGGCATTTTGATGGGTAGCCATGGGGAAGCCTTTAGTCCTGCACGTGTCATACTTGATACATGAGTTTCAAAGACCTCTATCTCGTCAACGTGATAATAAGTTTCCTTAGTTTCCACTATCATTTCTTTTTTAATTGCTGGTGTCCACTGATGTGTAATTCCTTGTTGTAGCGCCAAATGGAGCAGCGCTCCTAAATACACTGTGTGCAAGTCATGCAATAAAGGCTTTCTATTTCTATTTCTATTTCTCTTTCTATTTCCTGATTATCATACCACTACAGGTAATTGAAGTTGTATTTTGGCTCTTTTCAAAAGGCTGTTCTCATGAAATCATCATGAGACCCACTATTATTCAGGAAACTAATTGCTAATATTCAAGGAGTTGTGGTACACATTTTTAAAAATAAGCATTTTCTGCATTAAAAGAATGTATATTTACTTGGACTGTCAAAATTAATGCATTAAGGTAGATTAACTCGTCATCATCATCATGAAAAATCAGATAAAAAAATGTTAACACATTTCACCCATCTGCAGCGCAGAAAAACTCAAAATCCCTGAAAAATCTCTGGCAACATATTTTGTCGTAGTGAAATAACTGCAGAGCATGAAAAAAATGGGAAATTGATCCAATACGACAGGAAACAGAACCAACCATCTCGATATAGAAGATGCTAAACAGCATGTTGGCCCTCTCAATGGGGAATTTGAGTACAGCAGTTGATGGACACAGAGTTTTATACACACTCTTTTTTTTCTGGGTTTTTCTACTTGCACTTGATTGCTTCTGGTTAAGAATTTAACAATTTGACAGCACCAATATTTGCAGAAAACTTGTTTATGTAAACTTATAATTTGATACCAAAAAGTGTACCATAAACAAAAGGATGAAGCCATATTTTTGTGGGTTTGTTTAAAAGGATTAATAAATAACTCAGTTTCAAAAAGTACTTTTTGGCAAATTTTTGAAAGTTCAGACTTAACAGAAATCAAGAGACAGCAGCCTCAACAGAGCCTTTCTAAAACACTGGTGTAAGAAAACAGATTTTTTTTCTGGTTTTAAATATGATAAGCAACTACGGAGGTAACAGAGGGTCAGTTTAACAGCTAAAAAAAAACATGATCTCCCCTCTTTAAGTATTTCACAAATAATAATACCAACATTTGCGAAACTATAGAAAGCTGCTCTCTTCACTTTCCTTCCTAATTATCGCAAAATGCCCCAAACATAACTGAAGGAAAAATCTCTTGAGAAGAGCATGACCCCAGATTTCCCTTGTGCTCAGCCTGAACCCAAATGTTCCAACATCAGGCTTCGACCCTGCCGAGAGACCTGACAGATGGATTTTTCAGGACAGCTCTTGTGCATTTTAACACTGAGAGAAAAGGAATCAACCTCCAGCAGCTGCCATGAAAGATGAGAGTGGAGTTATTACCCTGCAGGCTGGGTAGTGAGTGTAATGTGGAAAGAGTGGTGGAAACTCATGTGGGCTGTGCTGTTACCTGTATACCAATAGAAGATCTAGGGGTTTTGAGGTACTCCTCGGCCTTGGACACCAGCACTGCTTTATCACATGTCTGGACAGAGGTGTGGCTGCCCAAAGATGCATGCCTCTTGCCTGCTGCTGACTCCATGGCCATGGTGACCGCCTTGGTGCTGTCCAGGCTGTCCATGGAGCTGTAGATGGGTCGGCCGAGGCTGTCTGTGGTCCACAGACCTCCTCGTTGATGCCTGCCCTCGTGGTAGGCATCTTGTGTGGATTCTGTGCTGCTCTGGGCTGTCACAGAGATAAGAGGCTTGGTGGTGGTGCGCGGGGGCACAGGAGGTGGAGTCTTCTTGTAACTGGTAGGAAATGAAACCGCTGGATAGCACAAGCAAGATGAGAGGACGAGGACAAGGCAAAAACAAGGATAGAGGATAAAATAAAACATGAGAATGAAAAATGTGGCCAAAAGCTGACAAGTGCCAAACGCTGCAGTTCACCTGTATCACACCTCGTGTGATAGAAAAGCATCAGAGCATGATCGCAGTTTAAAGGAAGAATTAGATAACTTAAAGCACGGTAAATGTCAGTGAAAGTAGCTTTCAAAAATGTCTGTCTATTAAGGAAATGCAATGAGGGGTTAGAGGGAGTATTTGCTTTTTCATGTGCAAATGAGAATCTGATGGAAAATCGTCAAGATGGACCTCAGAGCAGATTTGAAATGCAGTCTCACTTTCTTTTGCACAGCTTGAAAATCTATTAACTTGAGGAGGATAACAGCATTCTGGTCTATTAATAAGTGAATGATAAGCTAGATTACTCAACCTTTATATGGTGTCGTTATGGTGTTGAATCTGCAAAAGTGACTATACCCTGTCAAAACTGACATGTCTTTTTTTAATGATTGCGATAGATAGATAGATAGATAGATAGATAGATAGATAGATAGATAGATAGATAGATAGATAGATAGATAATGAAAACATAACTGCAAAAAAGTTTCTCAGCACAAACTGCAGTGATTGATTTTGTTATTCATTCGTCACTCACATCCCACATTTAAATATTCAGCAGAGTGGAAATGCAACAAGATTTCAGCTCAGCTTTATCTACTCGAGCACACATTGTTTACTGCCATGAACAGGTGCAGGCACAGCCACACACACTCAGACACACTCACACGTACACACATAAACCACTCTGGATTACAGGTAATTAAGTGCATAAGAAATAAGCAACCACAGGGAATGGTGTTAAGCTAAATCCAGTCACAGACTTGACTTTCTTCCAACTTGAAGGGGCTGCAGCTCTGCAAGACAGTGGGTGGATACCGAAATGAAAAAGAGCACAGTGACTCAGATGGTACACGCAACGCCACATAATCTATTTTTACATGTTTACTCATTACATCAAACTGAAAATGCTATTGACCGTCTACAAGCTGAATGACATGAATCTCTAGATTTATTCCTTCTTTACCCTTTATTTTTAACCAAAGGAGTTTCTGACTGATCATGAAATAGAGTGGTATTAACAGACATACCTTTTTATCTTGCAAAGGCAAACAAGGCCATCAAGGACAAATTAGTTCTCATGAGAATATGAGCTTTGTTATGGTGTGACAATGAGCTGAATTAATCTGTCGTAATGAGAAAACCAGCTTTGTTCTCTTGAGATAAATAAGTCAAGTTCTTGTGAAAATGAAGGGAAATTACTTTTTTTAATAGCGGGAAATTTAATTTATGGTTGCATGTTGGCTTAATGCCTCCCCATTTCTTTTCTTTTTGGTTCTCTCAAATCTAAAAAGTGACTCATCTCAATTCGAACAATACTGCAGATTTTTCTGATTTATTAAAGCAAATGTCACTTTTAAAATTGAGTTTTTATCAGTACTCTGGTGAAAATCCCGCGGGATTCCAAAACAATGAGGTTGCCTCTTTTCATAGCATACAAAGCAAACAGTGAGTCAGGAGGTGTAACCGCTTCAAAACAGTAAGTTCCGACTAAACTGTGGAGCCACGGGAAAGGTCAGCGAGTCTCCCATGTCTCTCAGAAAGCAGGAATGTGCAACAAATGTAAACAGTCACATAATTTTCCCCGTAGTATAAACATGGGAGCAAACGTGGCTGTACTCCCTCAGTAGGTTAATGACTCTGAATTAGTCTATTATCAAACAGGAAGTTGAGTCAGCACTGCCCAGTTTTCTGCACTTCATTCACATATTTTATGCTTTCTAAATGGATTGACATTTGTAAACACATTTGGTGCCTTCCACGCCTACACTCATGATTTGAATAATTACACAATTATTCTCTGAGGTTAATTTTGTTTGGGGAAGACATTTAATATACTGACTTCTCCTGGGCTGTCATATCAACACAAAATAGGCCTCTCGGAGAGACTATCCTACTCAATATGAGAGAATAAGAAAAATCACTGGGAGCAGAAGTTACATTATGTGAACACCAGATGTCCTCCTGTAGACTGAACACAGTCCTGGATTTTGTCAGTGGATTAAGACAAGGAATTTCTCAGCCCGTCATATTTTCCTGTAAGTCTAACGTAGTTCTTGTAATATAAATTAGATCAACATCTAAGCTTGATAATCTTAAGTTAAGTTACCCTTCTTCTAATTTTACACCAGTCATTTCAGTCAGGGTACTTTTTGCCATCACAAACGTTTTGACTGTGATCACTGTGAGTTTGTAGACTAAGATTTTAGACAAAAACCTATGAGAGGAATAAAAACAATGTCTCAGCTCAAAGTTAATTGGACATTATTTCATAAATACATGAAAGCATAAAAATTATGATAATAGCAATAAAGACTGAGAAAAGAAACAAGTAAAAATCTTCTATGCTACTACTGCTGGATGGGGTGTCTCTGACTCATATTTTTCAAAGCAGGCTAACTCTCATGAAGTCCAACAATGAATGTGAGGCTAGAATAAAAAATAAATTAACTATTAATTCATTCAAAATACCACAAGTTACGAAATGAAAGTTATCTCTCCACTCTCTATGAACTTGTTTGATAAGGAAAAACTTAGACGTGCCTATAACAAGTGTCAAAAAGTCAGGAAACCTGCGCTTTCTGATCACATTCGAAGGGCAATTGATGGCATAAATATTTTAAGTTGGACAAACATAAAAATGCATTGAACTGAGAATGTAAAATATTTCAAAATGACTCTAACCTTTGTGGTGCTTTGTTCGTGATATATCAACAAGTTTTACATTGACTGCACTGCTTTAAAAATGCCAAAATAGTGAGACAGCTGAGCAAGAAAAGCTCCCTGGAGTCAGTTATATCTGCACCTGGAGGAACAATAAACTTTCTGTCTGTCTAAAAAGAATATTTCCCCACTATTTTTAACTATAGCAGACACTAGTTATGAAGCTGTTTCCAGGCGAGGTAATGTAAAAGTGATGCAGTTTCATCAAAGTTTACAGGGACTTATCAATAGTCACGAAAGAGCAACTTAGAGCAGGTGGTTTGTTTAAGTATAGCACCATGTTACAGGATCATAATTCAAGGTCATCTGTCTAGACTCAACATTTTGTGCTGACATTAAAAACACCACACAGGGAATTAAAATGCAAAAGAGGAAGAAAATCCCATCTTGGCACTAATGCCACAGCCTGAATAATCAATAATGCAATGCACTCCATCCCACTCTCTGCTCCTACATACTCGACCCACAGTTTAAGATATAATCAGCATACAGCAAGAGCCTTTCAGCACAATGAACTGCTGAGAAAATATAGAACTTGAAGGAATATATGTGCACCAATGAAGTACAATGTAGCTAGGTTTTCTTTAAAATACAACAGTTTTGGTTGAAAGTTTGGCTGGTGCACTGGTGCAGGGGAGCATCCTGTCCTCTGTGAAGTCAGTTGTTCCTGGCTTACTGTGTTTGAATTTGAATGTTTGGCTCAGCACTGCTGCACTGGGCAGTTCAGTAAACAAACCCACACAGTGGAGGCGCAGCCAAGACTAGATGGGCATGAATGTCATGCTATAAAAATCTGCTGCTGCTGCGCCTCTATGTATTTGTAGTTTTAGCAGTAAACAGTGGGGAACCTGATAGTTGAGGCCATTCGAACGTTTTGACATTTTATAAGCACCTGCCGCTTTGAAGAGAAATGCTACTACTGAGAATAAATAAGCACAATTTATCCTTATGTTATCTCCTCTCTGTCTATAGATAGTCTATCTCTCCCAGTCTCTTCTTTTTGTTGAAGGAAAACAGACAATATTTTTCAGTGAACAACGTGTCAAAAAGAGAACATTTTGGTAAGCCTACTATGGATAATATCTCTTTGTTGATTCTTGTCTTCCATCACTGCAGTGCCATATATGGCATACATCTGACCTTTTAACTACAAACTGGATAAAACAAGGCATTTCAATATGTCAGGAAAACGCTCTGGAAAACTTATCAGCGTCTTTGTCTTTTACTGAAAAGTAATGCTGTGCAACACTGCAAAATTTATATTGATTGAAAATACAGGGCTAGTATTGCCTATATTGATACTCTTTACATGGCAAAGAAGTGTCAGAATCAATCAAGAATAAAACACAGTAAAGCAGTAAACAGGTAAACAGTGGGGAACCTGATAGTTGAGGCCATTCAAACGTTTTGACATGTTATAAGCACCTGCCGCTTTGAAGAGAAATGCTACTACTACTACTGCTATTACCAAAACTGTTCATTAATATAATCAAAAACTATTTTTACAACCAGAAAATGATTTGTTTTATTCTTGCTTTGTTGTTAAAACAGTAAATTTAAATGTTAATTGGCAGACTGGCAGATTAGCTATGGCAAAAAAAATAAATATTTAAGCAATCAGCAATTTACTGATTTTTTAAGTATCAATCTCATCAAGCAAATGTTGATCGATACTGATACGAATGTTGGTATGGATTGATATTTTCAGACAATTTGCCCACTGCTACTGACAAGTTCTTTTTGGAAACATACAGATGAAAATATGTACAGAGGAGGATTATGTCCACTGAAAACATTAGGGCCAAATAATTTTTTTTAAATACATTTTATTCCAGGAAAAAATCCAGAAGTTTAAAGTTAGAATTTTGAGATTAATTTGGAATTTAAAAAACAGACTTCTGAGTTTAAAGTCAAAATTTTGAGATTATAGTTAGAGTCAGAAAAAAAAAAGTCAGAATTCTTAGACAAAAGTCGGATTTTTTTTTTCTTTTTCCTCGGAATTAACCATACAAAAATGTCATTGGACCTTATTTTATTTTTTTTCAGTAGCCCTTAACCTCCTCCGTACAGATGCCTAATACAGCATGATTTGCGCCTTCTGCTTTGAATATGGTCATACACTCCCAAAAGCCTGGTTTAGTGGACGACTGCTACAAACAGGCGGCGCGCAAATACTTCCTGATGAACGGTAACTGCTAAGGGTAGGTGAGCGCCTCAGATCCATCGCACCTTGTTTTAACTAACGCTGCACGCCGAGGAAACCGAGGCCAAATGTATTTGCTAAGGAAGACTTCACAAAAAGCAACGTATTCAGGCATTTTGTGACAGTAACTCTTATTCAGTCAAAGTGAGTGAACGAATACCTTTTAACATTAGAAGCAACGCTCGGCGGTGGTTTAACGCGATAGGTGTCATTCAGTCAGGTGAACATAATGGCGGTAAACTAGCTAAAAAAAAGCTTTTCGAACGTTAGAACATTTGTTACGTTACGTCCCACGTGGCGAGCTGAGCTACGTTCGGCCGCTGGTAAAGCTCAGTTCACCTGTCACGAGGTGGTTAAGTACAAGTGAAATCTACTGTGGCCCTCGACTGCAAAACAAGACAATGTAAGAGGAAAAAGCAAAAAACAAGAAAAAAATCACGGAATAGAAAACCTCCGTGAGTGGAGACTAACGTTGTATTAACAGGAGCATTCAAGTTGTGTGGAAATTCACACATGAACATGTCCCTCTGGTTAAAGGTACTGTGAGGATTTTCTTCAGACGGTCTCATCCTGTCTGACCCAAATTTAAAACAGGTTATTTCTAAGCTTCCAGATCAGCACTGGACGGGTCTGATTGGACTGGACTGATTTACGACACCCCGAGGTCTCTATGACTACGCCGCACTTGCTGAAGAAGTTTAGTGCTGAGAAGAGAAATCTGTATTTTTCTCTGCTGAAAACAAGTTCTTGAATTTATTTAGTGGTATCAATGGACACTGCAGCTTGACTGTCTGACAGAAAATGAACAGAAGAGCAGAGGAAAGCTAAACAGGAGAGTGATAGAGCACAAGCTAAAGGCTAAAACACAGGCTAAAGATTTGAATGCAAGCTAAAGTGTAAAACAAGGGCTAAGCTGTTTGCGATAATGTTCATTCTAACCTGCATGCAGCAGTTATACTGCAGTGATCTTTTCAAACCTGAGGGTTTATCAGGTTATAATGCTCTGCTTGGAGTACTGCTTCTCTAATGTTACACCAATAAGGGATTGGACTGAGTAATGCCAAATGTAGCCTGTTAAAATATTACAAAATTCGCTTGTTGTCACATTTTAAACAACAGTGCTATGTAACCGTTGATAAATAAATTACCTCTTCACATTGTATCTGGTAAAAAGTCATCTTGAACAAAGAGAAGCCGTATTAAAAGTAAGATCTGATCTCTATTCATCTTTCTAAACACACAGTTTGCGCGAGTTCTCCAGCCAGAGGCGTCTCAGTGGTCCACTTCAAACAGAATCTCCACAGCCACTTTAAGAAGAACAAAAGGTATGTGTGTTTAATCCTGCTAGAACAAGTGAACTACCTTTTCAATTTTCCCTTTCCCTTTTTTGTTCTTGTATACTCATTCTTGCTTATTAATGTTCTTTTTCATTGCCATGTTGTTGTTTTTTTTTGTCGTTGTTTCTCATGCTGTTGTTTTATGCACCTCAGGGGCTTCAAATTTTACAACTTATGGCACATATATGTTGAAAGTGATGCATTTTGACCATGTTTTAAATAAATAGGAACAAACACTTCTTTTAAAACATACAAACTATTGCAGAAAAATGTGTTGGATCTTCCAAGTAAGTCCTGAGTGGAAAAATATTTAACAACTATAAAAGCACTGTATCAACTGACTATCGCCAGTAAAACAAACAGTAAGTGCACGGTCTATAAGTCTGGTTTCTATAGGAAAAACTCCTTCATCCTTTGAAAGAGGCAATAGAGGAAGTAAGGACCAGTCAAAACTCGCTTATTTTTAACCACAGGCAGATTTGATTTTGATTAATTTATTCCTCTTTCTCTACACCTGGTAAAATTGCTGGATCCCCTCTGCAGCTCCCATGGATTTATGACTGCAACTGAAATGCTGTTTGGAAAGATAAGTGCTATGGAAGCCTGATGGCGTGAAAATAAATGAACTTAGCACAAATCCTTAACACAAAATTCTGTGCCATTTGGCCTTAAAGACTCCATAATGTGTCCCCACCATGAAAAAATTACCAATGAAATGAAAAGTGAATTGTGCATGTGTGATGTATCCTAAAATAAACTACATATATCAAGTCATTTCGGTTATTTTGACCGTTATTCAAAAAAGAGTAATGGTACAAATCAGGAACATAATGACAGTTGTAAAAATGTATGCCTACCCAATATATAGAATATTTACTAAAAGCTGAAAGGGTTTTGCAAGATAGTTTAGACTGTGTATATGATGTAAAAAGTGATGATCCTGGTTTATTTCACACATTTTAGCAGTTTTTGTTGAGGGGATTCTTTCGGTTTCAATGTTTCATAAGTAAATATTCCCTAAATGTATCATATGAATATTGTAGCCAAAGTATAAGTAACATGGAATATCTGCAAAAGTCGATTGGGGAGAGTAAAGTTAAATCCTTATTTCATTTAATCTGGACAAATTAAGAGCCAAATATGCTGTGGATTACAGCTCCTGCATTGCATCATTGACTCAGCTAAGAGGGCAATATTCATGATTTACATAGTGTAAGAGACCTCAAAGATAAACTGAGCAAGGATTATGAATATACAATGTACATTTTTGGAAGGTCATCAAGATGATACTTGAGAAGGAGGTAGTGCTTTTGAGCTCGCTGATCTCTTATCTAGATCAAAACGTGCTCTATGCCGTTCAGCATGAGCAACCATGGTGATTTATTCCAGAAAGAAGTCAACCTGCGTTGTAGGACTGAAAATCCAGGGTTGACCCTGAAGTTACCACAATAGGAGAATATCCAGTTTTGTAGTACAGGCCCCTCATTAAATCTAGAAAATTCTTAAAAACCACACCGGATATTTATAGCTTTGAGTTTGTCACATTACAACACTGAATTAAACATTGAAATATTACTCAATACCTGCTGCCCACTGTTCTGCACAAAACTAGAGAATATGCGTTTCTGCTATAAAAATGAAGTACCATTCACTTTCCACTGGTTTCATTCCCATGGTCAGGACATGTGATATGAAGCCTTTACATCACTGTGACACAAAATTTTGTGTTGAGGATTAGTGCTCAGCTCAGGTATTTTCATGACATCAGGTCGGCTATGAAGGAAAGGAGAAGAGATGGAGGCAAGTTTGTACCTGGAGGTGGCTGAGCGCGGTCCACACTGCATGAAGTAGGGAGACGAAACTGAATCCCTGCAAGGAGCAAGCAACGCATGTTAGAGGAACAGATGGAGGTAACAAACCACTCACGCTCACTTGTAGTTTATCACTTTCCATACCTACCACATTTACTCCCAAGAAATATTTTTTTCTCTTTGCTTATTCAATACATGGATCAGGAAGGGTAGAAACAGAGATATGCTAGATTCACTTCATTAACGTAGAATAGAATCATTTTCCTCCAATATTTGATGTGCATGGCTGTGTGCACTTAAAGGTATGCATTTTTTTATTGTTTTAAGAATGAGTGAATTGTATTTTCATCTCTGCACTTCCAACTCAAACTCTGCCTCAATACTTTAACACAGGGAGAAATATTTTCATGGAAAATGCTGATTCCTGAAAACAATGTATCCAGCTTTTCTTTGTTTCTTACCCAAAATGCAGATGGGCAAATCTTCCTGGTCACAGTTCTCTAGTAGACATCTCAACATGCTGCTCGTCTTGGCCAGATTGCTTTTAAAAATGAGGTTTTTACTTAATTTGGGGCTGTCCTGGATTAATGATTTTGAGTAAAATGGAGTAGTAATCTTCTAAAATTATGTGATAATTATGTCCTTGCTGTCAGAGCTGTTTGAAAATGTTTGCACAGATTTTGTTTCGTAACCATTTGCACCTGTTAGTGTTTTTAAAAACATTTTTGGCATTATAAAACCAAAAAACAAAATAACAAGAAAAACATGTGGTAAGAGATGATGCAACATGGAAAAAAACGAACAACATTTTAATTTTTCTTGAGCAATAGAAGCTAGGCTTTGAAGATCTACATTAAGTTGTTGAGAAGTTTCACCCATCTGCATTGCCCTGATGTTTTGACATGGATCATGATAAAAAATGTTATCTCATACTTATCAGGCTGGGTACAACAGGCAAAATGACCATGTAACTTTTAAATATGAGAGAACATGCACCAACTGAATCTGAACACATAGGGCTACAATGTATGATATCAAATATACATACAAGACACAATGCTAAAATATTTTAAGTAAAACATTAAAGTTTAGTCAACTCAAACAAAAAACAAAAGTCTTTATAGAATAATTCCAATCAGCAGTTTTCATTTTTAGAGAGGGTGTCTGTGATCTATGCCTAAAGTGTGTCTCCTGGGAGAGGCACAAAGACATTGTAGTTTTAAGAGTAAAAGGCTGACAAAAAATGTGATGGGGAGACAAACACTCACAAACGGGACGAAGAAAGTCATTACCATCAACTCCCTATAGACACCCTACAGCTGTAGGAAAATGCCACGGACATGAGCCTGAATTGTAAATTTCAGTCTCTGTCAGATGCAATTTTTGTAAACTACCACAAATGATTTTAAAACAGTAGGAAACAAAGAAGTACAGACTCTATGTGCGGAGAGACCCAGCCACCGAACAGACAATTTTTTTCTTGTTTTGAAATTTCTGGAGTGCCTCTGATGATGCAACAGTCGGACATACTGAAACCTTTGCATGCTGCCCAGTAGCATGTGACATTTTTTTATCTTCTCACATTTCCATTTTCAAATTCACAGATACTTTATTTTAAACATCTGTGTCCAAAAGTGTGAGATTAAGCCATGCTTTAAATGACTTGCAAGCATGAATGCACTTGCATGTAATAAGTATGACAATCACTAAAAAAAAGATTTTGGGTGAAATCTTGTTCAGAACTTACCATGTGCTAAGATTTCATATCAATGAATATTTAAACTATGCAACTTGTATTGAGTAAATGTAAAACATGGCTTAGTCTCAGTTCATTAAAGCATTGTTCACGACCTTTACTCTTGTGCTTTTACATAAAAAACCCTCAAACCTTTTCCTCTTCTGTGGGCAACACGTAAATTTCAGAAAAGCTCTGATTGCGCCTCCTCACGACCGACTTCCTCCATTCGTGCCAAGAGGCTGATCTTGACATTGTTGAAGACTCAGACTGCCAAAGAGGCTGGTGTGATGTTGCTCTTACTGGGGTATATCAGGGTATATTTTGGCTTTATGGCGTGCAATGACTGACGAGCTGCGTACATGAGCATGGGGGCTGAAGATGTAAATGAATGGGAATCTTCTCAGGTCCTGTAACTCTGGACTAATTATGAAAACAGTTACTGTAAAATTTGGTGTATAGGGTGCCTTTTTTTGGTTCTATTTGGGGCATTTTGCCTTTGATGAAGGGGAATTTTTAAGAGATACAGCGAATAAGTTGAGTAGAGAGTGAGGCATGATGTGCAGCAAAGAGCTGGGGACTTACTCCAGTATCCTTTACATCTGGGGATATATAGCCTAAGTAGAGTAGGGCCAAGGCGAGTCAGTGGAAAAGGGCCATATGAGGTGTGTGCTTCAACAGTTACAAAAACCAGGGCTGCATATGATGCACTTTAATTCCTTCTCTTGATCTAAAAATAGGCTTTCTCCTGTGTACTAATGGGATGTGTACCATAACAAAATATAAGATAGAGTATAGATAGAGTATTCCGTTTTGTCATGGTGTTTGACTCTGAAGTTTATGCTGTAGTAATGCCATGCCCACCATTGCAGCCCCCATCATCACTGCACACATGCAAATTGAATTGGAATTGGCTGCTTTCTCGCTCATTAAGCTTTCATCATGCATTTAAGTGGTCACTTTTTTGTAAATAACAGAATAGAGAGGGGTTTTTTCTTTGAAAGACTCCTCAATATTGAACAAGTGAGCCATGGAGGTGGGTTGCATGACTTCAGGCAAATAGGTTGCTGGCAGAGGGTGTGCACCTCAATGCATCAAAGTCAGTAATGGTTAAGCTGAACTTCAGCTGAATGGCAAACTCCACATCAGAAACATGCTATCAAAAAGAGGATATACATTTTTAACTTTGCTGAACACAGTTGATATATAAACACGGGTAAACAGTTTGGATCCTTTTCCCTTTGAGAGACCCCCACAACAGGCTGGAATTCATACACAGGGAAGGCATAGGATTCTGGACTTTACAGATCCTAACTAGTTAGCTTAGCAGTGTTGCTCTTTTAACAACTTTCAACTCTAATTTCCAGAGTATTTGTATGTTGTAAACATGTATAAATGTGTATGTATCCAGCTTAAATGTACACAAAGCAGCATGACATTTTCCAGGCACATCACAACATCCTCAGTGGGTAATTAGCTGAGAACATGTTGATAATTGACCAAGATGGAGGGATAGGGAATCTCATGTTTGAGTTTAAATTGCTTGTCACTGCCTTTTTTGTCTAATTCAACCTCTCACCTGACCATGAAGTTCCCTCAGCCTGGTTCTCATTGGTGTTTATGGCTAAGCCAAACTAAATTACTTTGTTTATCAAAACCTAAGAGATCAATGCCTAAAGGGAATTTTTTCCACCAACCTTAGTATTTCTTGGGGCCTAGTATGGGACTTGCAGTTTGTAAAGATGAGTCTTGTATGGATTGATGAATGGATGAATGGATGAATGGATGATTTGACATAGGACAACTAGCAGGACTTGAGGATATGTGTAGGTCAGTATTTCCAGCTGGCTTGACTTGATTTATTGCATTGAAAAAGTTGGATCTGTAGCTTTTTTATACACTAAAACGAGCATGTCGGTCATAGGCACATACATATATACATACAGTGGTGATGCCCCCATGGATGCAAGGTGGATTTACCTTTTATGCATGATACATCACAGCAAACCAATACAAATCAATGGCCTGAGTGTTTTAATTCAGTAAATTATTTTTTCATTGCCTTTACATCAACATTGAAGTGTACAATAAATTACCTTACAACTGACTTTCTCTGTTGTCAAAGAGAAAGGTTTTGCTGAATAGTATGTTCAACTCAAGCACTAATTTGATGAAAACTGTTGGCAACAGCTACTCAGAAACTCACTCAAAACTGGCCGTACTAGTTCATGAAAATATAAGGATCAGTCTTTTGATACCATTTCATAAACATATTTTATGTTTGTTAATTTTTTAAAGGAAGTTCTCTTTATAAAAACTGTTCAAATAAATATGAACATTCTGTTTAAACAGACATTTTGATGTTAAATTCAGGTCTTCAGTTTGACTACTGTTGGGAGACCACTATTTTTTCTGTGTGGACTCCTTACAAAAACCCCATTGATATAAAAATAAGGATGTGGAAATCTTCAACTATGTTCCAATTTTACATTTTCATCCAAACTTTAGTTAATCTTTCCCCAAGGAATTTTTTTTTTCAGTGTTCAGATCACAATTCCAAAGATTGTTGGTGACACTTGAGGGTGCTGTGAGGACTATCCAAGACTACATTTCCCATGAGCTTTAGCACAGACCACTGCAGTATAACTGTTACATTTACAGTATACATGTTTGTGCAGAGAGAGTGCAATTCAAAACTGGAGTCAAATTCCTTGTAATATTCTTAAAGATACTTGGAAAGATAATGGCTTTTCTGATTCTGCTCCTGTGTCCTCTATTAATACAATATACATTTAAGAAATCTGTTTGTATTTTTTTTTTTATTACGAGAAAAAGGACAGATTCTTCTTCTTTCTGCCTAACTTTCTCAGCCATCGTAGTGTTGTCCTACAGACTTCCGGTCTGTGTGCTGTAAATTAATCCGGTCTTGGATGACCCGGACGGGAAAACTGAGAAATAGCATTTAGAAACAACCTATATTGGCGTTGATAATTTTATTGTAACCATGGATTACAATCAGGAATATATAGAGGTAAGACTTTTTTTAAGATCTCTTAGAGAGTCCTCACATGGCCTTCAAATACAATTGCTCTCAATGCATCAAAAACATGGTTGTAGTTCAAGAATAAAAATCAGATTGATGTTTAAACTAAGCGCATCATTGATTTGTGATGGTTTGTAATACAAAGCTGGTATGTTCATAACTCGCCTTACTGCATGCTAGGTAGAATATTTAAAATGAAGAAACTGTTGTGTACTGAATTGACATCCCTCTGTTTGTTTAAAGAAAATGTATACAATGGTTAAAGCAAGAAGGTGAAACATTACTAATACCAATGAATTTGAACATAATTAAACTTAATTATAAAACATAACAAATAAAATCAAAAGAAATAAACAATTTTATGGTTGTTGTTGAGATTAAATCAGCTCATTAAATTATGTTCCAGGTTTGCAGAAGATATTACATGGAACAGCTGTATTTATGACTCACTTAGTTCTTATACAGTCTGTATTGTAAAAATGCCAGCGTACTAACACTAGGCCAACCTGTGGGACAATTATCATTGATAAATGTTTAGTAATTTCAGATATCCACTAACAGTACATTATATTGAAAATCCCACTTGATCATTATGAAAACAGATGAAAACACTTAAATGTAATATACAAACTCAGTGAGTACAATGGTAGTACCAGTATAACTTATTTCAGTGGAAATGTTTATGAGCCAGACAAAATGGATGGAAAAGTTGTTATAAGAACATATATATAAAAAAAGTATAATAAAAGCCGGTCCCTACCAGACCTACCGTACTCTCTACGCCCCCCAGCTAAGCTACGGATGCCTGAAATGGGGGGAAAAAGAAAAGGAAACAAACAAAAAACAAAAAGATGATAGCTTAGTAGGAAAGCAATGCATATTGAGAGGGTCAAAGTAAAAGACACTACCCTGTCCCATGCTGTGTACGTGTGTATGTGTGTGTTTGTGTGTGTGTGTGTGTGTGTGTGTGTGTGTGTGTGTAGTGTGTCACAGTATGTAGGTGTAGATATTTGGAAACAAAAGGTACTGTTGATGCCACAAGTCACTGTCTTCTTTGGATGTCTTTGTAAAGCTATGACCCCCATTTTGAGATTTAAATTACAATAAACATAAACATCATAAATATTTGAATACATTGTTTTATATCAATTTATGAAAAATACATAAGGCCAATAAAAGTTGTAAATAATAATTCACAAGAAACACCACAATAAGCCCAGAAAACGAAAGGAAAAAAAATAAACCAAAGCATCACATACTTCTGTTTTTATCATCTCTTTAACAAAAAAAGCAAAGGCTTACAAATGCAAACTGAACCATGTTTTCAAAAAAGGCTTTTATAACTTGACGAAATTTGAATCACTCAACAGTGTAGTCTGAGATCCCTGAAAATTGCAACATGATTGATGCAAAACAGAGTAGAATGTTTCCTCCGAGAAACTCTGAATAAAATGCAGAAAGAGAACAAAAGGGGTAGAAAAGGATTTATATTCAAGCAATATGACAGGTTCAGCTGAGATCAGATTCCATCCAAAAACCTTTTTCCCAGAAGCCAGATGTCACAGAGTTGGCACAGTTGTTGCATCAGATCTCTGGATGACAGAAACAATGTAAACAAAAAGTCATTGGGTAATTGACTACATATTTCTGTAACATATTAGATAGACAATTTAGATTCTCTTACAAATAATTATACACTTTATTTCACAAAATATGATTGCATGGTTAAAAAATAATTTTAGTTACCCTTTTTCTATTTTTTTTCTTCAGTCTCTGTTAAATGTACATAATTTATTTGTAAATTATATTTTGATCGATATCTGTATTTTTGCTACATTTCAACTTGTCTTAAGGGAAGGTTAAACTCTTTGGGCTGACTGATGAAATGCCAACAAAAACACTCCCATAAATGTCTTTATACAGTAGCATGAGGGGAGGGGGAGGGGGAGGGGGGTTCCCTGGCTTCAATTATTACTGCCTCAATTGGAGTATAATCAGAAGGATGTCAAGCACTGTACAGCTTTTTCCAATTCTATAATCACAGGCTTCATTCTTTGACTTTGCTGTAGTCAGTTATTAAAATGCCAGTGGTTTACACTGATGATTGTTCTTTTTTTTGATATCACAAAGCACACAGATGCTACTACCGAGCAAGAACCTCAACAATCTCACCAACAAACTCTTTGAGTCTAGTATACATGTAACCTGAAATGAGCAAAATGTCAATGAAACTACTTACACACCAATTAAACCTTCAGTTTGGCTTGTGGCTCATGCAAAAATACTGGAGTAAAATTATAGAGCCACCAATATTTTCTCGTACCATTCTTTGCATTGATGATTTGCATGAAGGCTTAGAAAACACCTACTATCTATAACTGCTCACATTTAGATAACAAAAATAAATAGAGAACAAAAGAATTGCATAGAATGAATGAATGTAGATTGGAGACATCGTGATTAGCCAGTCTTCAGCACCTTTAAATAAGTTTGCATTCCAGAAACAATGGGAAAATATGTTAGGAATGCCTCATTCAAAAGCAAAAGTATAAACACAAGCCTTTCCAATTTTTTTTCTTCATGTACATATATATATAATTATTATCATATATATTTATATATCTATTATTAAAATGGTAATAGGCTTAATGTTGTCACAGTCATATGCCTTTTACTATGATCATTTATGATTTATGCTAACCCAACCTTTGGCTGTTCTGTAATGGAACATTTTTTAAATTATTATTTGACTGGATCATTTAAAACAATAAATAAGCTTCTAAAATACATCTGTATTGCAAAGGCTGGATAATGGCAATGATCCATTTGAATGTATTTTTCATGTTAACCTTGACACCTGAATTTCAGAATAGTTGAGTTGTTGTCTCAGCAAAAACACTCAATAACCTCCCTCTGTAACACACACACAAGATTATCGATGCAAAAACAATATTAAGCCTGGCATTCAAGAGGGGCCTATGGGCTGAGCCACTATTATAACTTAAAATGAAATGTTTGCCTTTTTTATTTTTCTTGTGGCAATAGCTTTAATTTTAATCTTACCTCTTGTCCAACATCAGTATAAATACCATCTTTTCAAAGTGCCACTTGTTCTGCAAGTGTGGTCTTTTGGTCGTGCAAAGGGGGAAGAAGATCCACTCTCTTAATACAGTGAGACATGATGTCTCTCCTTCATTTTAAGTCTTTTGAAAGGTTCACATTTCAGTCAGGGGTCTGTTACATACAGGGCTTCCAGCGGTCCTGTGCTGCAGGGCTCGTCCAAAGACAAGGGCTTTCGAGCTGAGAGATGTTTGTTCTTGGCCTCAGTTCTTTGGGCCAGTGTGTTTACTTTGGTATGCCATGTTTAGGAGAATGAAGCAAATGAGTGGTTGAAGGGAATGCTGATGGCTAATCAGCAACTTTAATTTAAACACACAAAAGAGCAATTAGCTAAATATAGCGCATGAGTGAGGGCTCCAACCCATTAGGGTTTGACAGGAGCCCGGCTAAGCCATCACTAGTGAGGCGGTGTTAGTACATTCACTGGTACTATACTGCACCTCAGGGGACATTTCAGAGAGGTAGAGGCCCTCAGTGGCTCTGATTGTCTACTTATAGGGACCAGTGTTTCTCTGTTGTCTTTCAGCAGTGATAAACTAAGAAATTTCTCTGAAGCTATCGACATGATGTGTATGAAAATGAAAATGCTCAAACTGATTCAAATCTTGTACGTCATAATTAGAGTCAGTGTTTGCTGGACCTTTACCTTAGAAATAAAAATAAATGGACAGATAAGAGCCTCATCACAGCCTGAAACACAAAAGGGGAAACACTGGTATGAACTACAAACTTCCTTATGAAGTGCTCAAACAGACTCATGATGAACATGATGAAAGAAATGATGATAGACCTCGAAGACCGGGAAAAGTGCTGTTTGGTTTACAACCAAAATTACTACTATAAACCCTCTCAACGCTGTCAGAAATCAGTACATGTATATCTGCAAACAGTACAAGTATTGAATATAAGTTTCTCTATGTACAAAATGGTACATTTATATACAGAGTTTGAAAATGAATCACTTTGTGCAGGAATGAAGTGAAGCCAATACATTCATACTTCACAAACTTTATGAATCAATGTACATTATGTCCAACATACTTGTCAATGTCTCATCGTAAACAATTTAAGACAAGGACTTGGTCCACAAAGTCTTAAGATGGTTTCATCCAAACAGTACTCTGGAGGGTTAGGCTATACCAAATTTAATAGGGTTACTACACATCTACACTACCTGTTAAATTATTACGATAACATGTTTATTCTGTGTTTCACTATGCCACCACTGAAAAACACTTTGCTAGGTTGAAAATTCTGAAATGCCCATTTCACCTGGAACTGGCTACAAAACTGATGAAGGCCATGAGAGAGGAATGCTTCGATTCAAACAACTAAAAAGGAAATGATATAGCAATATATTCATAAATGATGTTGTCATCTTTTTATGCATTCATTATAAAACTAGGGTTTATAAATTTATTCACAGTATTTTATCAGTGTACTTAGGTGCTTAAGAGATTGTTTCTTCATGACAAGAAACTGGAATGAATATGAGCCATTCAGATTTCTTTGCACAAACAGACCAACCTATGCCCTACCTTTAAAATGGCTAATTATTGAGTCCTTTCCATTAATATGACCCTCAAATTTCCAACCATGTATGCTTCAGTTGATTTTGTGAAGGTTGGGTGTTTAAGACAATGGAGGAACTTGATGTTGCTCTTGTTGGCACTTGAGGATCTATACATCAGCCACTTTCTCTCTCACACATTCTTGTTGTCTCATCAGGTCTAAAACAAACCATTCTCTTTTGATCAATGGCTAAGCAAGACACTTGTAAAAAGATTGCTTGAACAACATTTTAACCTGTTCAAGAGATGAGACAGACTCTGTGTCTGCATAGAGTAAAGGGACATCTAACATCAACAGGCGCGTTCGTCTTGTTATAAGTCTCCTCAATTCCTTTGACAGTGTGTGAAGAATGGGAATGATTAAAATGACATAGACAAATATGACATGGGCCCACTTGTGTATTTCCTACTCCACAGTTCTAGACTGGCGCTTCTGTGGCCACCAGTGTGGCATCCTGTTTCTGGCTGCTTATGGGGCTTTTGCTTTTTGATGATCTCCCACGGGAAGTCCTCTATTGGAAGTGGGCTGGCAGGGCTGCCGGACCCCTCTGGGGTGCTCTCAGGGGTTCCTTCTATGATCTCGATTCGGGGTGGTTCCATCAAATCCATAATGCTGAATGGAGCTGGCTCTGGTTGGCACATCACTGACTTGTCCTCTGTGTTTTGTCGAACGGACCAGCTCGAGCCGGCTTGGATGCCTATAGACACTCTGTCATCTGTTTGTGTCATGCTATCGCTGCAAGGCTCCCGGCACAAAGTCCACATGTTGTAGCACTGAGTAAAGTTGAAGAAGTTGCTGTTGAAAGTCTTCAATTCCCCACACACATCCCTACGCAGCTCTGCTAGCTCATAGCGCATTGCTGAGATTTCATCCTTCCACTGCATGTTGAAGGCAGCCACCATATTGGCCGACTCTTTGAAGGCCTGGATGGCCTGAGGGACCGGCGGCTCAGAGGCTATTGGTGATGCAGAAGGGACCCTGTAAGAAGGCGGGGATGCCGGGGGGACAGAAATGGCTGTTACGGTGGAGCTAGTACTGTGCTGGCTGCGAGCAGCAGCAGTCTCTCTCTCTAGCCTCTCCAGCTCCGCATAGGCAGAGGAGCTAGCACCGTCGTCATCCTCTATCATGTCGTCATTAAGTAAAGAGGTCCCATCCACAAGATCATATCCCTCTGGAAAAAGATTTGAATATGCAAACAGAAGGACATTCAAAGTGAAAGGAAAGGAACAGCTGGAGAGTGATTTGTTCTGGTATCTGCACTAGAATTACATATCTATGGAAAACATACAGTATGTTGAGTAGTAAGTAATTTCAGACATCAGACTGAATGATCCCCCATTTTTCTCAAAGATTAAAGAGGATATAAAACCAATTGTAGACTAGTGCCAAACCAACTAAGGAGTGTAAAAAGGTAACCCTTCGTCCATTTTAGATGAAGATTTCTGTTTTTTTCTGTGGGAATTTGAATCCAAATTGTCAGAAGCAGTTTGGCTGAAATTCACAGGTTCATGTAATGATGCTTCATCCCAGAGCTATTCACTAATTTTAGCACTTTTTGTTCTGCTTAACAGGTCTAGGGTACCAAATTTTCACGAAGACATCCTTTTTTCATCAAACTCACATACTGTAGGTTTTTCAAATATTTTTACACTGCCTTCTCAGTCACTTCAAGGCTTCTTTCCATCTTTTCACTGCACATCACAGCAAAGAGTGGAATTAAATGCACGGTACATCAATTTTTATCAAATTAGAAATTCATTTTCTGAGAACCCTTTTCAAAACAAGTCTCAAACTGTTTCTCAGCAACTTGAAATTTGTGCCATTTTGTGCAAAAGAAAAGATGTAAAGAGAGCAGAGGAATCACAACCTAATGGGCCAAGAAGCAGATATGAACCCTATTGAACATATCATGTCCAAGACGGCTGATTAGACCATGTGGAATAAGTAACCTGGTAAGGGGAGGGGTCACTCCCCCTTCAGGGCTGCACCAGGGAGAGGCTGCAATCCCACAGTCAAACACAGCTGACAGACTCATAGACTTTTAAAAAGAAGTCAGATTCTCATGGAAAGAAAAAAAAATAAGGTTCACACATTTATAGCAGACAAATGCTGCTTTCACAGATGATTGGAGACAGTGGCAATGCGACAACATGTACTATTTTATGGTAACGATATGAAAACATTCCAAGCTTCTTTATACACCTACAATGTGGTCGAAACACATTTAAAATAGAGACATGGTCAACAACTCACAAAATCCAGTATCATGCTCAGCCTTGTTATCAATGTTCAAGTTTTGAGAGAAACAAGATGTCCAAGGTTTTGTGAGTTGTTTCAAACTAAGTTTGCTACTTGTAACATAATAAGATATGCCTACCAACTTAAGCTCTATCTTTAATTCCTACTGAGAAGGCAGTGCAAAAACACACATATACATAGATATATGTATGCGTGTCAACATTAAAATACCTGCAACAACCATCACTGATGCCTCCAGTTGTTCTTTCCCCCTGGTTATCCTTCAAGAGCTGGATGGTCAAATGGAGAGGGGTTTGCTGCTTCTCTGCCCTATAACAAGGGGCATGATGGGATCCCTTTCCCGCTCAGGGGGCCACTAGCCTCACATGGGTTTTGGTTTGTTAGCTGCTTGGCAATCTTATTCTTAAATGAGTACTAATACAAAACAGGATTCCAGGAATCTGTTTTTCTTAGTCAAGATAGCCTTGGTAACTCAACTTATTAACGTCAGCCAACTAGTTCTGAATAAGCGTGCAAATATTAAATCTAAAGTGACATTATCACACAGTACGGCTTAACAAGGAGATGACAATACTGTATTCAAAGGGAACCCTTATTCTAGCCTTATCATACAAGTTATAGTTTATGCATCATGCCGGTATTAAAAACACAGCGTAACAACATCTTTACACTCAATTTTTTTGTCCATATAGAGATGATAGATTTGGAGCAGCAATCTAAATGAATAGAGTTCAGCAATTAAGACAGTGGGATTGGAGAACACCCCTGCATCCTCAGTGCTTCAGTCACATCGAAGAAATCGTAGATGGAAACCCAACGGAAGGTGAAGGGATTCCAAAAACAAATGTCCAGATTTCACAAGAAAACAAAAGCCCACAAAATGAATAAAAGTGCAATTGTCTCCAATATTAAATTGACAGTGTACAAGAGTACAAAACAACAAAAATCCAGGTTATAAAATTTCAAAATACATGTGGTAAAAAAAAAAAAGTTTCAATAGGGTTCATAGCTTTACTCTTGCATGTAAACACCAAATGAAGTTAGTGAGGGAGTAGCTGCAAAGACTGCTTGCACAAAGAACCTGAAACACTCATTTAGGAATTTATTGATTAGACTGTGTCGCACAAAACCAGAAATGATTTGTTTTGCAATAAGGAAGCAGCATTTGATACAAACACTTGAGCAAAAATTCAAAACATGCCATTTTCCAAAATATGTTAACTTTGTCTTCATTCTTACATCAGAAAAAAGGATAAGAGAAGCCAAGTTAAATATGACTCATGGCATTTGTTTTCTGCAGTTTAAACCCGCAGATCCCGTAATAACCAGGACATGTAATTCATTAGTCTCTGCAAACAAGATTGTTGCTCTAAAGCTTTGTGCAACACAATACAACAATACTCCTCATCATTCTGCATAAACTAGATGAGTACAGTTCCTTTGTGCAACCAGCAAATGTGTGTATGCACGTGTTCTAGTCTCTATAGGCTGTTGACTTACCTTTACCTTTAATTGTTATCAGGATTTTTTGTTTTATGAGGTCAATTACAATCTCAGTGTGCTAATGTATTAGTTCAACAGAGCAGGGAGAGGACAGGTGGAAGGTTTTCTGTTGCATACCTGCAACACAAATGTAGCAACAACCTACCACCACCCTCTCCCTGCCTCATTGGTGATTTTAACCCCTCCCTAATTCATATGCTTGGCACAACACATATATAACAGCACAATTTAACATGCTTAGGGTAGGACCTGTTCCTCTTAGGCATGCTTTGAAAGTGGTTGTGCTGTGATGTGATTTTGTGTACAGTGAGCATTTGTTGTTGTCTGGGTGTTACTGTGACCCTCCCACCCTTGCCTCAGTCTACAGCTCGGCACCACCACAAGTGACCAACCAGAAGCTTGGCTAATGATGCATGACTCGTGCAAAGTAACACACAAACAAATCCATCCAAACAATCGCAGTGTGCAGAGGCAGGAACAAACACGCACATTGTAGCCTCTGAAGGAAATAACTAGAGTCATTCAGCCCGGCATCTCTGAAGCTCAAGGGTTCCCCACTGTACATATGTAGGTATGTTCGGTTTGTGCGCCTGTATAGGATGTATGAGGATATGTAGTCTAAGCCCTCTCTCATTTAGGGGGGAAATTGTTTTACCTGTTGTGGATCTGAGAGTTGAAGTGACAGTGGAGGATGTCATTGAAGGCAAGCAGTCGTCATCTTGGGAATAACCAGCCTGAATAGCACGGAGGTAACTGTGGCTTCGAGTGCGGAACGAACCAGGCAGGTCCAAAGCCTCCATGGCTTGGGATTCTACTTCACTAAAAACGGACTCGCAAACTGACTCAAACTGGCCATTGATCTCAGTCTCACTCACCTGAGAGACAAAAACAGGAATAGCAGTCCTTAATTTTTCCTCTTCCTTTCTCTTTCTCACTTTGATTCTTCCCCTTTGCACAGCAAATATGAAGGAGTGTTAGCATAAGGACATGCCACTGTCAATTCCGACCTTAAACTGAATAAATGTCAAGATCAAATGAAAAAAAGGCAGAAGACAACAAATAATCAGAAAATTATTCAGATGATGATACAAAGCATTTCATTCACCACATTTGCTAGAAAAAAGATGCACGGTTTCATATCACTCAAAGTACATGAAATATACTGCAAGGAAAACTGGAGAAATATACTTCTTTTATCCTCTGGTATTCAGGAGTCTTGTTGAAGTATTTCAAAACTTCTAGCTGGCACAGTGAAATCGTTTATGTCAATACCATGCAATATAATCTGTCAGCTGTTAAAGTTAAACTACACATGGAGTCGCATCCTCTCTTGTTCTTACTTCACCAACTCTTACAAACGCAGCAGTTTCAATTATATAAGACTTCTTATCATTACTTATACACATAGAGGCCTCATTACTGTCACAATTCTCCTGATCAATCACGCTATGCCACAAAAGAGATCCAAAACAGTTGCATAGTTATTCATAGTAGAATAACAAAAACAGACGCTAAAATAAGCTTAGTGTTTTATTTGAGGTTGGACAGTATGTGTCTGTGTCTCAAGTTTGTATTTAAGTATTATGAGAAAAAAGCCACTTAAATAGATTTTATGGCCTCAGCAAAAAAAAAATCTTTATTTTACAAGTATGTATCTTCCTTAGATACGCAACTGCACTTGGTATTGGGGCTAATTCAAATGGTAGCAGGTGTTGCATCCATGAAGTCATTTTATACAACAAACATTCTGTACAGCTGTTAATTTCTACCGGAGCTAAGCCCACCAAACACTCGGCTTTATATCTGTAGTTCTCCGAGAGTAAGTTGCTACATTAAAACAGCAAAGTTTCCATTCATGCTTTTAATGTCTTTTTCTTGGAGCAATGCATTTGTTTGAGACTCACCTGGCTGACGCAGCTAGCCTGACTGAGCTGACTGAGGGTGCTGACGGCGCGCATGTAGCTCTGGTTTCGAGACCGAAAGGGTGGGGGATGAACGGTGGCAGGGTCCAGCGTGACACTTGGGTGGGGCCGCATATCTCTGGTTTGCAAGTGGTAGCCCTGGCTGAACAAGGACAGGGGGTGGGGATAGATACCACATTTCAAAGGCAACACATGGAACAGCGCTGATTGATAGTGTATCACAGTCTGCAGCTGTGTAGAAGAATCAGTTACCTAGATGTCATGGATTGGCCAAAGTAATTTTAGTATTCAAAGTAGTTGGGTTATTATCTAGCTTTTTGACTTTACTCCAAGAAACAAGCACAACTACCATATCAGAAATAAAACTATGGACATCATGTTATCAGCTTTATTTTCAACTCGAAGGGAGAAAAGAATAAACATACTGTTTTTTTTTTTTCTGTAGACAAAATCAAAGTTATCAGCATTTCTGTGCCTCAAAGCACTAAGTGGTCAGGTAGATAACAGGTTCACAATACCCCTAGGTTAAAAGTATTAAACTAAATGTCAAAGTGCTGGTAAATGAGAAATCCCTGAGACAAGTACTAAGATAAAGTTAGTGAATACTTAGAAATCATTAAATCAAATACACTTAGTTGAAACTCTGGTAACTTATACTGTTCAATTTCACCTCGTGTTTTCAAAAGGATATGATTTCAACAACTCACAAATCTTCTTTTTCTTGTTTTCATGTTTCACCTTGCAATAGTGAAGCGAAACTGCTAAAGCTAAAAACTTTGCAAAAAACACAATCCTTAAATCGTAGGGTGGTACTTCACCTCATTTAATATTAAAAGATGGATCAGCCACATGGTCAACATGGCTCAATATCATTATCAAACACGCCAACAAGTGAGAAAAAGCAGTCTAAACATGCCAGAAATTATGTAGGAAAGAAACAAAACTTTTGCTCCCATGCTGTTGCCAAGCAACTTCACTCACTATCACCAAAAATGTAAAACAGGTTCCAATTCCTGAGGGACAGCTGAGGCAGCAGCAGCACCAGCAAACCAAAGCTCAACTTGGATTTATGACATATCCTTTCCACATCCATGGTTTCATTAAATGACTGTGGATAAACTGAACTCATCAAACAGATTTGGATCAGACTTGTTGAACCAGGAAGCCAGGCCTACCTTTGGGAGTCTAAATGTGGTCTCTGCATGGCTGATTTGAGGACAAGCGCGTCGGGTCGTATGGACTTCTGTGGGGACATTTTAGGGCTGCTCTCAGAGTCACCACTTTCGTCATCCACCTCCCCCATAGCTTTGACATAGCTACTGCTACGCATCCTCCGACATGGTATCTCATCATCCTTCTCACCTGGATATCCACTCCACTCATCCTGGGGCACCTGTGATGGATAACAACCCAATATTCGAACTTTCATACAAACAAACATAGGGTGATATTACATTTTAACCCAAAAGTCCAGACCAGCGTGAAGTATTTGGTTTAAAATAAAGTAACTTTAATAAAGTAAACACACAACTATGCTGCTGGTCAGGGTCAGTTCAGATGAGCCTCTTTGGTCTTCACCCTGATTTATACTTCTGCATCGACTCTTCACTGTAGGGGCTGATGCTGCGCTATCTGTTACGGAATATTTGAAATACTCTGCAATGCTCCTCCTAAACTCATGAGGGCAGTGTTATCTTTGTGATCAACAGATCACTTGTTTCAATTTTTGCTATATTTTGGTTGTTTTTTCTCGCATATTCTGAGCGTACTGTGTTACATTGAAGCTAATGCTTGCTTTTGTTTATTATACAGCAACTATAAGATAGAAGAATAGAGAGGAGATGTTGGAAGGGATGAAATGTTGGGAATGATTTGTGACGATCCCAGAAATGTTACAGCGGAAAACACAATATGGGGGTATTGTCTTGTGCAAGAACACACCAGGGATGTAGCTTGAAAGCAGAATTTGGCCCAGTTAGCCTCTGATTATGGAATTACTGTCAAAAACATCACTAGATTACCTCGAAATAAGAAACTTAAGCTGTATCACTTTTTTTGTTTCAAGCTCCATATAATACATACATTTTGTAGAGACAGCACAATGTGTCATTCTCCAAACTCACTGGATTTGCATCAGGCAGCGAAAGTTTAGTTGCTAGACTGATACTAAAATTGTATGCACACCTTGCAATGATGGTTTTTATTAAATATGTTGTACAGAGGTAAAACAAAGTAAGTTTGGAGTAACACATTGTTTGGGACTTAATATGCTATGTCTATATCAACCTGCAGTTGAGAGCTGGTTGAAGGTTGAAACTTGCTACATTTGAATTCTTAGAATATAAATGTCATTGATGAAAAGTGTACAACTGTAACATACAGATACATTTCTGGAATGAATTTGGGACAAATGAATGTTAGTGGGTTGTTGTTTAAGGTAGATGCTCCTCTGTGCTCTGTCCATGGTACTGAGCAGTTTAGACATAGCCTCTCTCCATGGTGCTGATGCTGAAACACTAACCCACCAAGTGCTAACTGTTTGTTAGTTCTAAGTTACGCAGAGATTAAAAACTACACCATAAACAATCTCTGTTTTCTTAGGGAGTTAAGTAAAAGATTGAAAACTAAAATAGGTGTGAAAGTTGTACTTGGTGAGCCTTTAGATATGCACACTGGTCCCTCTACTAGCATCAAAGACAAGCTTGTCAGATTGCATTTAACAAGAGCTGACATTTTATCAAATAGTACACTTGATCTTAAAGCCTAAACCAAAACATCAAGTTTAAAAAATCTCATTGGCACATAATTTTCATCAGATGGATCAACAAACGCAGAATTATTTGCATTTTTGGAAATCTAACCTTGGCTACCTTTTCCTTTAAAGGAGCTCTAAATTCAGTGGGATCATCTTATTCAAAGCTTCCTAACACAAAAGAGGGCCAGTGCTGGGCAATTAGAAAGCATTGTGGAAGTAACAGAGATTAAATTCAGCCCCAGTTCCTTAAAGCTCCTATATTTGCTGTTCCAAACACCTTTGTCAGCTCAGTCTTTCTCCTTCTTCTGCTGCACAAAAAGCAGTGGGTTTTACATTTCCAGCACTAACAGAAACAGAGTTTGTCTGGAATAAACATAAAATTGGCTGGACGTGTGTGGGGGAGTGTACGGCTTTCTCCCTTCTGTATTCTTTACCAGTGGGTGGTTGTAATAAGGAGCTCTGCTTCCTGTGAGGGATTTGGTCATGTAGTATGGATTTGATAAAGACTTCAAGTGAAATTTATTATTCGTTTAAGACCTGAGTTGTGAGACGTTTGTAGTATAAGTGCATTTTGGTTTATTTGTGTGGGAGTCACCCAAAAAGGTTTTTGGTGCCGAGTCAAATCATTTGAAAAGATGTTAAAAACCTGGGTCCCAAGACGATGTTATATTTGTTTAAAGACGCATTTTATTAATGTAGAATTCACTGGTTCCGACATAATTGACATCTTTCAGTTACACCAAACAATTCTGGAACCCATCATCTTTTTTTAAATTCTTAACAGTGCAACTTCTGTGGTTGAACTGTTTGTCAGCAAAATTGTCCATCTGCCTTCCTTTTTTATTAATTTCAAAGAGCCCATGCTGAGGATGTGGAATTAAATGGATAAGTAAGTAGTGGTGGAGATTCATCATCACATTTCCAGAGAGAGCTTAGATGCTGTTTCACATCTGCAGGGTCATTAATCTAGTTAAATAAGCACAGTAAAAAAAAAAAAACCTATGACAATCACACTGATTTTGTGTGTTTTCATACCTATTGCCTTCAAACTGATGGTTGTCAATCCTGAAGCACAGGACTGGTTTTTTTTTGTTTGTTTTTTTTTTTTACAAATAAAGCTCACCATTATGAATTACAAAGCTTTACTGCTAGTGCAAAAAGAGTTAAAAGTAACTTTTGTCCTCTGACCACTCTGAGAACTTTCAAACTAAATCAATGGCAGAATTAGCTTTTTTTGGCATTAGCAGAGGAGATTTGGTAAATTTTTACTGGTGTAACCCACATACTCAGCACTGCATTGTTACAACAAATAAATAATCCGCCATAGACAAATTGCATCCCTTTCTGTGCAGTTTTTGCACCTTGCAGCTATTTTAGACTTGTTTGAGGATAATACTTTGTTAAGTGCTCATCTGTCCTCACTAATCTGACGAGCATAAACACACCACTGAGACAACATAGCTGCTCTGAAGTAGTTCAATAACTGAACACAGCACAACCAATTTAATACTGCATTGTGAGGATTAACACAGCGATTAAGAGACTTAGTACTAATTATTTTACCCTGTGTGGTCTTCTTCAAGCATCCATACATTAAAGCATCCTGGAAAGCCATTTAATGTGATTGAAACCACAATGCAGGTTATCCTGTCAACTTTCAAACCCAGTTATCGCACATATTTTGTTTTTTGGTACAAGTAATTGTCAGTTTTCACATTGTAACCCACTTAAGATTACACAATCATTAATATTGTCAAGTCAGATGATTTACAAGACCAAAACCAGTGCCCCTCACAGACTCAATAAGGATTTATGAGTCCTAGAAGTAAGATTTATGATGGTAGTGTGTCACACACGGCTCACTCTGGCACCATATTGATCAGAAACATGCTAAATATGGTACTACAGGAGTGTGTGTTGCAGCAGTCATCCCAATGCACCAGGCAGATTTGGCTCTTTAAACAACAGCCCAAGGCACAGGACTGTCCCTAATGATCTGCTTCTGACTCACTTTACCCAATCATAACGCTGTTGCTCTGTCACTATTCCCCCTAAAAGAAGAGTGGCTGATCTTCCCACACCTCCATTTGAGAGAAATGTGGACTCACTTTTTTTCTTATTCTCCCCTTTGGCTCCCTGTACTGTTGGACTTTGGGACACTGGGCCCTGGGCAGAATAGGGTTACAGCATAAAATGATTTGATGATTGTTTCTGTTCTCTGTGGGAGGGCTGGCTAAAGAGAAACTTTCAAATATTTTGAAATACTAATAATAGCAACTATTGTTTTCTTCCACTGTAAATCTGTTTTATTTCATCGTTTGTTATTGCTGTCACGCACAAGTTTTTTTTTTGTTAGTTTTTTTGAAGGTC
Organism: Thalassoma bifasciatum; assembly: GCA_008086565.1. NCBI lineage: Eukaryota > Metazoa > Chordata > Actinopteri > Labriformes > Labridae > Thalassoma > Thalassoma bifasciatum. The sequence continues at coordinate 170,073 of RPOG01000343.1, forward strand.
TTAGACCCTGAATGACAACCATTCAGTTTGCTTACGCTGTGATATTACGATGCCATATTTGTGTTCATCAACCAAAAAAAATTCTACCTCCACATCCTGCCTCAAGGTAAGGTCACATGAAAATTAGCCTCCATCTTCCTTCAAAGACCTATCAGTAAAGATATCACGCACACTAATCTGCTGTGCATACATTTATCCTCTCCCTCATGAATGGAATAAAATGCAGCAATTGTCTGGAAACTAAATTAATCAGGCCCAAAGACAGCAATAAAGCCAAAGAATCATTTCCTCCTAATGCACCACCATTGATCATCTGGGGCTGTGGTTAACAAGGCCGCCATCACTCATGGAAGTATCACACTATCTCATAAGCATTACCTTATTGCTGTGCTCATTTGATGCCCTACCTCAAAGAATACATTCAGCTGTGCCTCTGAGGCAAGCAGACAGACAAGCTGCTTTACAGCATCATTAGTTACTACACTCACTAAGAGTGCTCTGTGTAAAAATAACCCAGGGGCAGAGCGTCTTTGTAATGAGCAGGTATCATCATGAATTCAGCACAAAAACATTCTGGACTGTAATAATTGGCAGAGCAATTTTGCTTTCCTGTTACTGCTATCCACGGAGTGTTTATTACTTTCCGTTTTCTTTTATTTTTTGTTTTAAGATTTGTTTTTTGTGACACTAGATTGACGATGCCACCCTTTTTTAGGAAATCAGATTCATTTGCTAGCCATGACTGCTGTAACGAAATGTAGAATGTTCAAACTTAAATGAAAATTTTAAGACTCTTTCTAATCTTTTATGGGAAAGATCTCTTGTTTAAAAACCAAACTTGAATGAAATAGTGTTTAGGGGTTGTGATTTCAAAGTCAGAAGCTAACTTTTCAACTTAAAATTTAAAACATATCCTTTGTCTCATGTCTGCCAACTGTGCAGACAGACAAGGGCTTCCTGAAACCAAAGTGAAGTACTGTCAATGTGTATATCAAGCCTACACTTATATTATCATTAGTATTTGGGTCAGTGTCTTACAATGTGCCTAATTCTTTAGTAGAGCTCAGGATACCCTTGCTTCCATTCCAGTTCCCTGGAAGATTTGAATGAAAAATAATCTCTCACAACAATGTGCTGAAAATAAGATAAATAAGAGGAATGAGTATAGTATGCAAAAATTTCATATATTTGCTTTTCAGAATGAGTGAAGGCGGGCTTCCCAATTTCCTTCATGGTTTTAGTTACCACTAAACTTTAATTGTTATTCCAAACAACTAGTTGTTTCAATGTGCCACCTTTATACAGTTAACTCTGCAGTGTGGAAAAACCAACTCCATACTTAAACAGACTCTTGCAGAGATGGTAAGAAGATAGCTCAACTATGGAAACAAGAATATGTTAAAATTTTTGCCTAATAGGAGACATATCCTTAGTGCAGACAGACCTGAAGACATCAAATAGATTAAAAATTGTGATGCACACCCTGAGTTGGCAAAAAATGCCTGTGCAAGGATCTTTCCGCTCGTGTTTCACTGAATAAGGCCTCCATTATGGTCACCCGCAGAGCAAGATGTACCAATGTGACAGCTGCAGGGTCTCTGTCTGCTTGCACTTAGGTTTGTCAAATGCCAGTGAGAGAGCCTCTGTGTTGATGGAGTTATTCGTCCACAGCAACACAGACAGGAGTTTGTTTGCCATCTTTGGGGTTTTGTGCACTCGGCATAGCACCAAAGTGAAAGCACTCCTCTTAGCCCTGAAAAAAGCATGAAGAGCAATGTGTCGTAAACCTGAGGCAAGAGGTATTTCATATCATATCTGCAGAGCTCAGATCATTTAATCTCAAATCTTAAACCGAAATGCATCCAAACTATGGTGTGCATTTTTAAGCATTGAAACAATTAAAAGACAACAATAGTCCTTTGTTTTATTTATGACTAACTTTGTTTTCCACAGGCAATGAAAGTTCTTTTACTTTGTGCACGCTTTTTCAAAGAGAGCTGACACACATTTGCTTCAAAGCAGATACTGCTTGCTGAACTAATTCCAGGGGCCTAACAAAGATGGATGGATGGATTTTAATTGGTCCAAAAGAAAATATATCAATGTGATTAAATAAGACAGAGATGCCTCAGTTTCTTGACTATATATCTGTATTTCAGAGCCAAACCTTCCATACCACCTCCAGCTGAACAATATATGAGACACCAAACCTGTTTATTGTCTACTCTGTGGTTTATCTCCACTGGCCTTTCACTGTCAGTGTCTTCCACTCTGACATTGATTCACACAATTGATCTCAACACCTTAACAGACAATAGCTCCCTGAGGTGACTACACAAAAGGGAATCCTGCTTAAATATATTGGCCTTTCACATTGAACACTATAATTACCCTCAGGGGGACTAATGGAGAGAGGGGTAGAGAAGGCCTCCCTGGCAGGATATCTAGTCAATACATCAATCACTGTATTTTCCTCAGGAGCAACTCTTTAAGAGGAGGCATTAAGCTAAATTATTGTTTATGTTTTCATACAGGTGATGTTAAGCATTTCTACACACAGACTGTACTTTACATTGATGACTAATGTTCAGATTTTCAATGTAATCTCTGCTTTTATTATCTTATGAGACATGCGCCAAAATGAGACCTCATTCATTTTAAGGGAATGTTCAGTATTTCTGTCATTATTTCTGTTTGTTAGATTCACACATTAACTAAGGTGGTACTTACCTGCAGGTAGTGGCATGTTCTTGAAGGCTTGAGGTCTGTATGCATCATGGGTTTCTCTAGATTTAGCGATGATTTCCTATACGCCTCCTTTGCTTGGCTGACTGTCAGTGTCGACCATGAGCTCCTCTTCATGAATTTGCCCTCAGGTGCCATGGCCATGCTCTCGCAGGCTAAGCACTTGACATCGTTGTTACTCTTCGAGGTCTTGAGTGACAGGTCTCCAAAGTGGTGACTGTGCATGGAATCAGGGTAGCAGTGACTGATGTGTTCCCCATGGTGCCGGGACATGACACTGGGTGTGCGGTAGGTGCTGTCACTATCAAGGTTGTCGTCCGAGCTCCACCAGCCACCTGAGCGATGCTTCCTTTCTTTGCTCTTGCTCCTCTTGCTACCATGTTTGACAGAGTGGTGGCCATGATGGTGATAACCCCCTGCTCCTCCTCCGCCTCCGATTATGTCACCTTTTGTGCCGTTCATTTTCGACGATCCCTCAAGGGAGTGGGACTTCGTGAAGAGCTTCTGAACAGAATGAACAAGGTGTCTGATGCGGCCAGGACTTTCGCTGCGTTGCTCAGTGGTGGTGGAGGTGCGCTGGTACTGTAACGTGTGGAAGCCATCGCGGTGAAGTGGCAGTTGTTTTTCAAACTGGTCAAGAAGGTTAGCAGGAAGGCGGTTGCTCTTGGTGCCAGAGAGATGGGAGGATGCGGCAGCAGCAGCTGCAGCGGCAGCAACAGCTGGGGAGGTGGCAGAGGCTGTGATGGCAGCGCAGTCGTCCCTTGTGGCTGAGTCATAATACTGAGAGCTGTAGTGCATTCTTGGGAAGGTGCTGCTGGAGATGTGGTCAGATGCAGGGGCTGGAGGCATCATGACAGGGGACATCATCATGCAGTCAGAATGGATGGAGCTGCGTGGGGAATAGCGGTGGTGGAAGTCCATGGGGCAGCTCTCTGTGGGGCTGAGCAGGTAGGACGAGTGGCGGGACTCCGAGCCATGGTGAGCATGGATGTCATGGACGTGGGGGTCATAGTCCGAGCTGTAGGGTAGAGGGATCTGGTGCTGGGAGCGGCTGCCCGATAAGCCCTTCATGTTCCTGGCTGGAGGGAGGCGTCTGCCTTCATTGAACTTTCGAGACGGGGACCAATGTGGAAACTTCTGGTCTGTTTCAAAGAAGGAAAAAAAAGAGAAAAGACATAAATAAGACACTACCTTGAAGAGAACAGTAATTCTGTTTCCTGTCCAGATCCTCATAAGCTGAGATTGCTACTGTGGTCTTTTTTTCTATTACAAGCAGAAACATGACAGACTAATACTCCCCCTGGGTTACTCTTTGCATTTATCTGACACACTGAGAGGCAAATATCTTACTCCAAGAGACACTGACATTTTATGTTCATGCACATCAAACTGTGTGTAAATATTTCATCTTCTCTCTTTGCTGTTCCAGCACAGTTTACACTGAGGTACCTGTAATAATGAACAGTCTAACAAAGTAGAAACCATCACAGGAAAGAAGTCATTACAATGTCACATGACAGCTTTTAGATACAGAATTGTGAAGCTAAATTAGGGTGACAACCTCATAAATGTGGGTTAACCTGGATTACAAAGTGACAAATATATTGATTAAAGTAAGAGTATTTTCTGTTTAAACAAGGTAAAAATTCTTATGGAAAGGACTTTGTACTTATGCTTAAAGACAAAGTAGCTTTAAATTCTCATCTCATCACAAAAGAAGAAGTTCACCCTGCTCGTAAAACAGCTTAGAGGTTTTATTAAGGCTCGGTGGGCCGGAATTAACAGTGGGACATAATTTGTTATAGATTACTTATTCTCTCTTTCAAGCTACAACGACTTGAGTTATGGAAAGTAATGTTTTGCACTCTACTAATTTTAATGTTTTTGTCAGGGTGCAGTAGAGTTTAATCTCTGTCTAGAATCATAAAAAAGGTAGTATAGGAAATACAAGAAAGTAGATACAAGTGGAGATATTTGACCATTTTTAATGTTAACACAGTACCACTTTCAGTGACATTGGCATAGACCTAAAATGAGGATAATCCTGTTGTATTCAGTAATAGTTTTGAGTAACATCTAAACACTGTTTCAGTCAAACTAATGAGAGACTGGATAAAGGCAAAATCATTTTACTTTGATTTCACCAATGTCAGATTACAACAGCAAGGCACCACACAGCTTTTACTTTAGCAATTAACTTTAACACTCCTGGCAAGCAAACCTCCATCGCTGTGTAAAACTCATCATCATCACAAGGAAACCTCTTTGAAAGGAGGGTTTCCAGTTCAAGTTTTCCTGATGCATCTTCACAGTAAAAGGTTCCGAAACCTAACCTGCAGCAGTTTTAAAAGTTTGGAGCTGAAAACCAAGCCAACAACTCAGAAATATGTGATAAAAGTATTATTTCTAAAGCCTTGGGGTGGTACACCAGTTCTTATTCCTAATTATGAACAAACTTTGTGCTAGTTGTGGTGTAGGTTGGGAGAGGGGGGGTGCTCTTTAACTTTTATATTGAAGGTTAAAAAGTTCAGCATGACCTCAAAAAACTTAACACTGCCATAAGCTGAAATGCATTCGACACTGAATGCTTTCTGAGCTTCTTTATATTTTTCAGTATGTTTCTGCTGTATTACTCACTACTTGCACCGCAAGCTAGTTCATTGTCTAAACTTTGGTGCTCTCACAGAAAATGCACAAACATTCATTTCCCTATGGTTGTTTTTGCAAGACGTCACAAAGTAAAGCTAAAGCTGTGTATGAATTATCTGTAAAAATGTTTCAAATAAATAAAGGCTTTTGCATGTTTGGAAGCAAAGCACACATTTGAGAGTGCTTTCAGTTTCAGCGCATGTGGCTGGCTGGTGGCGGAGAGTAGGGGGTTGGGGGTGAAAATGATTTCATCTGTGGAAGGAAGGTGCTGCAAAAAAGTTTGGAAGTTTGTCTCACACCAACCATGGAGACTGTGTTGTTCTACCAGATGAGAGCTTAATGTTCTATTCCTTCAGAGTAATACTGAGGGCACTTAAAGGAAATAAAGTAAGTAAAGTGAATAAACAGACCTGACTTACAGTTATAAAACCACAATGACCCAGGGTTGGCACACAACACAGAAGTTTGATAACAACTCTCTGAGAGTCATGTTCGTGAGATAAGTTGACCATTTCAGAAATGGTGCTCTCTTCTGAACATGTTAGCATTCACATTTTGAGGAAATTTCAAAAATGAAATTGAAATATTCTTAATAAAATGTGAAAAAGAGCAGATTTAGTGGTGGTTTGTGGTATCCTGGACAGTAGTTTTGCTGCCTTGTAATATCAAATCATTCAATCAATCAGAAACTGTCTTACAGCAGCTTTCAGACTCTTCCATGCCTGTATTTGTGATCAGACTTCTGAGGCTTTGTACTGTGGGCTCTGTGGGCTGATACTGGCAAAGACTGGCCTTGTTTAGGCAGCTCTGTATCGCAGTCCTTTGAGGCCAAGTAAGTCTCAGACAATTGGATGATAGTTAGCCAGATGGACACTTAAATTTGATCTATTTTTCTGTTTTATAGGGACCTCCTCAGAGCCTTTTTCACATAAATTGGCAGGTTTTTGTTTTTCATTCAGTTGAGAGACAGAATTTTCTGAAACAAGTTATTTTTACTTTCACTGCCAATATTCTTCTTAAAAACAAGGACTAACAATAAGGGCCAGCCTCATGAAGCAGACAGGAGTTACAGATTTGATGGCTTTTTAGTTCTGTTTCCAGCTGAACTTTGAAATGTGAAAAAAGAAATACATAACAACACCCATAAGACAAATTCTACATTTAAATGTTCCCTTGCTCATCCCGCCTGCTGGTGAAAGGAATAGTGACCTTCAAGGACAAGAAACTGCTCTAATGCTTTTCTAGTATTAGCCAAGTTTTGTCAGGTTTAATAACTAAAAACAATTCTAATAACCACATTCAACTTGTTTACCCTCCAAGTATTCTCCTTAACAAATACATATACAACACTGTGCACGAGTCCTCGGGCTGAAGGGTGCTGCTGAGTACTACACTCACTGTTGTAGCATTTTAGCAGAAATCATGACAGCCCAATATCTTCATTGAAAAAAGCAATGAGCTGCCTGGTGAAATCTTTAATTGAAGTCAAGATTTATAGCTTGATCTGCAATGTTGTTAAATTTAATCCTGTACATTATCCAGTTTTTATTTTTCCATAGTCAAATGTGTGAGTCAGATGTATTCTTTCCTTTCCTCAATCTATGACTGAAGCACAATCTTCATCACTCCCTCTCCTGCAGCCTGTCGAGATAGACAAAGACACCCAAAACAGACAAGCCCTTCCAACAAATATCTCAATATGAGCACTGTGATTAAGAGCATCTGTCATTGCACTCAGCTTCATGCATACCAATCACAGCTTACATCGTGCCAGTGAGTGATAAAAGCTTTAAGGTAAGAAGGGGGACGGCGTTGAAGCGCGCTGGGTGTCTGCCATTCCCTTGTAATTAATTACTTTAAGTTCTCTGCAGCAGGAAAACCCCAGCCTGCAACTGTGCACGTCCTCTTACATAACATTTGGGATCTCTGATCTCGCACATTTCAAAGGAGACAGAAATAAAATGCACAGTTGTCATGGCAACCACTGCTGCAAACCCAGGAACTGTAATGGGATTTTTCAAGGTTGTTTGGGTGGATCCTGGTCTTGAAAAAGGCACATACAGTGTGTTGCGTGATGCAAACATTCGGCTTGATTTGCTGTACGAGCTTCTGTATTTGGTGATGCTTTTCAGACTGCTGTGCGTTTTGTTTTGTGGGGATGAGTGATGCATTCATGCACCAGTTTGGAAATGAAGAAAAACAATCATGACGGAAGAGCACATTGCATTACCCCTTTGATTATTTTATTTAAAAGACCTTTAGACTTAAAATGCTTCTCTCCAAAGGATTCCCAGACTTTCTTCATTTCCCTTTGAAAGATATCAACAAGACTTTTTGTTAATACTAACCTTTAAAATCCACCAACAGGGGGGTTTGAAGCGCTAAGGTTTATTGTTCCGTCAGCTTTCTTTGAACATCACTGAGTGACTGTAATTATTGTTTTTATCTGAGTTATCTCCTGACCTTGCTTTATGTCTTTTCAACTTCTTTAAAAGACATCAAACTCAAAAGAGGGTGTAATCAGGCTTATGATGTGATTTTTTCCCCCCACATCTCCCTTCTTGTCGAGGTTGTGCACTTTTCTGCTTGATATTAAAACAGTTTGTGATGAGATACAGTGGATGTTGTGCAGTAGAGCGTCACTGTGATAGTAATTTCTGTACAGTGATAACGATTTTGTATCCATCTGTGTTCTTGTTCCTACCATCATATCTTATCATCTCTCGCTATCCCTTAAATTCTGTGCAACATAGAACATGACATCATCCTGTTGCTTTGGCAACACAATTTTCTAAATAAAGCTAACAATAGTAATGAATGCACACACATGTGGTGTCTGAGCACAGACATAACTGAGCCAAGCTGTGCAGCAAAATGTCTTCCAAACTTGCACAAATAGATTGCAAGTTTAAATTTATTATATACATACAAATCTACGTTATACTCTAGGTGGCATTCAGCAGCTTGACCTAACATAATGTCCCAATGAAGTTTCAATTACACAACAAGGTAGAGCTGAAACAAACACACAAAAACTTAATTATACGTCTTGTAGTAAACAGAAAAAGCAGAGCTTGCATATGCATATTTTATGTTGGGGCATTTGAAATCTTGAAATCAACTTGTGCAGTTTAAATTATTAACATAATCGTAAGATGATAGCTAGCTTTAGAGAATGGTGTTAATATTTCAAAGGCTATCTGAGACCTTTTATTTCCCCTCTCAGGATGATAATCATTTTTACCACCTCTGAATATAATCATTTTGGTAATATGAGATCTTCAGGGTTCAGTAATCTGTTTTTGGAGGACTCTTCAGTCTTTTCTATTAATTTCATTTGATGCCATGGTCCACTGTTTTGTCCAGATGTAGTGCCTACTCCTCTGTTTCCACCTGCTATACTGACCATAATCTTTCCAGACCAGCTAGTCATCAACCACACAAATCAAATCTTGTCCAACCTTGAAGTATGGTTTACCATGGCAGCAACTGCCAATTTACTTGTGCAATCAACATCACTGTCCTACCAAACTTATAAAAAAGTAAGGAAATTTGTGGTTGGTAAAGTACGTCTTAACCTTTGACTAAATTGTCCTTCAAACCTTGACTGTGAGAAATTTCTCTTACGGTAAGGCAAGGACAACTATGCAAGTGACTTTGCCCCATTGTTTTTTCCTTGCAATGAAGGAGCAATCAAAACAGAGTGTTGCAGTCTGCAGTGAGGCTCGGCAAAGGTCAGTCCCTTGTGTGCTCATATACAGTCAGACAAACAAGAAGATGTCATACAGTTCATCTGGAGGTCAAAGGTCAAGTGTCACAAGTACCTATCTACATTTTATCCCACAAGCAGCTGAACATTTCCACTCTCAAACCAATAACACAAGTCCAATGTAAGTAGCTGTCAACTTGCTGCTTCCTCTGTCATAAAAGCTATTAACACTATGAGCTTTCAAATTTCCATTACATCTGAGCATCTATACAAGACAGCCAACAGTTCCTATGCACTGACAGGGTGAGAGGGCAGTCTTCTCCTGGTGTCCTCTTTTCGGGTCACCAACCGTGTGGCCTGTTTCGAATGTCCCCGGTGGAGTTGCCCTATTGCACGTACCCTATCTAGATCAGTCTACATGGCGATTCCTGGGGCAGACACCGACTGACCTTTCCTCACAACATTTGTCGCCAGAAGCTTAAAAAAGAGTTGATCGTAACAGTTGAACAAGCGGCTTGGTATTGGCAGATAATACTTGGCAAATCTTTCATGGGCAAAACTCAGGGCACCTATTAAAAGTGGAATAAATAGGCCTTCCATCAGTATGAGATTTACGGTCAAGACACATTGTGACAACATAGAAATAATCTCCCAAATACAAATATTAAAAATACTGTATTATTCACATGCTCATTTGTATTTCCAGTCCTCTGTTCGTTGCTCTCCTTATCAGTCATGTTCAGCCTTCACTCATCACTGCAGTGCAACATAAATAGTTTGAAGTTCAAAGTTAATATTGAGAGGACACAAAACATCTGTAGCCCTCTTGGAGTAATGTCTCTATCACTGTCAGCCTCATCTGCATTTCCTTCCTACAATCAACATGGCGGTCTGATTGCATACTCTCTCTTGAGGTGGTTTGATTACCCCATAATAAGCTGTTTAGAGACTAATCTTTCAACCCGGATTGGTCTCTTCAGCTTCCAACCAATTCATTTCAAGTGGAGTCAATTTGGCAGAAGTCATTTTGCAGAGATTGACAGAAGGAAGAAAATAAACCAAGAAGATGTTCAAATATTTCTCTTCAGTATCATGTAGACTATTTCATCACTCTACTTATCAACAAGGGTTTTAGCACCGTCGCTTTTTACTAATTTATCAAGCCACTCAAGGATCATTGTGGCTAGAATTGACCTGAAATTAACAAGATAATAACTATCTAATAATGCGTGAAACAAATAATAATTTCACTTTTTAAATTAAAAAAGCACGTGTTTTATGAAGAATAAAAGAATACTCTGTATCGTCATCCAAATATCTCAATGGGGGATTCATCATGAGCACAATATAAAGGCTCGAAACGACAGCCTGTATGCTGTGCTAATAGCTGACTGTACATTCAGAGAAACATTTTGTCATATTCTTTGAGCTTTGTCAGGACTTGGCACATTGATCGATGCCTTATACCTGAGCCTGACTGGCACCGTCCCTAACATTTTTGGACAGTTTAATCCTCTGGGAGCTGTTCCATCCTCAAGGCAATAGTCAATGAGGGTGTGAGCTGAGCTGACAAGTCCTCTGTACCTTAAATCGCTATTTTCTAGAGCAAAATTGTGCAACTAAGAATGTATAAAATTAGTGTTCAGGCCACTTTAACAGTAACTGTTCCATATTTTTTAGCTACACTTAAACCAGGAGAACTATCCCATGGTGGGTAGAAATTTAGTTTTGGTTCAGAGAGTTTTATGAGGCAAGCTCAACGTTTCTGGTTGGCGGAGCACCCACAGTCTTTTTATTTTCCCCTCCATCTACAATAAGATCACACCAAGCTGTGATTGACTTGGTTTAATAGCGAATTAACATGGTCTTATTTGAGCCTGATAGTGTGTATGTGTCTCTGTCATGTGTTACAGTTCAAAAAATGACCCTGTGAACTGGAGACCATCAGCTGAACATGTCAGTGGATATCCAGTTTACAGCAGCTGTTCAAACATAGAAGAAGTCCTAGGACTACATTCAAGTTTAGTTTGATATTTCAGACAAGTATATAACGATGACCTAAAGCTGTTTAAGAAAGTTGCATCCTGCTGAAAGTGGTCAATCTGCAGGTTGATTCTGAAGCAAAATCACCTATCGATGAGTGCTGTCTTTATGCTTTACACTGTAAAAATCTGAAATCTAAGCAAGCATTCATGTCATATTTTTAGTAGAAAATGACTCTTTAGTCTTAATGTAAGCCACATTTACATTTCCAGTCCAGAAAAAGTCTTATTTTAAGATATTCAGGACAAAAAAGAATGTCTTAATTGTTTATAATGAGCAAAAAAAATCTGTGATAAAAAAATAGCTTGTTAATCTTCTTGAAATTAGAATAGTCTTTTAATAGAAGAAACCTTTTACTCTATCGGCAGATATTTTTACCTTGTCACAAGCAATTCAGGCACCATTTTTGTCTTCAAATAACAAGAAACCAGACATTTTTCTGGAATGGTGTGGTAAATGTGCCTCATGTTAAGTCCAAAATTGCATTTTGACTTGCTAACATTTCAGTTTTTTGCAGTGAAGTTGGTAGAGCAGTCCACTGTTCTGCTAGACAAAGCTGTTTGAGGCTTTCAGAAGTGGCCTGGACCATCCACTGCCTTATAACTATCGCTTTCCCCTTTCAAAGTGTCAAGAAATCCATCTGCAGTGAAATAAAGCACGATCAACACCAGCACAGTCTGAATATCCTCCATCCTAACAGGCTGGTTTTCGCTGAAAAGCCTTCGTTGTTGTCTCATTGCCCTCTACTGGTCTAGTGTTGTTTAGAAGTAGCCTGTTTTTTTTTTTCAGTCTCCATACGCCATTTTTCTGCTTTGCATTATCTACCGGGGTTTTTTGCCCCACAGTCAAAGCACACAGAAACAAGTTATCAATTTTTATGCTGCAATCTGCAGTTGATTTTCTGACAGACTAAGAAGCAGTGAAATTCACTACCAACACATAGTAAGCCTGTTAATGTGATGCAATTGAGTTATGAAACTTAAGACTGGTATGACAACACAAACACGCACCGGCTGTCTGCCCCAGGAGGCTCGCGTCATTATGTTTCCAACCGACTGCTCTGCAACTCCTGCTAATACGAAGTGGCCGGTGCACAGTTCTCTGTGTGCGGGGGAGGTGACATCAAGGCAGGGGATGCCTGCAGGCGCAACAACCAGGTAAAAAAAATCAAGATGTGTCATCGGGCCGAGCCTGGATACCCTGCAGGCAAAAGCAAAGGGAAGGATGCTCCATCTTGGACAATACCACCCACTCTCTCTACAATGAGCTGATGCAACTACGAGGCACCTTTAGCCTCCAGCTCATCCGCCCGAGGTGAACCGTGGAGTGTTTCAAGTGTTCATTTGAACAGACTTCCATGTAACCACGCAGCTCTTACTTTTGAGTCTACAATTGCACCAGTTAGTGCTTTGGAGTGCTGGAGCTTTGTCACCAAAATAAGCAGCCTGCACATCATTTTTTTAGGTGCTATCTGTATTCTTCTCACAAGCAGAGCATGTTTTTGTCGCTTGTCCTCCTCTCCCCTCTTTCAAGTAGCTTTGAGCACATTTCTGCACAGATATCTGGAGAACAGCCAGCTCACAAATCGAATACATAAGAAGAGGAGAGAGGACAATTTAGTGCTTGCCATTATTACCACTGAGATGAACTTTTCCCAATCTCATCAGAGTTGGAGAAATCGTTCAGCTCAGCAGTTTTGTAGTTTAAAGAGATATATGCAAAGAAGAACATTTGTGAAAGAGAGCGGCTATGCCTGAACAAATATAGGTTAAAAAAAAGCTAATTATGCAATGTTAGTGCATGCACTTCTGCTGACAACGTAATCTGATTAGTTTGCAGTATGAGCGGAAAGCTAGGAAACCACAAGTGGAGGATAAAAAAAGAGGATGCGTGGAGTGAGAGAGATTGATGGACTTCAGAGGAGAGCGAATTAAGCTCCTGAACAGCTTTTCAGAAAAGCAAGAAAGCTTGCTTCCGCTCGGCAGTGACGGGAACGTTTCACAAGATTACATTTACAGTTGAGCAGATTACATGCAGCCATGGTGTGAATGTAAATCAAACTGTGTAAGAAATGAAATATCAATAAAACCTCACAATTTATGCCGCAGCAGAAACAGAATGAGATGCCTAGTGTTGTAATGATTGGCTTTTACTTTTTTTTACTTGAGGACAATGCAGACCCTCCCTCTTGGCCCCTCTCACCTTGTGAATCCATGAAACATTGATGAGTGCTTTCCTGTATCATTATGCAACAGCTTTGTTGTAGATGTTCAACAGGCTGTTTCCTCTCACCTTAAATGTGCTGCTGTCAGCACCTGATGCAGCCCATAAAGCCTTTTTCTTTTTTCCTGACAACAATTTCACACATCGGGAGGGGATGTGGGAGGGAGGGAGAGATGGGGGATTAGGAATGGAGAGGAAGAGAAAAAAAGAGAGAGGGGAAAGCCTCTCTGCTTGCTCTACTCTTTGGGAAGCCAGTGAGCTGCTGGCTGCTAAGTTAAATCTGTGCCGCTATGCTACAGTCAGCGCCTGGCCAGCATTTCCCAAGATGGTTGCATAACTTGGAATAAATGAGGCCTTCCTCCTCCACTCCACAACGCAGCGAGCTAATGCCGCAGGGAGGAACAAAGCAACAGGCTGCCAAACTGTAGAGAATGAATCACTCTGTTCAAATTTGATATCTGTCAAAAAATTTATTTATGAAGAGCAAACATCTGCTTTAATTTATCAATTAACTTTTCAAACCGGATGTTGCTCTGACCCCTTAGTTTATGAGTGGCCTCAGATTTAATTTCTTTCTTCTCAGAGGATTCTACTGTGCTGGCTCAACTTTGGTATAAAATTGTGAATTCAGTTTGAAATGCCTCGCTCCTGTTTGAAATGCTGAAGCGTGGGAAACTCACAGAGAAACACTGAGGATAAATTACAACTCTTGATGCTAGATGGTTTTCTGATATTCTGGTTTAATGACAGGTGGTCTAATAATAATAATCCTACCTGTCACCAACAACATTTAAGTGTTCAGCCCCTGGAATGCAGAGACTTCACTGGCTGAGTAGGGTCAAGTGGTGTGGCTTAATTTAGATGCAACCCACTCAACCATTACCGTAAATACTAGAAAAGCTATGCATGTTAAAAATAAATGCATCTAATCAAATTTAAAATGTTTTCAGAAATTATTGATAATGGATCTAGGTCCATGTATGGTGGGTCCTGATCCAGACTGTAGTCCACCAGTTAGTGACCCCAGAACTTAAGGGCGACAATGAAGGGCTAAAGCAAGCTGGAAGCCGGCATGAGTGACCTAAGCAAGGACTACAAGCTCTTATCAATCTCAATCTCTTGTCTTGGGAGGCAGAATCACAGAACTTTGGTTCAGGATTTTGCACAAGTAGTTTTGTCTTCCTCACACAACAGGTTTCTTTGGTCAAAAGTGTTTTTAGTGCTTTTGCGCCTTTACCCTAATCTGGACTATAAGACTACCTAAAGCTGAATTCTTTTGTTATTTTGGACTTTCTAAAGCTAGCATTGAGATCAGCTTGTCTTGTGCTTGTTTTACTTAAAAAAGCTGCCAGTTCATAAACGTGTGTGTGAAAGTTTTTACACCATTTTTTTGGCCAAGACTCTTCAGTAAAAGAGATTTTTGCATCTAAATGAGATTATTCCTGGTGACATGAAGATTAGATTAGAAAGAAAATGATTAATCAAGTGGTTTACATGTAGTTTTCATTTTTCATTGGTCTCCCTCCTGCCGTGTTTAAACCAATCAACAGATTAGTCCTGTACACCTGAGGTGTATTGCCTGGAGCCAGAGCCATTGCCTCAAGCAAATTAAATCATTAAATCCAGTGTTCAGCATCCCCTAATTTCTGATAAAGACATACTTTTCATTTATTTTTCAATCACTCATATATAGTCAGATAGCAAGGAGCATATCTAAACTCAAAAGTGTGGAGGTGAGGGATGTTGCGCAGTGAATCCTGACCTAGAAAACAACAGGTTGCTTTTTGCCTTCATAGATTTGACTCAGAGATAGAAGAAGGAAATGAGGGTACTGACAGGAAAGGTGGATGGATTTTTACATGTGTTTGATTTCTGTTGTTCAGTGGCAAATTCTACTGTTTTGAGAGTCGTCTTTCTACATTGATTTCCTGAAACTACATGAAGTCAGTCACAAGCCACAGTTAAAAGTTGCAGCTGCATTTGGATTTTTGCAAATGCAAGTCATTTCAGTGACTCAAATTAGATTTCTGGCTTTGGCATTGGAAAGACACATAACCAGCATACTGACGTCTACCACATTGCCATAGCCACAGGGGTTGGTGTTGTTTGTACAAATTCGTGTGTTCTTTGGAAAAAGTAGAGACAAACTCTTGTGCGCTATCAAAATTCATTAGCCGGGGCGCGGATGGCCTAGTGGATATGGCTGCGCACCATGAGGCTTGTCCTCGAGCGGGCGGCCCGGGTTCGAATCCGACCTGTGGCCATTTCCCGCATGTCACTCCCCACTCTCTCTCCCCTTTCCGACGCTATCCACTGTCCTCCTCTATCAATAAAGGCACAAAGGCCAAAAAAATAACTTAAAAAAAAAAAAAAAAATTCATTAGCCTGCTGAAAAACTTCACAAGAGGGGACAGTAATTCTTCAACTGACGTGAGTTGTGCTCTGGTACTCAGTGACAACATGAACATTATATAAGTGGAAAGATTGTGAGACCTCGTAACTAAGACAAAATCATATTCAATTGAATGTTGCTTTGCAGCAGAGGCTGCATTTCACCTTTTGATATATCCGCCCACTCCCTCCCACTGCTGCTGCTCTCTCCACAGCAGCAGCAGACTATGGCTGATGTTGCAGTGATGCCACACACCCTGGACACAGCCTCAGTCTCTCTTGTACACCCTTCAGTGGAAGAAAATGCCAACTAGGGAGCTCATAGTCCATCACTGCTCACTGTGCAGCAGCCTGTTAATCCTCCCACACTACATTGATTTAATACAAAAAGATAAAGTCCTAGAGCTGCTGCTTTTCCTCAGGGTCCAAGCCTATCTCCACTCACACGTTAAGCTGTGTACACATTTTGTACCTATCATGTGTAATGTAAGACAATCAGGTAGGAAGTATTTACATGGGGCTGAATAAGTCATACAGAGAAAAAATCTGAGGTCACATGCCCTTCCAGTTTCTTTATTTGGATCAATTACGTTATTACACACCAAGTCAACCTTGTGTGGTGACCAGAATGGTATAATCCATGTTGGATTAAGTCAGCACTCTTTAATCAGGTACTAACCCCAACCTTTTTGCCATTGCAGGCAACATACCAATGCACAGCACTGCTGACGATACAATATGGAAAAGAACAACCAAGAACCAGGTGTGGGAGGCTTGGTTTGTCTTCTTTCAGGTCTTGTAGCAAGTGTTGACGCATCCCCATGGAAACTGTTCATATATACAGTAGCCGTTCACAGTAGAAATCTCACAGCGTTCAGTGGTTTGAATATCAAGACATCTGGTTCACTTTAGCCTCTGTGATTGAGTGGGATGTTTACTCCTCTGCCTACATTTGCTTCAACATATTTTTCTGAGACACAGAGGCATGTGGAGAGTACTGTGCTGGTTCACATGTGATGTGTAAAGATGTAATTTTACAGATAGTGTGGTGGTTGAAGAGATAAATATGTTCAGCTACATAACTTCACCTCTGTGCCCATGCACTGCCTGATGAAGATTCCATAAATCAGATTTTTGGACATGATACCTAAGAAGATCATCTCAAGAAACCATTTACCTAATTCTGTGTGATTGGCGCTGTCACTTTTTGGAGCTGGTAGTATTACATTTTCTTAGCCTTTCAACCTGGAGCCATGCAGACCCTCTCCGATTTGCTTCTCTACTATGGGGCATAATTTGAGAATCTTCGAATTTGCATCACTTTGTAAATGACCATAGCGTTAATGTACACATAATCTCATTTCAGAATTACAATTTTTTAAAATCATTTTCAATGCGAATGAACTGATTCAATCCTGGTACAGTTTATGGGTTTGGTACAGACTCCAAAAGTGAGATCAGATTTTTTTTTCAATATTTGCTAGTTTAACTCCCCACTTATCTTATCTGTCTATCACTTTAATAGTGCCTGGTTGTGATATGTTAACCTTACTAGACAGAGGCTGAAGAATGTCCTAAAGCTGTTTGTTGACTATATAACATAAAAGGAGGAGAAGAGTTGTGACTGCATTAGATTGCTACAGTTGCTGGGAATACATGTGTGGTACGGTGAAATGAAGAAATGTAGAAATTTATAAAGACTGGGCACAGCTGACAAACACTGCACATTGCTGCATCACAGAAACGGCAGCATAAACACTGAGACAGACGCTACCGACTGCTAGTAGTACCTCATCCTGTCTGTAGTGACTCATGACACTGAATAGCTTGGTTGGCGATATCAAGTTCAGGTGGATCACGCTAACAAAAATACAGCTGACTGAAAGCACAAGCAGTCTGGCTGCATAGTTTGACTGACACAAAATACTACTGCTGAAAGACAGCATTTCACTCTTACCTTTGGCTGGTCTTTGGTCAGACAAACTTAAAAAGTGTATTCCTATTGAAACACAGAACGCCCCTTCAATTCTGGTTGCTTCATTAAAGGTGCTGTTTTTCTTTGTTGTACAGACAGGAGAGTTCAAAGAGAAGACTCACAAAATAAAGCTAATTCCATTTGTGTTGATTTTTTTAGTCCTGGGAATCAACAAGAAAAACAAAGAAGTTTCTTGATGTCCTGACATCAGAACCCCCTTATTTTTGTAAACAGCATTATTTAGGGGCAGGCAGGCTACATCTTTACTGCATTTTACACACTTTTTCACTCAGTGCCCTCTGACTTTCTTTGGTGTCATGACTGAAAGAAGAATAGTTCTTTTGCAGTTTGTTTCATGGATACACATTGACTAAAAAAAGCATCTGTTTGAGTTAATTATAGCATGTGAAAAGACAGCAGCATGGTGCAGGGTGCTCTGGCCTCCAGCCGTCACCTTCGAACAAAACATCTGACTACCTCTTTCTGTCTCACACTGGCCTTTAGAGATGCACGCAAGGACGACAATGACACAACCTCCATAACTTCCTCTAACCCTTTCACATTAATTCAAGCATCATCAATGACAAGGAGAGAAAAGCCATGCAGCATTCACCAAAAGATTCTGAAACACTTATCACCAGAATGTCATTTTCCCACCAATAATTACTGCTTTGCTGTTCCACGCTGCAACATTGTGATATAGTTTTAAACAACTCTAATTGTTAGGATGTAATTGTAGCATTAGATCCTGGCAAGATGTTATTTCTTTGTGTTAAATTATCATTCAACAGTTATAATCAGCGGCTAAACAGTTTTTGTGCTGAGTTTATGTAGAGCATTTTAATTGGCTTTAAAAACAGTCAAATCTCCATCTGCTGAACAAAACAGCTGCTGAGCACTCCTTTTTTACCACTAAGCAGCCACTTTGGAAGCACTTTATATTAAAGGCATCCTCTGCTCTTTTCTCCCTCTTACTCTAAGGATGCTTTCCTTACTGGAGATGCATTGGTACACATGGCAAAGTGCATAACACACTAAAACCTGGAGGTAGTGATGGCTAACCTTTGCACAAAACATGAAGGATATTACAGCTATTCAGTCTAATGTCTCTTCCAGATAGTTTAATATTTGTTTGTCCCAATTTTGTGGGTTTTTCTATGAAGTTAAGTACATTTCTGCAAGTGTGATTTAAAATATAGGAAGCCATCCATCAAAACAGCTCCACATCATCTGAGGCTTACGCTAAGTACCAAATTGGGAGGAGCAGTTTACTCAAAAAGCACACGAATGAGCTACAAATCCATTTGTGATAGAGATGACAGAGTGGGCAAAAGGCTAAGGGACGCATCATGACCCAATTTCAGTTTCCAGTGTACTTCAACTGTTTGCACTTTTTGCACGAGGAACTGTAAGAGGTAGTTTGTCCAAGAATTCTGACTAACACATTGTGCCTGGAGTAACAGCATAATACAGTACCTGGCCAAAATAAAAGTCGCCACCTGGACTTAACTTCGCAAATAGATACAAGTCTTCTAATAGATAATTACTGCGTTACTTGTGGATATTTCGTCATTAAGGTCTATTCTGTCTGTAGAACTTGATACATGTGGATTGTAAATTGGTTGTAAAGATTGAAAATCTTAAAAATCCTAAAAATGCACTGCTTGAAGTCCGCATCAGTTATAACTGACTGAAACTAAAGGGTTAAAAAAACACCTAAATATTGAAGATGGATCTTACATTTTGCCAGCCTTGACTACTGTTATCCTCTTCCAGTTGTAGCTCATTGCTGTGTTTTAGCTGTTTTGAAAGCAGTCGCAACTGGCAACTGCAATGTAGATAAGGTATTTACTATTTTGGAGAGAAAAGCAAAATATTCATGACCAAGAAACCTTGCACTTAAAAGCATTTTATGAACCAAATTAAAGTCCATTCAAAAAAAGCTGAACAGATACATCTGTTCTTTTAATTTCCTGTAAATAATGAATGTAGAAATCGCCAGTCATAAGTGGATTAGTTGTTTTGTAAACATAAATGGAATTTCATGGCATTGACCAAACTTTTCCACATATCTCATGAAGTCATAGTGAGCAGCTGTTTCATTCACTAACTCACTGACAGGATGTTTTAATATTTTTCCAAGCTCACTAGCTGGAAATAAGTCTTCATTTGTGGACTCGATGTCGAGAAAACACGACACTCTCTCTGCAGTTCCCCTAATTTGCCATTTTTTGATCCATGTCTAAATCCCTCTCAGCCCATGAATGTATTCAGCCATGCAGCTCATTATTTTTCATTTATGTTCACATTGTCATCTGTGGTGGCTACAGTTGATGCCCCCATAGAAACCGCAGATTTTAATGGCCTATTTGTTACACGCTCCTTTGCGAGGCTTCCAGGTTGTAGTAAAAGCTCTGCACTTTGAGGACAAAGACAGATGATGCAAATTGAAAAGCTGTTTTCCTCCTTTCCTCACTGCCAACATGTTCTGTCATGGTTTTGAAGAGGGTTTCCACGCGTGGGAATTCAGAGGTGCAACATTCCTTTAATTAGACTGTTTTGTCATGCACCGCTCCATCTGTCTTCAGCCTACTGCAGCAGCGAGAGAGAGAGGAGGAGAAAGGATGTAGGGTGGGTTAGATGGAGGACCCCTCCTTGTATACCTGTAAGGCCTGCACCAGATTGTCAAACAGCCAGTGTGTGAAGTCGAGCTGTAATGATGGCTCCATTGAATGTGAACCACCTGTCTTGCAATGGTTGGAATAAAAAAACCTCTTCATGTTCAAACAAAAGCAGGGAGAAAATACAGAGCGATGAGATTACACAGAGGGTACAACTTGGCAGCAAACTCAGGATCGCCATCCCTCAAAAAAATTACGGTCATTAAAGGAAGAGGAGGATCTGATTAAGACTCCTCAGACTACAGGAGATAAACATCTCCATTCTTACATCCCAGGAATCATAAATACAAATGAAAGGTTAAATTGAAAGTCTCACACCAGTGGTCGCGCCTAATTTGGTCGCATCACTTTGTTCTCATTAGTGTAAATTATTCAGAATAAAGAATCACAGTCAGGTCATTGAGGTTGCAGCAGGATGCTGTTGAGATGTCCCAGCCAGGTTTGGCTATTTGTCTAACACTCTGGAGAGAGGAAAAGCTTGTTGCTGTGGCAACCAACTATCTTTTGACACAGGGATGAAAGGCTGCTTTGTGAAACCATGAGAAGAAATTTAACATGATAACGACCCAAATTTAGCTTTTAGCTTTACAAGTTTAGAGTATTTCATTCGAGTTGAGTTGAGTTGAGATGAATCAGACATGAGCGCCAAGAGTCGTGGCTCATTTTAAGGCTGAGAGAACCAAGTAAAGTACAAGTAAAAATGCAATAATATAAATACTTAAAGAAAGGTATTATGATTTTGTTTATCTTTAGTCTCTATCTGTCTTTAGCAAGCCCTCTGGAGGCCTGTCGGGGGCAGAGTTTGGAGAAAACTTTAGTGTTTAAAGCCCGCCCCACTAAAGTGTCATGATCCAGTTAGGAAATCCTTATGCAATGACCTCATTATTTCAGCAAATTTCATGAAGATCTCGTGCCACTAGAGCGGACATTTTTGAGCAGTTTGCTCGCAGATTCAGTGATTTCTACAACATACAAATATATAGGGGTTTTAAAATCTGCACACGATTTGTGTGAACATCCATTATTGTTATTATTGTGTTATTTATTATATCCATTTTGAAATCTGAAAAAGCAGAATACCTCTTATTTTGAAAGTCTGTCACGATTTGTTAATGCCTCTTAGATTCCAATAAGAAAAATGTTTTTTTCTGTGTGTGTGTGTGTGATTCCTGCAATAACTTCTGCTGTCAGTTTTGTCCTGAGAGATATTTCCAAATCCTTAATTGCATTTTAGGGTAAAAATGTTATTTTTGCAGATTTAGTTGGCTGAGCACACCAGATTGGAAAATGAAGCATGTATTGACAGGATTAAAAAACATGATCCCGTATTTTGTGTATCCATGTGTGACACACTTGTCACTCACAGTAAATGCGTATTGACATGTTTTCTCAAATTAGAAATGGATATGTCTCTTGATTCCGGTTGCAAACACAATTCATGAGTCAACACTTGAGTAAAGAGTGTGCAATATGGCAGACTGGATCAAGCTTTCCGAGGCATCTCTGTGCTTCTGAGGACAGAGCTGTGATGATGTGAAATATGTGCCAAGGAATCTCATCCGAGGCAGGCCTGTCTTTAAGCGGATCTTTCTGCAAAATCAAGAAAATGGAAACATTTCCCTTATGCGTGGTTTATTCTGATTCTTAACCAAAATCAGAGAAGAAATTGTCCTTTACAAATAGTTTCCAAAACATTTACAATCCTCAGTTTCTGTTTCATATTTAATTTTTTTCTAAAGAGTTCAAAATGCACATGCACAAATGTTAACGCACCGCCAGATGCATCACATCTGTGAACTGTACGTTGTTTTGGACAGAGCAGGTCAGGGAGCCAATGCTGTGACAACTTTATAAGCTAAAGCTCACCTGGATCACTGACTTTAGAACAAGACGCAGCAGGGGCACCATCTGCTCTTAAAACAGGACACATCTTCACCGGCGTGTAGCTGAGACAATGACTTTTTAATCACCACTGAAGACTCAATGAAAAAGCTGGTAACTATTCTGTAAACTTGTTCAAAACATAGACTTGAAAGCTTGAACTTCTCATCTGAAAATCATAGCCGTGCCTGATTGATCAAAAAACATATAAACGTTTTAGTACCATCTGGATGTTTTTATTGAGTGATGGGAACCTTGAGGATTGAAATTTCCCCATTAAACTTGTAACCCCCAGACTTTACAGATGTGCAAGGGGAATAAGGCAATCAGAAACCTTTATTGACCATGACAAGCTAACAAAACCCTCTCTCATTTGCACAAGGTTGTTTGGCTTCAACTTCAGGAACTTCTGTCGGACACTGGCTAAAGAGATGCCCAACAACTTTTCACTGCAGTTTACTCACAGAAAAACACACATGCAGGACTCTTAGCCTTGGTTGAGTTTCTGTTAGCTTACATTTGAGTTCTTGCCATTGTTGTAGAAAATAAAAGACATCATAGTTAATTTACAGAGGATGTGAGTCTTGATGGAGCGGTCACTTGCGTTACTGTTCACTCCCTGCATTTCTGTCTCTTTACTGCAAAAGTCAGAACTGAGTGGGTCTTTTTGTATTATTTCTGGTAAAAAAAATGGATAAAGGCTTTGTTTTAGCTAGATTCAATTAGAAAGTATAGAAAGTATACCATTTCGTGAAATCAAAAGTCATAAAAAGCCCAAACTGCTTTTATAGGTTAAGAGAGAATCTGCCAATGAAAGAAGTAAAACGTATCTAATCTGTTTAAGTGTTTCAGTATACTTTGTTTAACAAACAAGACATGTCATTTTTCTCATTCTTGTTTCTGTTTTTGGTTTAAATATGAAATTGTTCTCGACAACGCAACAAGAATATAAATTGAGTCCAGCAAGATTTTTTTTATTTACTGGAAATTGCTCAAAAAGTTGTGCTTAGGTTTGAGCTTGTGTTCAGCTGTCTCTTCTTATAAATGCAAAAATGCTGAAAAAACAGAACTTCAAAATAACATTATTTTAGTTAAGGTAGGCTTTATGGATTTGGTTTGGTTTTTCAAGTCTGACTTTATGTTGTGTTTAATTTTTATCATCTAGCAGGAGGTGGCAAAGTTCCTAGCTCTGAGATGTCATAAGCATAAAAAGCAGGCAGTAAAAAAAAACACCACTAGCAACACTGAAGTCTCTCAGTATCCAGTAAACAAAAACAACTCCAGGGTGCTTGATGCAAACTGTGCCAAGCAGCAAGGAAAAGTTCTTCTCTGCAGTGTCGTCTCCTATTAATTTATGTAGTCTGTTGCATTATTCATGTATTTATTAATTTGGTGATTCTTTGTTTCATACTCACCGTAGGGTTGGAGCAGGAGCTTGGAATAACAGCCACAGCTTTTCTGGGTAATTTCTTTTTACGGTGAACCCCTTCATCAAGCTTCAAGGTCATACTAAATTATATCCTGAACCATCAAAGCAGAAGCCTCCGCTTTGGCCAGCTGCTCTAGTCTTTAGCATCTGCGTGCACAGTCAGCCAATAAAGTGTTGGACTTATTGATTAGTAGTGCATCTCAGGACAGTTGAGGGTAAAATATACATTCTCTGTGAGTCAGAGCTCCTGCATTGATTACATTTACCAAAGATTGACACAAAAACAAAGAATAGAGTGCAGGGAAAACCTATGCTGAAGAGGTATCTGAGTTCATATCCAGCTGGGATGCTGAGGAGTTTGTCTAAAGTCAAGATGACTCGTGACAAACCTTCATCACCTTTTTATAAAAAGAATTAACTTATCTCAGCATTTGAGATATTTTCCACCTTTCAGTCTATTCAGCTGCTTTATTAATAAGCTTTGACTTCATGAGGTCTGCTAAATAATTACTGCTAATAAAATGAGCTCATTTCTGTGTGTGAGAAAATACCTCACACTTAGCTCCATCTTTGTAAATCACAAACTCTCAAATTAACATTACTTCTCAAAAATCTCCCACCAGATGAATCATTTCTTCTTTAGTAATTAATGGGGGGGTTAATGAGGGTTTAGCAAAACTTTACTTAGAACTAAAAGTTGCAAACCCCAGTGCCTGTCTCTGGTGACATAACGCAGAAAGTGTTTTAAAATACTGAAATGCAGAAAATCCCCTCTGGACTCTCTTCCTTTGACTACAGCAGCACCTGCATGCCTGTCAGCGCAGAGCCTCTAAATCTTCACTGTTGTCCCTTCCACTTGAAGGAGCAGACAGATGTTAACGACCCCCTGGGGTCTCTTGTGAGCTTCACTGTTCTATACAATTATACAGGAGATGTTAACAGCTTCCACCTGCATGTGGAGAGACAATGAGTCATACTTTTACTATGGATGACTTTATCATGCAGCCACTAAATATCCGCAGGTCTTTGTCTTGGTAATAATTACTTCTGCATCTTATCTCATTGTCTATCCAGAGTTGTAGAGAATTTTCTATTCTTTGAAGAGTTCCTCTTGGAAGAAATATAGGTAGCTTAAACTTGTAGTGACGTGTTTCGACTTCCACCTATGACCTTTTCTCTTTGGAGCCTTTCCCACCTGTTATTGGGCACGAGGCGGTGTCCACCTTGGACAGGCTGGCCAGTCTATAACAGGGCTCACTCAGTGAGACAAGCAACCACTCACACACTCATGACTCATCAATCTGAGGATGTTGTTGACGAAAACTCATGCATTTTTATGTATTATGTGGTATATTTTAAACGTAATTGAAGCTTCACTATGAAAAAACTAACTTTTCCTCAACTTATTTTTGCAATCACTGCATGCTTTACGCATCACCTCAGCAGTGTTAATTCCACAGAAAGAAATTATGATGTGAGATCAACTTTTTTAGGACAAAAATATCACTGATGAGTCAAATTAGGTTTGATATTAATCGAAAAGACAAGAAGGGACTAAATTAAAGTGTTGTGCCTTTGGACATTAAAAATCCATGATATCTTTCACCAACTGTGCATCGAATCTGTCTGTCAAAACACAATCAGTCCTGTAACTGATAGGAGGTCTGATGTGTTTTAATTATCGCTAATCTGAAATAATTGTAGAAGAAGTATAAGAACCTCTCAAAAAAGAGGAAACTGTAACAACAACAACAACTCCTAAATGTCATGTGCAATTACAAATAATTGAAGGAGGGAAAGTTATGAATTGTTTTCATGATTATAATTCCAACCTATTATTGTTCTTTTGTTCATATTGACACAATGAGTTAAGCCAAATTATGTTTGTTTTCTGCTGCTTTGGTTTTAAATTACCTTTATTTGGGGGAAAATACTTTATATTGAGTTGTAGTGAGGGTTTAAAAAGTCCATGGAAGTAGATGTGCAGAAAAGTCAAGATTTTTGAGACTTAAGACCTCAGTTTGCTCATTATTAGACTGATTGTGTAGTAGTCTGTTGTCTCTTGGACAAGTAGCATATGAATTTTATTTTAGAATACAAGTTGTATTTAATTTCCACCTTGTTAAAGTAAGTTAAAAAATACTTTGGGTTTTCAATTTGATAAGGAACCAAGCAACAACCTCCAACTGTGAGACATGAAGCTGTTGCCAAGGACTATAAACTGCAGTTCCTCAAGTTTCCACTAGAGGCTGACTCTGGAAGCAACAACAATTACGTATATATCATTCAAAAAATGTGAAAGTTTTAACCTCAAGCACTTTCATTCACTATTGTTAACTACTGGCTTGATTGAATTAAAAACAATTAAAATAATTTAACACAGCCTCTGAAAAATGATCTTTGTTTGTTTGTTTCACCTCGCAACAATCAGCGACATTGCATTCAAAAGGATGGTAGCTTATTCATTGAATGAATAAAATTATATTTGTCAAAAATCATCATTTTTTCAGAATTCAGCTTCAAAATGAGTACTAGCAGTTATTGTATGAGATTACTTTTCAAATTGGATGTAGAGCGATTTTAACGAGTCATAATCTACGGACCGTGTGAAAAATCTCTAGAGTCTCCAGATTTGTCAGTTGCATGCTAACAGAGCATTAGTGACAGAGTTATGTTGGTCTCATTTCACAAAGCTTACCCTGCATAAGGCTACTTAGCAACTGAGAGACTGCAGAGTGCTGATAGATGCCAAACTGTGCTTGCTTTTTTTGTGTGTGTGTGCTTCTAGTTTTCACTCATTTCCCAAGGACCCTAGAAGCAGGAGGGAAGCCTTTAGCTCTTCTGCTGATTGGGTTCAGTTACCTCTAATTAATCAAAGGGGAGTCTCGTTCTTCTCTGAGCGCATTTTCTCTGAAACCCTCGGGGTGGGCCAGGATGCAGACATTGTTTTTCCCTTCAGATCTGTGTGTGTGTGTGGTCATCCAATTAACATTCAGAATGAAATCTGTCCAAAGTGGTGAGAAATGAAAACTATCCTTAGGTAGCAGAGCAGTTATTAATATTTTATGTTGGTAATCTCTTTCCAGCGAGGATTTGAAACTTGTAGATTATTTATCAGTGGTTTTTGTTTGTCATGATAGTTTTCCCGGCTGTGTGTGAAATAAAGGTGACAGTGATTCTGCAGGTGTGACAAAGAAAAGCACCTGGAGGTGTTTAGATTTGGGTTTGGTTGATCACAATTTTGTGATAATTTATTCATCATAATTTCCGTGTTGACTTCTCAGAGCAGTGATGCAAGACAGTGAAAATAAAAACCCAGTGATAGAGAAAGAGAAAGGGGTATTGTGTGTTTTAATGGATGCAGAGATTCAAGATGTTTTCTAACATTGCAGTACAGGTGCTGCACAGTGTGCTGTGAAATTTGGGAATCCCTTCGGGGAGCAGTTTGAGACAGTGATACAAGACGAGTCGATCCTTCAGGAGAATCACAGTCTAATGGTAACCTTTCCAAGTGAGGCATTTACTTTTCCAGTGTAACCCTTTCTGCCTCCTGAATCTGCACTGAACTATCAAATAACAGATGCCACTTGATCACTTTCATATTTTTAATGAAAGCAGTTATGCAAATTTAGGTATTAATTTATTCACACATTAGCAAGTACCTCTGTTATTATCTTCACTGTCTTATACTAAATGGAGAGAAACAGTATAACTCAGGACAACTACCCTAAAGGTTAACAGAGTTACAGAGTGTACAGTGTTTTATATGAACATGAAAATGTGAATATATTTGCATAATACTCATTAATCAACGCGCAAAATGAAAAGCCCACAAACCTCGGCAGACTGAGGGCACAGCAGCTGACATTTTGAATATTAACAGTTTCCTGACTTCAAATTACATCCCCTTTACAACACTGTACCGATGGGTTTTATAAGGAAAGGAAGAGAAAGACTTTTTCATCGAAGTGTCTTCATACTTTTGGATGGTCTGCTGCTCGAGACAACAGATCATAACTGAGAGAAAGTGAAAAGTCTGATTCTTAGTCAGGTCATTTATAAAAATGCAAGGCTGGCTAGCTGGCAAGCTGAGAAAGACGTAGAATTAAAAGCTCTTAGAGTTACTACAGCTGCAACCAGAGGTGCTACCAGGAGGCAGAGTTACTGGAGCCAGATTTCTATGCACAAATGCCCAACAATAAAGTATCATTGTACATGAATATGGATATATCAGTACCACTTGTTGTTAAACTTATGAGTTTTGCCTGTACATGGGCATGGCTGTCTTGACTAACAGGTGGTCACTCTGTAGCTGTCTGCAGAGAGGCTAAACACCTGCTTCTTTACCTCATCCTAACCCAAAAGAAACTAGGTTGAGCTCAGCATTACAAGTGTGGCCCATGCCAACAATAGGCTCCTGTACTCTTTCAGAAACAAAGGGTTGACGTCACGGCAACGACCACCAATATTATTTTTTTCTGTCTCTTGATACCTTCAATCAGGGGAGAGGACAGTGGACAGAGCATAAAACAGGGCAAGAGTGGAGAATGACATGCAGATTCCAACCTGGGCCACCTAAACGGCAAGGCCATCGGAGCTCTATACATACAATTTTTTTTATTTTACCTCAGAGAGACACCCATATTTTTACATTCGTGTTTGCTTTTCCAATGTTATTTATGACAGAAATAACTTGTTGAGGAAAAAATGCAAGAAAGCAAAAACTACAGGTTCATTTTTAGCCTATGGGGGAACTGCTCTCATTGGCTGCAATTAATCTGAAAACACCAGCCAAATACAAAAGGTAGCCACAGATTTACCACTGCTTGCAAAAAATCTGTCCCAAATTTTGTCGCTGTTTACTTTGCTGAGCCCAAACTTTTTTCATTGTTATCATTTCACATTTGGAAATATGTAACAATTAGGTAAGGACCTGAAATACTGGTCCAAAGACTTTTCTGTTTGTCTGACACTGTATAATATTGTGAGACAGTTTTTACAACCAGACTAGCAGGATTTTATTTCATACGTTATGAGGATGACCGCAAAAAGTATGTAGTCAAAACATTTCAAAGTAAAAAAGAAGTCGCTGGTCTAGTTGAGAATTGTGTTACCATAGATTTGACATACTATCTTACAAGCATTGCAATCCATGCTAGAAAGACTTGCAGAGCCCGCATAAGCCAAATGTGACATGCAATAAAAAAGAATATTATTATTGCACAGTTTGAGACTTCACCACTGAGTATGCATATAAACTACAGTAAAACTCTGAATAAAACAGGATCTGGTAAAAGAGGCAGTCAGTTTTTGGGCGGTCCCAGAGGACTTCCTGTTGGACAGACCCACTGCCTTCAACCTACTCCCCTGAGATGGGTGCCAGCCTGCTCTGCTGGACACTTTTTTGTCTTACTTTCCATTAACACCTCGTACTTTATCAGGAGTTAATGGAGCAGTGCACTTTATTATTATGCACTGCCTCAGCCACCACTCAAGAGTAAAAAATGTACTACCATTTGAAGTCATCAAGCATATAAAATAGCAATGTGTTGGTCCACGCCAGAGGCTGGAGGATAATGTACTTTTATTGCAGAGAGAAAAGTTTAAGAAATGTTAAGCAGAATACAGCTGCTCACACAGCTGCTTAACCAAAGTCATGTGATGTTATTGCATAAATGAATTAAGACTTTTACACATAGGGACAATGGATTATACACAGCTCACTCTCACTATTTGGATTCATTACTTCATCTAACACGTTTGTCTGACACTTTTTACGAACTTCAGGCTTATTAGCTGTCTTTTAGATAAGCCTCAAACAGTTTCAGGCGTCGTGACCTTTTCATCTTTATTTACAACTACTAGAAGTCCCTGATATGACCTCGAATCTGTTGTCTGACATGCCGACCTGACTCAGCTACAATCCCATGTTCTGTTCAATGATTAATTGACGCCTCATGAGGTTAGGACTAACTTAATTACAGAAATAAGCAACCTGCATCTTTGTATGCATTATTGATGCTGTGCATATCGAGCTCGGAGAGGGAAAACACGACTTCCATATCTGGAGCATTATCAGGGTTTGTTTTGGGTTGAAGTGTTGTTTGTGCCACACATATTGATTTTACCGCAGGGAAGGTGATTTATCAGAATTAACTGAAGAATGCTGGACACAGTGTGCATAAATAATAAGGCAGCACAGCCCTCATTTAATTTGGTAACTCTCACTCTCCTCTTGCTGCCATTAAGCCTGCACACACTCACTCACTTAGAGAAAAGTGATTCACTCACAGCTTCTCTTTCTCTCTTACACACACAAACATAAAAAAAGAAATAAAGAACTCTTAAAATGTAACAGGATGTTGATGAGTAAAAAGGCTGAGAAAGATGCCAAGTAGTTCCTGCTGCATGTAAATAATCTAGAAAAAGTCTGGAAAAATGAAAAGCTTACTGCAAAGAATTGTTTCTGTGACATTTTTTCTCTTAAAGGCACTGCGAAGACTATATGTTTAGTGTCAATTGCAGTTGAACTTTTGACTAGAATCAGTTATATTTTTCTGGGATAAAGACTCCCTTTCCCATGAGCACCATGACTCAGTGTCATAAAGATATGACTCTTGTCAAGGTGTGCAGATTTTTCTTTTCTGAAACTACTTTTCTTTGTTCAAGATGACTGTTTTCAGGACTTATGTAGCTCTTGTGTCCACCATTACTAAAAAAATTAATCCAAGGTTTTCAGCAGAGTAAAGGGACAGATCTTGCCTCATTGCTAATCTTTGCCAGCCGGCATTGGTAATTTTTTGTCTACTTCCCACAGATGGACTCTGTTTGACATCTGATCAAATGGATTGATCAGGTCATGCTTGGACACTAAGGGAAATCACCAATTTTGGTGGTAAGGAACTCATTCTAAATATTGGATTATGAATATGTGAATAACTAAAGTGAAACAACTTCAAGATCACTGATTAAGTCCTCACAGGGCTTTTAACCCTCAAGCGACCAAGCTATTTTACTGACTGAAATGACCAAGTGGGGTCATATATGACCCCACTGAGCTCTGTACAGGGATCCTTATTATAAAAGGCTGGTTGGGGATTTATCACACCTATACTACTCCCAGTATTTAAGACAGGTATTTTATAATTATCTAATGTAATAGGTATTGTTTAGTTTTTTTTGTTTTATTGCAAGAAATAACCAAATGCAGATTTTAAGGACAACAATACACTTATTTGACAGTCCTTATCAGTTCCCACTTGAAAAAATATTTCTCTTTTTTTTTTGCCACACTAAATGAAAGCCTACATTATAAAAATAAGTTTGAGTAAAAATATTTTGACTCATACTGAGCTAGCACCCTATTGACATCAACAAAAATAATTAGCTGACTTGCTGACTAGGGAATACACTGAGGAAGTCATCCTATTCAGAACACATTCAATCAACCTATGTTACTAGCACACCTGTCTAAAACAAAAAAACACAAACATCTTGCTTGTATATGTGTAATAT
This sequence comes from Thalassoma bifasciatum, assembly GCA_008086565.1. Taxonomy (NCBI): domain Eukaryota; kingdom Metazoa; phylum Chordata; class Actinopteri; order Labriformes; family Labridae; genus Thalassoma; species Thalassoma bifasciatum. The sequence goes on from RPOG01000343.1 coordinate 201,314, forward strand.
GATATCAACAAAAATCTTTAGATTACCGAAATACATGAAAATTGTAACTGTAAAAATAAGAATAAATCTTGCTACTACAGGCCTGTTAGCCATGGTTCACTGCAATACAATATAAAGTACTGATAAGAAGTGGAAAATTGGAATAAAATTTAAAAAAAAACCATGTTATAGCCAATGTTTAAAAACCAAAACCAGACTCCCAGATTGTGCAGCCGTGCAACAGGGTTTTCACGATTACTATTTCTGTTCGTGGTTTTTCCACAATAGCCGGACATTCCTCTGCACAAGACTTGGGACAGATCCAGAGTCTCATTAATTTGTTCTCATTTGGCTGTCTCACAGTTCACACACTATGGAGGAAGGCTGCTAATGAAATTAAAAGCAGGATGTGGAAATAATTACAGTTAAAGGAAGATCAGCTGCTGTTCTGAATACATTACCATGTCATTTACTTGTGATGGTGACTCCTTGCAAATTGTCCTCATGATGTGATTAACCTTATCAATACAGCTGCTATATGCTCACTAAAGTGAGGATATTGTATTTGTATAATAATAGTAAATATCAAAAATAAATGTTCTTACTGCCAGTTTTAACTTGGTCCAAGCCACATAAAAAACATGTGTTCTTTTATTAGGGTTAGGGATGAGATTCAGTGTTAGACAGTCGTACATAACAAGATTGATACATTGCATTACAGCACTAAATGGGGTGCACAAAGAAGGACAAAGCTGAATCATAACAGAGCTGAGAAAAGCTAAGAGTTAAGATCTGCCACTTTGTCCACAGGGAACACCAAAATCCGAAAATTTTAAATTAATTGACCTGTAACAGCTCAATCTATTTCAACCCATGCTAAATCAGAAATGAAAGTATCTGCAGGGTATTCAGAGGTGTTTTGAAATACTTTTTTAAAATTTGTAGATTCTGTGTATTAATAACCACAGTATCTGACTAAAACAACAGCACATAAAGAGAAAAGTACCATTTGGCTATGTGTCCCCTGCTTACTTTAAAAATAAAACTTGTTCAGTTGATCTATCAGGGTCTTCCAACAAACAATAGAATCCAAAAGAGAAGATGAAATTTCAGCTACACAGCATTCATTTGATTCTATTTAACAACAAACTCCACTCTCAAATCACCCCACGGGCATTACAGCCTATTGATCTTCCACAGAAAGTTTAACTATAACTCTTAACAGTTTGCAATCTATTGCCTTGTTTCTACTTTTGTTTGTGCTGCAGCCGATGGAAGGAAAAAAAGTTTGCAGCCCTCTCGGAAACTCTAGGGCAGCGGTGTTGGCTCGATAACAATACCACTGCAACACTACTGGTGTTTGATGAGAAACATAATATATTCAGTATTCAAACACCCACAGAAGGAGTTCAAGGAACTTAGCCTTCACTGTGCCTTTTTTTGAATACAGTTACAAGGGTATCCTTCATAAAAAACGCTAAGTGGTTGCCAGGCAACACCAGATATCCGAAATACAGCTTGAGATAGTTTGCAAGGAAGAGCTTGCTTACAACTTTGCACCATCGTCAGAGGAAATCAAGTATTAATAGTAGAACATATGAATGCACGTCAAATTTTAAAGCTTGCAAGTACAAAGTATAGCGAGCAAAAGGAGCACATGGAAATCAGTCATTATGACGCATTACTCCGTTTCTCCTGATAATTCAAGCGCATGCTGCAAGAGTGTTCACTGAGCTGTCTGGCACTTTAATGAGCCATAAGAGCATGTGAGGCGTGACAGACATTTATGATCAAACACACCTCTGTGTACTGTCAAATTGTCATTCACTCCCCTGAAAAACTGCCTTTAAGTTTATTACACATTTTCCCCAAACATCAAACACCATCTCCTACAGATATTAAGTTTCAAAGCAAATTTTGCAATACACTTTCATTCTTAAGTAACTACAGTTTTGGATTTCAAAGTACAAGTCTGTGACAGCACCAGCCCAGATAAAAACAAGCGCGATGACCTCGCCTGTCAGCAGCCCTCCTCTCACCCCCAGAGAAAGGAAAAACAGACACTGTGGTGGCTTGCAGACAGCAGCAATGGACACTGGGATTACTCACAGCACTATCAAAACACCATAGTTGTAATGCATCTGTTTCCTGAAGTGACAGACTGTTTTTAAGGTGTTTCTGCTTCATCAGAGAGTACAGTGAGGAGAGACAAGGGCGGGGAGAAGCAGAGAGAGATGACATGTTACTGTCATCAGTGCAGAGTATCAATACAGCCTTAAACAATCCTCCAGTGCCTCTTTTTCTACAGTATAAAATCTGCCTCAGGGCTTTGTGCAACGTGAGCCTTTAACCCCAGGCAGTACATGAATCACAACACACTGAGTCACACAGACATACTAAGTGCACATACAATCACAGGCTTGCGTGTTAACCCAGTGTCTATGCAGGAAGAGAGCAAATGTATTTTACATCCCAGTCATTACTTGAGGTGACATTTAACTGCCATGTGATGCTTTCCCAGCGTATTTCTATTTCTAGTCATGGATGTCTTGTCCTGTTTATATATATGGTTGCATGGTGCAAAGTCATTGCCATAACCTTCATTATTTTGTATAGCCTCTACTTGTGTGGTGTAGAAGCTTTTTGAAACAACAGATCACTAAAACATTTAAATGAGTTATTGAACCTAACTTAAAGAGGCGGTATTGTGCTTTCTGATATTTTACTCTTAGATACAAAGCAACATTGCTTGATGTTACTGAACATGTGCAGATTTTCAAACCTCTACATTTTTGTGTTGTAGATATCTCTGAATCTGTCTGTGACCTGCTCCAAACAATCCCTTCTGATGTTATCACGAGAGGCAGAGATAGAGCCTTAAAGAGACAGCAGCAAAAAGGAAGAATTTCAGTCTTTCTGACAAACTGAAATAACAGTTTTCTAAAACACCAGAGTGAGGAAAAAAAAGGGATTTTTTTGAAAGCTGCGAATCAAGTAAAGCTAATACAAGTGGACCAGAGGGATAGAATAAAGGGGGGGCATACTACCCCTTCTTTAATGTCTTCTATCAATGTTTTTAATTTTCTAACCGTATCATGATTCTTTCAAAACCATAAGTGGATCAATTTGAATTTCCTTGCTGCAGGAATGTTTCTTAAAATTAGTGACTTACATTTTGAGTCAGTTTGAAAATGTACGGACATCAAAATGTTTGTCTCTAACTTTCACTTACTTTATTTGTAACTTTGAAAAATGTGCAAAGAAGTAGGATAGAAATAACCAGTTGATATTGACCAGGTGATGAGTGGTGCCTTGTGTACTTCAAACATGACACCTGTCATTCACGTCAATAAGATCAATCTTTGTCTCATTGGTGCAGAGAATTCTCTTTCTCACTGTCTGAGAGTCCTTCAGGTGTCTTTTGGGAAACTCCAGGTGGCTGCCATGTGCCTTTTACCAAGATGCTACTTCTGTCTGGCCTGTCTACCATACAGGCCTGAATATTTTTCCATTTACAGATGGTGGAGGCCACATGTGCTCATTGGGACCTTCAAAGCAAAATAGTGAAAAAAGGCTAACAGCATAATCTTTAATCTGTATCCCAAATCTCCCAGCCTGTAGTGACTTCTTAAGTGCCGAACCATAACTAACTGACTACCATAGAAACAGCCACAAAGGCTCATAATTCAAACTGTCAGAGCACTTTTATTATTCTTGTATTTAGCATAGTGATATATTACAGCTTCAGACATTCAATTAGCTACCTTAGCCACCTCTTTTGTGCAAATGTGACTTTCCTTTATTGTTTTTGTTAAAGTGCAGGGCCCCATAGCTGGAGGGTTAAAGACGAAGGTTCTTTTAAGAAACTGGTCCAGGAGGAGTGATGTTCTGTTGTAATTCTCACTGGTTTAATTCAGGTGTCCAGATTAGTTAATGTCCCTCTGCACCGCATGTCAGCTCATTAAAAGCTTAATTGCAGTCCTGATTTGTAAAGCCAAAGCTCAGTCTTTGTGTGACCAATCAGCTGAACCTGTAAACATGATGTGATGTGTCTCAATCAAGCTCTGCTATGTAACGCAACCTATCAAAGAATTGTCAGAGCAGAAGAAGAGAGGCGTTTTGACTGAGAAATACCAAGTTTGGCTTCTTTCGGCACCTCGATGCAGTGTAACTTCACCAACTGTCATGGCTGTTAGCACTGACAGTTTTTGGCTTTGATTCGTGAGGAAACAGAGAGGTGAATGTGTGACAGGCTGTTGTTTTAGTTTAAAAATCAGCACAAACATAAAAGTGTCAAAAATGTCAGATTTCAGTGTCTTCACACAGATAATGACTAAAGTCTGCTGCCAGTCCACAACAGTCTAATGAGTTAAAATCCCTCAAATACTTTTTAAGAAACAAAATCATGTCCAATGTAGCAGTTATGATCTATAGTACATGTGTCATAAGGAAGCGATGAAATGATACGATACAATATGAGTCACAGTGCTGGGTTTATGATTTAACTTTTTCATGTTTTCTGAAAGAGTTGACCAGTTTATGTTCAAGCTTTAGACATGATTTGAAACGCTTAAACTTGAAGCCAACAAATTAAGTGAACACAGCCAAAAGAACGATCAACAGTCAAAAGTGTACTAGTAACCCCAGTAAGAAAGAAGATCAAGCTTGTACCTTTTATTTGTACTTAACACTTTATTCCAGCACCAGCAAGCACAACATTCAAGGTTTGCAATTCTCTCAAACAGTGCTGCCAGGCTTTTAACACGTAGCAAGAGAAGCAATCACAGAACACCAGTCCTTGCTGCTCTTCACTGCTACCTGTGAGTTAAGAATTGATTTTAAGATTTTATTGCTTGTTCTTAGAGCCTTAAATGGCTGAGGCTATCAGTGAACTGCTGACTCTCTATGAACCTGAGGTCCTTTAGCAAGGCTCTCTCTACTTAGGTGCTATATTTTGTCTGGTCACAGACTGTGCATCAGTTGTTCAGCTCCACAGCTGTGACACCCCCTGCATGAAGATGTTAGACAGGTTGACTCAATGACCCCTTTTGAATCTGGTCATCAACTTCCCCTCTGTCTCTGACATTGTCTTGTCCCTTTCACCTTTGTCTGTTGACATCTCAGAAGGGGGTGCCATATTGAAAAGCCTCACTCAGACAAAAATGGTGGCGTAAGGATGAAGCAGAAAGATGGGCCTATAGCCTCTTTGCGAACAGCTACTGTGTGTCCCCCTCATTGCTAGAGCCAGAAATGCCGCTATATGGGCAAATTTTGTTAGCCTAATTACTTAAAAATTAGGCATGGATTAAAATAAATCAATTTGTACCAAAAGAAGAATTAGCCATTTGGATCAAATTGTGTTTCAGTCAGGCTGTAAATATGTTTATTTTTGCTGCAAAGGGTTGAGAAAGTGGGAGTATCATCAAGCTTTTTGCTAGCAGATGACAATCATAGATCATCAATATAAAGAAATGAATTTGATATTTGGCCTTTTTTCTAATGTTCATTTTGTCTGTTTTTGGATTGACCTTTTATTGTGTCTTCAGAGCAAGGGGTCACCACTCCATGGCACCATTTTGGGGGCCCGTGGGTTAAAAAGTGTTGTAACCTCTGCCTCAGATCAATAACATGATATCAAACAACAGAATTCTGGCTAAGATAGCATCCCCTGATGTTTAATAGAGCATATTGCAATTCATTTTTCATCTCCCCAATTTAAGCTGTCCCAAATGTGTACTGGTCTTTAACTGTCTAATGATAAATTCGTCATCATAGGAGAGCAACACTGACTCATGACAGTGTTTGTAGAATTAATGGACAGCTGGCAACGAGTGTCCATGTCATGCAGACAGGCCCATCCAGCCCTGCCTCCCCCAAGGTCACAGGCAGTCTCTCACAGAGCCACGGCACCAGAGCAGCAGATGGTGGCAAAATGATGGCCTATCATTACTCATCCAATGGGGAAAATGTCTGTTCTTTGTACCAAAGATGCCTGATGGGGGTACTTCTTTGACCAGTTACTTTTTTTACTGCAGAGGTGTCAAGTCAATATGTCGATGTGTGGATGGGCATCTGACACCTAAAATTAAGGCTTTTTACTCCACAGACTTTCTTTAGCAGAGCCTAAGTGTGGTTCTTTGTAAAATAATGCTAAGGAACTCTTTGCTGCAGCCGTATATTTAATTATAGATGATTTCAGGGTTATCATTGAGTTGATATGATTAAATTATCACTCTCTGAAACATCAAAACATGCTGGAAAGAGTCGTTCACAGTTCACTGGACTCTGCAGTGACATCCTCACAATTTTGTTCAAACAGAGTCTATAACACAAAAATATTTACTTTACAAGTGTTTTTAAAAGAAAAAGCAAGAACAGCCGCCAACCCTCACATTTGGAGTCTAGAGCAAGAGAAACATTGTCTGCTTCCAGCTTCTTAAATGTGAGGATTGCTTTGTTTTAATCTTTATTTTAGTGTCTCACTTCAGTATCATTTGCCAAAATGGAAGTGCTACAGATAAATCTTCCCATGAGCTCGCCAAGATTTGTTCTCTCCAGGTAGGATGCTAACACCTTAGCTTGGCTGTGGCAGACCAACCATGATCTCCTTATGTTGTATTATTACTTGATGAAATAACTCATCTTACAAATCAAGGGTAAACAATAAAGTTGCAGGAAAAAATGCGACCAAAAATATTTTTACCGTAAGAGATAATGTTTACTGCTTCACAAATGTAAAATTTGCACTTTATGAGGTAGATACATCACTTGTGTCATGTAAAAAAACTTTTTTTATATTTTTTTCGAAACAGAAAAGTTGGCTGAATCTTTTCTGCCAAGCTGCTTTTTGATGTGTTTCCTCAGTCTTCAATCATCCAATCCACCAAACAAGAGTCAAGACAGAATAAGCTGTTTGGCATTGGCAGAGAAGATTTGGCAAATATTTTTAGGGCACAACCCACATCCCCAGCTCATCCCACACATGAATGTTCCTTACGAATGTAGCAACATTCAAAAGGGAAATAAACAGGATTTCCAGTGGTATATGATTTATTGCCAAGAGCCATTGTTACCAAGCCATAATTCCCTTACTTTTTTGTGCTCTGTTTATAAGCAACACACACAACCAGAATTTGCCCCACACACACAGGTGAAGACAAAAGTTAATCCAGACCCTTTCTGCAAGAACAGGCTGGTTCTTAGAGAAGCAGCTTTGTTACAAAGCATTTCCAGCCAATCCTAAAACGGGGATTTTAAATTGTTTAAGTAGCCTGAGGAGCAGGCAGTTTTTCCCTCTTCATTAACCTCATCTTTCAGTTCATCCCAAAAATTCAAATTCAATCAGAACTAAATCATAATTATGTTGTTACTTTGAGAAAACAGAAGTTTCTGAGCTAATTTTGAATCCATGGGGCTGAAAAACAGACTGAAGATGTTCTATCTCCCTAAACACAATGTGATCAGCCGGCTAAAGATCTATTTTTTGCAATCTGACGGTTGTGCTAGTGAGGGACTTAAAGAAATGCAAAGAAGGAGGAGGTGTGTGAACAGGAAGCGTTTTTTCTACTTGTGGATATAAAGTGTCCTCAAAGATTAAATGAAATGTGCAAACACGAGACATAACAAGTTTACAGCACACCCTCAAGTGCTTTCAAGAAAATGATATAATGAGAAAATCTAATTTAGAGCACGCTAGACAAAATGTGTGCAGCATTCTTAAATGTGTAAAGCTTTAAGACGTATTACTTAAACCCTAGATTGATTCTTTTGTTTTGAAGCACTTTCAAAAAAAGTGAGAGGAGCCTGATACACTTTCACCCTGACAGACTCAAACGCTCCCAGGGGTCTCAGTGACAGAGACAGGAAGACCTGGCCAAGTGCTTTCTCTCCTGTCTCTCTGTAACTAGGCAACAGCAAACCATCACGTTTATTACATCATCCGGCAGAGTGGGCCTCCCATGTTTTAATCTCAAAGCAACACTTAGCTGAGCTTAGCGAGTGGTGAGGGGGAGAGCAAAGGGTGCTTCACATGGAGAGAGGAGAGGATGGATAACAGGGCAGAAGGGTGTGTGAATATGTATGTGTATGTGTGTTACAGGTACCTACATCTTGATCTCAGTCATTTCACTCAGAGTAAGTAAGACTTTCTATTTAGCTTCTTTATCAATCTGAGTTTTCTCTTGAAAATGTTGTCTGAGACTCTCAGAGCTCTTTTATACTCCCATGCCCAAAGCTATTGCTATTTTTGACCTGATGCAGTCGTTATATCTCTGCCCAACACCCACGCTGTGTACAGGAAATGAACTTGCACCCACATAAGCGCCTATGGAAGCCTCTGTGTTTAAAGGAGTGTCATTAAAAAAAAAAATCAACATTTTCAGTACTTTTGCTTTTTTTTGGTTGTCTGGAGTATTTACTCATCCTCTAAATGTGAAATAACCCGCTTCTGTCGGATAATATTTTATCTGCTAACACTCACTCACTCAGCCCAACTTCTAACATCATAATTTGAATAATTATAAAAAAGCCCACCCCCTCACCTGGTAGGTCCGCTCTCAGCTTCTGAGGGATGTTTTATAAAAGTCTGTGATGGTTTACTCTGAGTAGGAACCACTAGGATGTGAAGACTTTTTTTACTTTCTTGTACCTTATCAAGAACATAGACACATGATTACACGTTTAGATCTGTGAAAGGTTAATCTCAAAGTCTGTCATTGTGACAAGTTGAAATATGGCTGAAGTGTCATTTCCTGCATACATGTGTTTAGGTACGCTCTAAAAAACAATGGTATCACGTTGCTCTTTTCATTTTTGTATATCTTATATCAAGAAGCTCATATGGATTTAAAGAGACAAATACCATATAGAAAGACTGTATCGAGCTGGTTTAAACCCTTCTTTTTTGCTTGATTCATAAAATATTTAGACTGAAATGTGCTGAGGACATTTCACTTGGACAACACAAGACTGTGTTAAATGATATACACATCACCTTTGGTCAGGCACACAGGTTATGAGTGACTGTCATAAGAAATTTAAGGCATGAAAAGCCCTAAAATAAACCCTCTAATGCAGCTAGCAAATTTTGAAAATTTAGACAGCCTGTGTAAAGCCTTGGAATGGAGACTTTCACCCCCCAACCTCATGTGGCGGTCAATAAGAATTGATTGTGAAGCCCTTTTCCCTCAACCCCACAATGAAACCCTACCAGATGATAGACACACAAAAGACTAGCAAATGTAGGAAGTTGGAAGTCTGAATGGGACACAGAATAATTCAGTTCTAAGGTGAAGTACTCTTCCGAAAAGACTATACTCAGAAAATCTTTGTCTCTCCAAATGTAGAAACTCTAAAATTTAAGCAGCATGAAATTACACTTTAAAGCTCCTGTGAGGAACTTTCAGTTTGTCTTGATATATTGCCTCCTGTGGACAGAGTGGTTTTGATATTTTGTCCCTTTACAAGTGCATTTAGTGTTACTTGTCAAAAGTCTCACTTTACTCTATTTTTAAAATCAAATACATGACTTATCAAAAACCTGAAAACAGGATGTGTCAGCAGCAAATGATGACTCACTTGGTCTGACACCCCTCTGCGAATGGCTTGGAGCAACGAAAACAACAATATAGAAGTAGACACTCTTTCTTAAGCCACATCAAGACATCAATATCAATTTCAGTCTGTTTTGACTGAAATTGCTGCTGAAAACTACTAAAAACTCCTGAAGGCTGCTGCAGAAATCCTTTCATGCAAAATATTTGACCTTTTTTTTACCTGAAGTTTTGCGACCATTTAAAAAAAAAGAATATCTTAAAAGCATCACATTATTTGAAAAGCTCTCTTCATAGGGAGCAGACAACAGTTAGGGGTTGATTCCGTGGCAAAATGTTGTGTTAATAAACAGGATGCTATACTCTCTCCTCCTTCTACTCACCAACCTCACTGTATGAATAAAACATTTATTGCATCAAACCGTAGAATATCTAATACAGTTTGTCATACCGCTAAATGACTATTAACTCTGTTTACTGACTTCTTAATCAGCCTCTGGGCACAAGAGTCTTAGCTTGTGGACTAGATGTCTTCTGAAGGTAGCTGAGCAGCCCTTCCTGTCCAAGATTCCTCAGAGTAAAAGTGTTTCATAGTCGTGATTTTCGCCAGAGAAGCAGCAAAGAATTCTATCTATAGCCAAACCTCCACACCTGAATTTCTTTCAAACTCAGTTCCACTTTTATGTAGTCTACACACAGCATACTGAGTGCTGCTACCAGGTGACTGACACACTGTACTGTTACCTGTTTCAGTCTCAGGATGGTATAGCTGCTGGCAACATTTCAGCATTTCAAACACCTTATGAGTAAGCCTACCTACATCTGCCCATGTGGGAAAAAGTGCTTTGTCATTCAGGATGTTCAACTCTGATACTCTCTGCTTGGGTGGCTTTTAGTTCAATCCAGTCTATTTTTACTTCATTTTCCAATCTCTGTATATAAAAGTCAGTGTAGCAGATCATAATATTGCAAACTAACTTTTCTCCACAGAAAGGTTAGCTTTGGCTTTAGCTAAAAATAAGCAAGGGTTACGCCAATTTCAAATAGACCCCACTGTAAAGTAATACAGTGTTCCAGCGCCATAGATTACAGCTCTTTCAAGAGTTTTTGGTAGTTGGTAAATAAACTATCATTAACAGTGAGACCCTTTGTGCCTTATAGGAGCAAACTAGAGGCAAAAAGACTGACGACTTTAAACTTTACTGGTGCTAAAACTGTGGTAGAAAATCTTCAAAAAAGACAGACCAGATTTTAACACACATCAGACATGACTTCAGAAAAGAAACAATGTCAGCTGCACATGCATTGAGTAAGTGATGCAATAAGCTGGTCTCCTTTTTCAGTTCTCCTCTGGCTCCAGGTACAGTTTTGCTGCTCTGCTCTTGAGCTGCAACACCCAAATTATTATGATTTCCAGTTTACTCACTCTCTCTGTCAGGAGCAATAAAATAGTCTTACTGACACCACATAATTGTGGATGATTTGGACAAATATTAGGTTGCAACAATATCTAAATTGGGTTGCATACCCTTATCACTTGGGGAGGCAAATCAGACCTTGAATTTGGCCTAAAATTATCTGGTGTGTAGCCTGCCTTACTCATGTACAGGCCAAAATTAACAGATGCCGGAAGGGGTTAACTATGGCACAAAATGAAAATTTCTCACAGGAGCTTTCAGTAGCTCCATGTAACAAAACTTAAAGAGGGATTGTACTTTTTTGAGCTTTTCATTGTCCCTTTGTTACCCTGCTTGTAGTAGCTTGACATAATTTGCAGCTATAAAAATATCCTTTTTGTCACGCCTTGGTGTTTGAGGCCCACCCCTTTAACATGTCATGACACAAGAGGTCTTTATGTGATGACCTCATCATTTCAGAGAGTCTTGTTAAGATCTAGTGCTGTTTTCAGAACCTTTTGATCAGTTTATAGACATATTTAATGATTTAGTAAATATGAAGACATGTCAATATGTAGCAAACATTTAGCATTGTTACTTTAAATCCATTCTGACAATATGGGAAAGCAAAATATTTTTTTTTTTCGCCCATGAAATATGTGTGTTTATTAAGACCACTCAAACAAATCTTTCCAAAGAATTTGAAAATGCTGAATGGCACATCTGTATCAATGTTCCAGTGAATACCATTATTCATTTCAATACTTCTTCTTTTTTTTTTTTTTTTTTAAATCTTGAACTCTTTAAATTGCCTTTGCTTTACTCTTTCTGACATTTTTTGATGTCCCCCCGCAGTGTTTCCACAGGCTGTGTTTCTCTTGGTGCAGGCAGCAGTGCGGCCCCTCACACTGGAGTTAGGTTTGTTAAGCCAGCCTGACATTCAACAGAAGCCGTCTCTTCTTAAGACACCCAGAGCACACTGCAGTCACAGAATATTTTAATAAAGATGCTGCTGAGGGAGATTACACAAGCACAAACTGGATATTTCACACAGCAATATTTCTTATTATGCTCATCTGCAGGCACAATAGAAGGCTTTTGTCCTGGTTTCAGCGTGCCTGGGGTGGCGGTGCTGTTGTTGTGATGGGTTTGTGCTTCCTGAATGGATTGCAGGTCCACAGGCAAATGAGCTAGAATCAAATGAGAACCCTTCAGGAAATGACATGATTCATCTAAATGATTTTTTTTACTAGTACAAGGTACAAACTGTTTGTCAAAGTGGTTTCAGTAAAAGTAGGCAGGGTAATTTTACAGAGCTGCTTTCTTTTCCTTTTTTACTGAAACAAGATTCAGCTGCGGCTAGTACTGATTCAGATAAAATTTCAATAAAATCACATGCTCAGTGATTTCATTTCCCTTTTAGAAATAAACATTATCATAAAACAAAATCCAGGAGACTTTCATCAGTAGTGCTGTACCTAAATTTATATGTCAGCATTCGGAAGAGGAAAACCTCTGACACATTGACTGTCTGACCGACCAAGTGAGTGAGTGTCCTCCTCTCCGGCTCCTCTCTTGGTCACCTTATCTTCTCACTTTTCTGTCCACGTCCTCCACAGTATGTTCATGTTTGTCCATGATGTCCATACTGTGGATACCGAGCTAAGATGTGCTGTGTCTGCCCTCAGGGCCTTTATGCCAGCAAGCCACCCTCTGCTCCTTCAGAGAGATTGTACCTGCTTTGCTAAAGTCTCAAAGTGCAAACATGGGCAGTTTTTCCTGTGTAAGTCAGAGTTTCACTGTAATCATTGAAGATTTTATCAGGGTGTACGAGTATTGCATAATGTTGCTTTCAAGTGGGTGTTACATAAGATTCAGGTGAGTCAGGCTTAGAACAACCAAGGTATGGCTGTTTGATTTGATCATGTGAGTGACTAGACAGGGAAACACTTGTCACACTGGTTGACCCAGCGATTTAAGCATGCGCCCCATGTACAGTTTCACACTCATCATCTTTGTCTCTGTGGTTGCTTGTTTGACTACAGTCCATGACTCTCTGCAGCACGCCTTTTCTCACTTTCTCCTTCCCTCTTCTTCTGTTTGTCATTCTCTGTTGCATCACGTTTTAGTTAGGGGCCGGGCATCTCAGGGGGGAGAGCAATGTTTGTCTCTCACCTGCAGTACCACAAACACCTGGATTATAAAACTATGATGCTCATGCTAACAGGCTGAGTCATTATTGCTATTTGGCAAAAAGTGAGTCACGGATCAACTCTACAGAAACAAAGATTTTTGGTTGAGGGCTTATGTGTACGGATGCACAAATTTTTGGAGTTTGGATTCCCTTGGCAACCAGGCTCAACCTCTGGCTGCATGACTTTCAGCCACAGTTTTCTTCTGTTCTACCCTTTGCTTTAGTTAGTCTATGAAACTGTAGGTTTATTTGTTTTTTGTTTTTGTTTTTTTCTTTGCTTTATCAGAGACAGTAAAGTATTTTTTGTAGAGTACTGTGCATCAAAGGGGTAAAGGCACAAATCTCTAGCTGATGTCATTTCAACATGTACTTAAGAAAAGAAACTAGTTTTCTGTTGTTGTCAATTCCACAGGTTTCCAGTCACGTCTAATGAAATTTGAACAGAGAGAAAGTACCGAATTAAAGACAGATGATGTGAATTTTTGTAAACAAACACTGCAAAAGCGGAAATCTAAGCAAGTCATTATGTCTTATTTGTCGTAAAAATTGTCTTATTGTTCTTAATTTGAGCCACATTCACCAGACCAGGTCATGAAAATGTCTTATTTCAAGTTTTTTTGAGACAAAAATGAGGTGTAAATTGCTTGTAACAAGTCAAAAAAATCTGCCAATGGGATAAGACAAATTCGCCCAGGAAGTTTCTCGAAGTTAGAAAGATGTCTTAAAACAAGAATCTTTTATCTTATCCCATTGGCAGATTTTTTTTTACTTGTTACAAGCAATTGATGCCTCATTTTTGTCTTTAAAAAACTTGAAATTAGACATTTTTATGATCTTGTCTAGTAAATGTGGCTTAAATCAAGAATAGTAAGACAAATTTTACTAAAAATAAGACGTAATGACTAGCTTAGATTTCAGCTTTTGCCGTGAAGAATGCCGTTCTCTTTAGTACTGCAATTTTGACCCATCTTTTTTTGTAGTCCTTTGTTGTGCACAGAGATCCAAGCAACATCTTTTATCTTCAAGCATTGGGGGAATGTAGTTATTTAACAACAGTTTTTTTTTTCTTAGTGGTCACCTTTTGGCAACTACTCAGTCTGCTAACACCAGTATCACTATCTAGTTCTTGGGGTGACAAATGTTGATTGCTGACTGTGCTTAAGACTTCCAGGATCAAAACTCTATGCTTAAAACTTCTTGTAGGATCCCAGATTTTTGATATTCTGCACTAAAACACCTGTGAGTTTATTCAAAGAGCTTTGATTTTTGGATTTAACGGGTTGATGAACTAATCAGTTTGACAGAAAGCTTTTGGTCGACTCTCCTTCACAGCACACAGCATGACACGGAACACACATGCCTGGTTTCTAAAGTGGCCAATCAAAAAGCCCTGTGGGCACATTAATTCTCTCTTTGACTAACTCCAGCTTTAAGCTTTAACATCAGGATTATGTAAGAATATTTGGAAAGAGATAAAACTACCCTCTGGTAGGACCTTGGGAGAAATGTTTTAAATCACTGCTTTCATTTTCAAACAGAATGGTCTGCAGTATTAAAGCCGAGGTTGATAAGTTAACCAGTTGCTTTCCACAACAAACAGCATATCATCTTCTGAGTGATGATATGAATTAAAAATGTTCTCCAGTATGATCCAATCCTCTGAAAGCTACTCGTCAACACTTTTTCCCCTCATGCAGTCTTCTGACGAAACCAAGACAGGCTCCAGAATTCGCCATAATTAGTTTTGAATTAAACTGTCAGCACCAGCAGGGTGCCAGACTGGGCTGTCACAGTTTTCACCTTCGAGTGCCGTGACACATCAGAGCACAGGCCTCAATCTTTAAGCCTCTTGTGTGTTTGGGGTGGCAAACAGATCGGTCTAATCCTGCGCAATTAAAACGATCAGTGGAAGCTGAGGCTGCTGGATGGCTTCAATAAAAACTAAATGCTCTGTGTTAGCAAACATTTGAGATTACACCACTCTTAAATTGTTAGATTCAAAAAGCTTTCAATCATACCTGAACTGAACAGCAGGGATGGACCACAAAAATAAGTGTCTAAAACATTTATTTCAAATTCAAACTGAACCTAAAAAGGAGGTGTTTTGCTATCCCATATTTGATACGGATATAAAGTAACAATGTCAGATGTTCACACTAAATGAGTGCAGATTTTCAAACTGCTACATCTGCATAAGTTGCAGAAAACTGCAGTTATATGCCCAGACAGTTCGTTCTTGAAAAAAACAAAAGCACAAGAGATCTTCACAAGGTCTTCATGACACTCCCTGAAATGATGAAGTCATCGCATCAGGGTCTACAAACTGATTCATACTGGAGGAGCCCAAAGTTCCAGTTCAGTCAGAGGGAGAAGGGAGCCTTTAAGAGACAGCAGCTGAAATGACAGTGGCTAAAATAGGATTATTTTGAGCTGTAAATCATGTAAAGCTATAACAGGGGCACCAGAGGGACGCCACAAAGACTAAAAAGGAAAACAACAATACCCATCTTAAGTAATCTACTAATCTGAGTAATGGAGTCAAAGTGAACTCAAGATCATTCATGAGAGTCTTGATGGATCCTCCATCAAGAGCAATATCCAACATTATTCCACTTCAGTTTTCAGGTTGAGTGAATGAGCCATGGGTTTGGTGTTCAGTCCTGGCTGAGGATGTCAAGTGTCAGCGGCCGCCTGTAGTCATGCAAAAACCTCTCACATCGGCTGTTTTTAAGTGGGCAGAGCCTTCTGATCACGAATTTGAACTACTTTGAAAATTGAAGAGATGAAGGTTTTTTTTCCTGCTTGAAATAGAGTATGAGAGAAGCTGGAAGCAGTGTTTATGCAGAGCATTTCACTTTGAAGCTGAGAGAACAACAGCAAAAAAAAGGCCTCACTTTGTCTCTGAAGTGATAAAGTTTAGACAGAAAATATTATGTGGCTGAAAGAAAATTTGAAAGCAGCTGTTGTGGGTTTTTTTTTTCAGACATCTGCGTTTCACAGGTGTTTCAGTGAAAAAGAGTTTTCCTGCACATGGCATTCTGTAAGTTGCTGGGCATGTGTGTATGCAAAATTTACAATTGCATGACAGAGAACGTATGAGCTACCAGCTGAGTAAACCTGCTAACTGGTGTGCCCTGCCATGTGCCATATCCAACCGGTGTTTTATCCCACCACGGCGCTAAAGCCCCCTTCCTCTTCACCGGACTTGATGCTGGTTTAGCACATTAGTGTTAGCGCTCTGAATCCCCTGTGTGGACAAGCAACACCTGGCAGGCATCACCACCCTGTGTGAGTCCAAACACACCAGCCATTAACACACAGCAGGTAGCACGGCACACCACGGCACAGGCTCATGTTAACCTCGGTGTCCACACACACTCGCACACAAACACTTGGCTTTTCTCCAGCTCAGACCCTTACTGATCCTATAAGCGCTCCCCAGAGAGCGACGGCTACCACCCAGCTTCACTCCAGGCTCGCCCTCTTTTCAGTGTATCCTATTATCAACGATGGAGACGTTCACTATGGATGCTACCAGGGAGAACACACTCTCACACTCAGATCAATTTCATGCTTGATGGCATACTGATTAAAAGTACATAGGTTGATAAAGCTGAATCTGGTCTTTTGTTCCCCCATGGCGTGAATAAAAAATATGAAACGAAAGACTGAATCAAGGACATATTTACTATATGAATCAATTTTCTGTTTTGTCTCACGTCAGCTTTTTTTAATCTTTCAGGAGGTGATGTATCGTAGGCTGGATTAGAGACATCCTGAGGGCACAAGTTCAAATTCACTTTAAACTTTTTATCAAAGACTCAGTTTTAATGATTAATTTAATGCTGCACCTGCTAAAATGTTTTGAATCGACATCAGATCTCAACAACAGTTGATCTACATTTTGGTTCAGCTCAGTGTTTGACACTCACACCCACATTTCACTGCCTTCATAGCATCATCTTTACTTCAAAAAACATTTAAGTATGTGATGTACCGGAGCATTCAACAGCTGGAGCATTGATCTTAGGAACAGGTGAAGTGCAAAATATCACCTAAATAAACTGAATGCTTGACTAAACTCATGACTACTATTTTTTCTAGGTGTTAAAATAAGCTCCTCGTAGCAACTTAATTTAATCAATTTATAAAAGCAAACATCACATGGAACTGGACTCTTTTTTGATTATGGCTAGTATAATTTCCAACTCAGTTTTAGCTCGAATCAGTTCCAATATACAGTGGTCCAACCTTAATGGTTGAAAATTGCTGAGCAACTTACAATACATTACATTATACGACACTTAGCACATGACAGCAATTATATCACAATACTGTCAAAGCACAAAAAGTGATATATAAGAAAAAGAACCATGAATTGATACACCACAATATCTGATTATCTGAAGAAATAAAACACGGTCAATATAAACGTTCAAAATATCTTCATTCATGTAATTGATGCCATCTGGAGGAGTAATTAAATATATATAATAAATATATATATATATATATATTTATATATATATATAAAAAGGTTCAGATTGAATAATTTTATTATTGATCTAATTATGAACTGTATGGCAGCACATCAACACTAACAACTGGCTAAGACGCTGACCATGCATATTATTGAATGTTATAATATAAGTTGTATACAAATCACAAAATATCCACTTATGTTGTATGTTTTAATTGTATTGTATGATTTTTAGGAAAACATGATTAGTATCATATTTTGAAGTCCCTCTAATCATCCAGTTTCTCTCAGACTTTCATTATGATCGAGTTTTGGAGACCATAATGCTGCTGATCTATGCTGTGCTTGAATACCATGGAAAATACCACGTTTTATGTTTTCATCGCAACCTCTTCCCCTCAATTCAGTGTGCAGTCACCTTTTCCACAACTTCTCCCAGACAGAGGTTCAAGTTCGGCAATGTTTCCTCTCATTTTTTCAAATCAACAAAGAAGTGTTTTCCTGCTGCTTTTGTTGAGCAAACTTGAGAGGTTTGACAGCATCCAGATGCCACTGTTTTTTGTTTGCCCCTGTATCTGTCAGTAACTGTGATATGTTGCTGTAAGATGAAAAAAAACCTGGTACTTTCTGCACTGTTTTGAACCTGTGTTGTAAAAGTCTACACCTCAAATTTAAGAGAATTGCATCTTCACGTGATTTTCAAGGAGATTAAAAAAAAGATCAGATTCAAAATTCTTCATTTTTTATGTTTTCCCCCCATTAAACATGATGTACTTTCAACCTCATAGGATAAACTTGAAAAGTAAGTTTATGCCAGCTACTGTAAACCATGGTTTTGACAGAATACTCAAGAGAACTACAAGGTAGATCATGTAATTCAGGCCAGTGGTGTATGGAAAAAAAACTATGTGCACTACCTGTCAGACCAGTAGAGGGCAGTAAGACATCAACAAAGGCCAGGGTGGTACATTTATTACCCAAAAACTCAATTTAGACCCTAGTTCCTCAGGTTGAAAAACACCTTGGAATCTTTGGAAGGTTTTAGTCCTCACTTAATTTATTTCTATCTATCTATTTGTTCTGCCAGTAAGCAACTGTTGCTCACTCATAAGCAGGAACTTCTATTACAGGTGCATGACTATGTGACATTTGCTCAGTCATCAGAGATTGCAAACTGAATATCCTCCAGCTTTAGCAGCTGTTTGAACACACAATTCTAGCTTAAAGTTTGTCCAAAAAGTTTACAGTTTCAAAGCTCAAAAACCAGCTCCACCTGAGTAAATAAGGATGTGATCCCTGAATTAAAATGCAGATCCACCCCTCAAATACATGCTGGGTGCATATTGACCGAGCAGAGCCTCAGGATAAGAAACCCTGTCGCTACAGGGATTGCCCTGGCCTTTCTACAGCAGGGACTCTCTGCTCAGGTCTGCACTGCATCATTCTGCCAAGACTGAAAGAGTTCTTTTTTTTTTTTAGGAGCTATTTTCGACACGCTCAGTCCCCATGGTGGCCTCTTTGTCTGGCCAGGAATCACTTGTCACCTCTGTCACCTTGTAAGCAAGAACCACAGAAGCCCTGACTTTACCGGCCTGTGGGGAAACGTACACAGTAACCATACGCTAAAAACAGCACACAGGAGAATTTCATGGCTTATGCGGTTAGCCTTACAGATCCATCATTTTCAGAGTCTCTGCACCTTCTGTTTCTCCGTCTCTCCCTTCCTAACCTCTCACACCCCCTCACTCTCCAGATCTCACTCTCTCTCTCTGTCACTCTGACTCACTATCTCATGTACACAATATGCACATACACACACTGTCAATGACCACTCATACTTGATAATTCAGCCTCTAGTGGTATACACGAACACGTTCACACTTGGACCTTCATTACAGCAAAGCCTCAGGATTAGCAGCTACTACTAGCATGACACACACACACACACACACACACACACACACACACACTTACACAATGTTCAATCACACCACAGGAAGCATTGAGCCACACACATTTGCACATCCATCACAGTGGTGCTTAATTTTACCACAATAGCAGAAGAATTCCCATCAATGGCACCATACGTGCTTGTGTGTGCCTGTTAAAACACCATTAAATCCTCCCCATACGCATGCTCATACACACACGCTGGCCCAGATCTCTCTTATGAAGCTGCACTGTTTGGTAGAACGTACAGCAGAAGGGGGAGAAGAAAAAAACGCTACAGCTCCTGAGTATCTCCATGGAAACAGGCTGGAGAGCAGCATATTCCACTCAGCGTACTGTCAGAGACTGAGGATGTATCCAGTCCTCATTAGGGAAGCTAAACCACACCACACAGCAGGCAGCTGATTCTATTATTAATTGCAACATATTTTTCACGAAACAATCACACACACCAACATACATACATACACACACACTCTCACACCTGGGTGAGGGGTTTCCTCAAATTACTGACTTCACTCTCTGGACTCACAGGTATCCATCCTGTGCATGATGAATCCAGATTGTAAGATTTCTGCACACACTAACACAGTCCTCATCCTTGCTTGTCATTGATTTTCCTGCCAACTCCTCACACTTACCCGTGTAACATCCTGGATTTGTACAGTCACTGAAAGCTGACACAGAAATTCAAATCATTCTTGAGGCAAAAAGCTTGGATGATTCAGAAATACCCCGGAGAGAAATGAGCTCTACGAATCAAAAACTGTTTGTGCTAACTTGGAAAGGAAATGGCTCTCACTATTGGTCATGTCATATCAGATGTCATTCAATGTCTCCACAAAAACTGCTTCCCCTGGTGACTGGCTACAGCATAGGTCAAAAACCCTGTCTCCTAACGCATTCCAGGTTAGAGGTGGTAAAGCTTTGAAAACATTCATACAACTTGAAGAAACAATTCTCATATCCTTACGCTGCAGTGGTATGCAGATACTATTTGGCTACATTGTGTTCAAGTACTCTTTTTTCTGAGAAATTGTTAATTCATTAGTGATTAGACATTAAAACCTGATTTTTAAGTCACGTTTTACGATGTTTGACACCTGCCGTTCTTGTGTAGGTTTGTCAAGTATTGTTAAAAACTATTGAAAAATAGCCAAAAACATATTAGCCATTCAATTAAAAAAACAAAAAGAAATATTTTGCTTTTTCTGTCACCCAGCTCCACTTAGATTCTCTACAGTTTCTACTGCGCCGACTCTGGCTGCACAATGGTGGCTTCAGTAACGGGGTTCTTTTGGCCTCAAAACCATGCGACAGTAAAAGGCAAAGCCATGCTGTCCACTCTATATACAGTCTAAGGTCAATCCTGGTGGGTTTCAGAGTGCATTAAAGTTTCTTAAAGAGACAGTCGCTGAAATTTGTTTTTTGAGCAGTAAATCATTTCAAGTTACTACAAAGAGACAATATAAAGTCCAGAAAATTAGCATAAAACTACTTCTTTAAACAGAATCACAGCCTGAAACAATGGACCTTTAACTCTCGCTGCTGAAGTCAAAAAGATCAGATTGCATTCATTATGCATAGCAGTCTCGATCTTATGTGTATGCGGATAAATGTGACCTGTAGTGCAACAGATCTATCAGTGCTCTTAATAATAGAAAAGCATGATAAGAAGTCCATTTATCAACAGATGAAGAGGAAATACTACTAACGCCACTTTCCTATTATATGAAGATCAGTCTTGTCACGTGGTCCATACACGCATTTCCACAAACTATTTGTATCTTCCAAAATACTTCGCTCCATCTCCTGAGATTTATGTAATTCAAGGTTATCAACTAGAGTCAAATGTGAGCAGCAGAGTGTTTCCACATGTTCTTAGCACAAAACAGTCCGTAGTATCAATTGTGCTTTTTGCTGCCAATAAGCAGCTCACTCCTCTGAATGCTCTCTATATTCAACTCATATTCACTCTTCCACTCACTCGTACACCCACACAGCTTCTCTTGCTACCTAACATGGTATTGTACCGAGCACCACAAGGAGGGATTAAACTGGGAACTTAGTTCTGGATATTTCCATCCAGCCTATCTCTCTCTTTTTTCTCGCTCTTTGGTGTGTTTTTTTTTCCTCCTGCGACAGGACAGAACATCAGGAGTCCAGGAAACACAGAGGGAACAAAGCTGAGGTGAAACTTTAATGATTCCTCTGTGAGGTCCTGTGTCACTTCAGCAGCAAAGGAGAGCAGTGTAGAGATCATGATTGAGGCTGTTTATTCAAAATAAGTGTAGGTTTTATCTATCTTATATGAATAAAATTGTAATAATCTCAGATTTTCTGCCATAACGTCAATCAAACAACAATAACCTGATTTATTTTGGACCAGAAAATAGCTTATGAGTAGCTCATGAATCACAAGTTGTTCTATGATTGATTTAAAAATGCTCAAGTTTTTATAAGGGATAACTCCCAGCCCTGTTTTAGAAACAATCATCTAAAAAGATTCAGCTCTTTGGTGCAAGGGCTAGCATATCTAGTCTTGCAGTATAGACAACAACCACAACAGTCCAAGGCTTTTTCTTTCATGTAAAGATAGTTGGCATACCCAAACGCTCAACTGGGGATGACTAATTATTTCAGAATATTTATGAAGAATCAAATAAGTCATGTAATGATTTTCCTACCCTAGAATTATATCTTTTCATTATTTTTACCAGGGCATGCTGAATAACTGGCACATGATAACTGTAGCTCCTCCAAAAGCTGTTAACAAAACAAAACAAAGGACAAGGATGGTGTGATTTTGCGAGATTCAGGATCAGAGGAAACCACACCAACTGTTGATTGTCAAAATTCCTCATGAGTGACTTCCTTGACATATTGAGCAAAATTTAAGTCAAAAGCATTTTCTGTTTTGTCAAAGTAGTGCAACATAAGTTGACAACATGTATGCGCAGAGACCAATGCACCTGCAGAAGGAGCTACAACATAAAATAGTGGAAATGCCTGTGGTGCCCATCCTTATTATCAAACTTGAAACTACTTTTCTCTGTATAAAGAATGCCAGGTCAGAAATGATTGATCAGTACTGTACAAAATGAAGCTTGCGTAAGTTTATGCAGCACAATCAAGTCATACATCTGACAGTAATCAGCTGACAGACTGATGTTTGAATCATCGTTTCCAACCCCACTCAACTAATCGCAGCTTAAAGCAGGCTGCTTGACCAACCCAGGGGGTACTCTTGAAAAGAAAAACCTCTGAAGTCAACGATAACTGATCCTGTACAAATGAATTGTTCACATGGTTTCAGTCTACACTAATGGGTTTTGTAGATTATTTATGCTGGTTGGACACTCCTGTAGCTGTGTTCTTATGGCTGAATCGTCTGTTGTTGAGCATTGAGCCCTCTTTGTTATGCTTTTTTATGTCTTTTCTGTGATTGGGTTGTTCATTCAGCATGATTTGAAAGTACTACATAAATGTTAGGGTGAGGGCTGAATTTTTTTCTAACTCTGCAGTTTAACAGATGTTACTCACGTGACTGATGGATGCCCAATAGCCATTAGTTTGGGCTCTCATCACCTGTCTAATTTCAAATATGGCCACGTCAGCCATTGTTCTTCAAAACTCAGCTTCAGAAACAGACGGGTGATGTCACAGTGACTACATCCATCTGATTACAGTCTATGGATCCAACGTGAAAGAAAATGTTGGCAATACTGGAGCGATACAAAGTCTCTATGAGCAGCAACATGCAGATTGTTACACAGGTTACAGTGATTTATATGGAATGTAAAGGAGGAAGTGAAAGCAACAATTTTCATCAGATTCCATAGTCTATCAGAAAAACAGACACTAAGAACTGCAAACACTGTAAAGAAAATCATCAGCACTTGAACAGGCCATCTGCTAAATTGTCTATTCAAACATGTGTATCTATACCAGCTCTGATTTTCACAATCTGTGCATCTCAGCTGCGCAGACTTCAATGTTTGAAAGTGCTCAATACAATACAACACAATGTCTTTCAGGTTCTCCTTTGTGTTCTCAACTCTGACAGGGAGCAGGAGAAAATGCCAGGGTGTCACTATCAAGATCGAAGATGGTGAAAAGAAGGAAAAAACATGAAGTTGTAACAAATGGAGATTTATACAAGTAAGCTGCAAAAGGAAAATCAAATCCTGACTCATTGAATGCAACTTAATTTCAAGAGCTCTGAAAAGTGTGATCCCCTGATGATGCTATCATTAACACTTTAACTTTTCAATGAAACTGAGATTTTTCACTGATCTAGTTTCACTGTTACAAAGAACGGCCAACAGGAGAAGGAATTACACAATTGAGTGTCACATTTTGCTTCCTTTAGTTTGTTTGCAATCATAGATTAAGACTTTCTATCATCATCAGACTGAATAAAAGTTCAGTGAAATGTTGCCATGAGGATAAAACCAACCTTTTAAAGAATCACATTTAACAAGCTGTTCCAGCAGAGCTTGTTTTTGCCTCTGAGGTGTTGTCTTTATCAGGAAGTAAAGATGAGCTTCGGTACAAACCGATCAGGGGATCAGCACTTAGTGTTTAACAGAACTCGCTGGTATTTTCTATTGCTGTCCTGCTCTGCACCCAGCAATGAATCAGCTCGTCAGTTAATGGCTGGTTAATCATTCCATCCTGACCTCCAAACCCCCGCAGCAACAAAACAAAGAGAAAAGATGCCATCAACGGCAAGATGCACTGCTGCTTCAATCCCACAAACTAACACACTCAGAGATCAAAATTAAGAGGGTGTGTAAACAAATTAGACATTTTATCAAGTGTGTCAAACAAAGGATTCACAGAAGAAGACACCACAAAGCAATAAATAGAAAGATAAAATGTGTAATGCTGGAGCAGGCACAGTTTTGGGATGAAGAAAAATGTCACAAAGCTCTCAAAATATCCCATCAGTCCATTGATTCATCAAAATTGTCTGTTCATCATATCGTTTAAGTGACTACTTACAGGGGTTGGTCAAACTTTCCTCAAGATTGAATTTGATTTGTTTGACTTTCCAAAAAGGTTCATTTTACCATGACACTGCAGGAGTTCTAACTCTTTTCTTGTTTGTAGTGGAAATTGTCTTTTTTGACTTAGTTTGAGCCACGTTCACCTGCAAAAATGTCTTATTTCAAGATATCAGAAGACAACATTTGGCATTTGAGTTTCTAAAAAAAAAACTGCCATTGGTGTAGAAAAAGTTACTTGCTGAATTCCTCGTATTCAGATTTTTTTCTTACTTTAATGGCAGATATTTTTACTCAAGCAATCCAGGCATCATTTGTGTCTTTTATTATCTTACAACAAAATTTTTTTCTGGCCTTTTCAGGTGAATGTGGCCCAGATAAAGATGTTTTTTCAGTTTCTTCAAAATTGTTTTTGCAGCAAACTTTGATGTTTTACTCTACTTTGACATGTTTCAACTGGAAAGTTCTTGCTGCTTTCCTCAAAAGACATAATATTCGGAAACTGGGGGTGTGTACTCCAGCGACTCTTTTGAGGAAGACTGCCGGTAGTTTGAAATCCAAACATGTCAAGATGAAATTGAAAACACATTAGTCTAGAACAAGAATGACTGGATTACATTTCTGTGGCTGTAACTTTTTGATATAAACCACTGAAAGGAAAAGATAAACTTCTAAAATCTTATCAGATACTGTGAGATTAGTAAAGTTTTAACCCCTAATTTTTGCACTATTCATATAAATAGAAGACAGGATGAATCTCAAAATTTATGACCTCTGAAGGCGCATTTTTCTATTGTCACGTGACATAAAAAACAACAACTTAAGAATCAATCTAGGATGTCATACTATCCAAGACATCTAGAAATGTCCAAACTGGATTTGCTCCTCTCGGGAACTTTCAGCTTGAGTTGATCTGGTACCCAGATGATTTTGTTTTGTAAATGAATGAGTTAAATATAGATTGTAGGTCTTGATCCTGGTGCTCCTGATCACTTTTGTGGCTCATGAAGAGGAATTGGTACCACATTCTGTTCATTTTTTAACCAACCAAATCTGCTCTGAAATTCTCGGGCAGTAAAGTAAATTGGCTCAGCATAAGCCTGAAAACAGGAAGGAGAGCTGACCTATCCTGGCCTTCGAAACAAAAAACCAAAGAGTTGTCCAACAAGTAGCAAAGACAAGACATAAAGTTAACGTTGCTACATGTCTGCTGGCTGCACCCATGTGGTAACAATTAAAACAGGGTGAGAGTTTCAGTGTTCTGGTCCATCTCACTGCAAAATGTTTCCCAAAAGTTGAACAGTTCACTCTGCATCCTGCCAGTGAGCCATCCACAAAAACTGTCAATATGTTTTTTGTTCTTTTTTTTTTTATCTGACCCAAAATTTTGTTTTGTGTTGTGTAATAATTCTACACTATTTTGCAGCTTCTGGCTATGCTCACCGCATTTTTTTTTTGGTGGGGGACCTTTTTTGTAGGGAAGCAGCTAAATGAGGCGTTTCAGGATGACAGTGTGTCTGCCGGGGGATCAGAGCAGTATAAAAGCTGCGAAGAGCTGCTCCTCTGAGATTCTCCTCTGCATCCTAATGGTGCACATGACAAACGAGCACATCTGCAGACACCTTGCTAACACACAGAAAAGCAGCCAGGTTCAGTCCAGCATGCCTGTGTGCACTGTATGGGTAAAGGTAGGCCTTCAGCTTAGTATGTGTCTGCAATTTTCTAAGAGATGGTGGTTACTGCTGGAGCAGTTTGTGTGGGTGCATACATACATACATGTGTGCATATATAAGAGTCAAGCATGAAAATTGGAGCTGCTGGCGATGAAGAGTGAATCTTCTTCCAATCACAGGACAGAATTTTGCACAAATGTTGAAGCAAATTCATGTAATTTTTATCCTACCAACCCAATCATGCTTATGCCTGCAAAAAAACGACCCTATGAAATGTCTTAACACANTTCTTTTTCATACAAGCAATCGCCAGAGATGAGCAGATATCCCTGCAGAAAATCGAGTATTTGCCTCTCTACAGCCAATCACAATCAATGAAAAGTGTTACATAATCTCATGTCATTGGTATGATTGAATAACAGATATTTGAAGACGGAGTCTGTGGCGACATTAGCAGCCGTAAGAAGATGAATGAAGAGCAGCTCAGCCTTTGAGTCAGGATGAAAACCCCCTCGTTGCCCATCAAGAAGCCCGGTTTAGGAGCAATCCCTCCCACCCTGCTGGATGCAGTTACACACACACTGCTCACACACACACACACACATACATATGAGCACACACCTGCTTGGCTCACTGTGATTTAAGAGGATAAAAAATCTTTTTCCTCTCCCCTTTCATATCTGGCACAAGATCTGCCTCTAAGCTTTTTGATCATCTCTCCACTGCATGGAATACTAATCACCCAATCTGCTCTAGCAACTTCTCATCTACCTGTTAAATTCACCCACACACTAAATGCTCAAACAACACAGAAAACGTCTCAAGCAAAAACAAAAATCCTTTTTTCTGCATGAGTCCAAGTCTTCTTACCTTGCAGCGAGTCTATGTTCCGGAGACATTTGAGCACATATGCGGCGGGTCTTCACACGATGACAGGGAAGCGGCGGACAGTCATGCAGAGGTGTTTCACATCAGAGCACCGAGAGGGAAAGCAGGGTTTCTCCTCCGTTTTTCTGCTCCTTTCTTGGTATTTTTTCAAAGCCCTCTGAAGAACGGAGCACTGACAGAGGAGGAAGAGGAGGAGGTGGTGGTGGAGGAGGAAGAGGAAGAGGAGGTGGAGGAGGAAAAGGAGGAAGAGGAGGAGGAGGAGGAGAGGGAAGGCTAAGGAGGGAGCAGTCTGCCGGGCTGGGCTGCTGTGGATCACCTGGAGCAGTGTTGGGCTCCGCATTTACTCCTCCACTGCAGCAGTGCGAGGCAGCAGCGCGAGCTGCATGTTGCTCCCACGGATCACCACAAAACAAGGACACGGAGTCTCCATCTGCTGGATTCAGGATTCTGCAGCTCTGTAGCTCCACGCACACATATCCCTATCAGCATGCACACTCATGCTGTCCCTCTGCTCTTCTGGGTTTCCATCTGCATCTCTGTCTCTGCGTGCCTGTCCCTCACACTCCGTCACCCTTTAAGGGGGTTTATAAACACTCACAAATCTGCGCCCATGTCATTTGGTGATCACTCCCCCAGCTCCATGTCCCTGTAATGAGCAGTGCATGTGGTCATACTTCTGGTGCTCTTGGTGATAATACGTCAAGCTCAATAAAACCTCAGCCAACCTAACACTCTCCCTGCGATGACATCACCCCTCTCACCAAGAGGGAGGGAGTCATTTCCTGATCTTGTTGGGACCCTGCTGACGTCACTGAGACCAGGCACGTTTCTCAGGCTGTGTGCAGGTGCTTCAGTGACACCCAAGCCGTGAAAAAAGTTACGGCAAAAAACAAACGAAGGGCCTGTGCATGTCGGGGCTGATAGCTGAGCTTCAGTCACCAGATCACAGCTTACTGCATCACAAAACTTGTAAGTCCTCAGACTACCTCTTATCTGAACTTGAACTGCAAACTCCACCAACAGAATATCAGATCACTTGATCTGCAAGTCTGCCTGCCCTCACATTCCCCTCACGTCCTCCCTCCTTCACCAGCCTCTTTTCTGTCCTACAGCACAGCACAGCCACTGAGGTTGAGAGACAATCTAAGAGAGGAATGAATTTAGATTTGGAAAGGATCATATTGATTTTGAGCCTTAATGTAAACTTATTGGTATTCTGAAGAAGTGCAGGTACTACAGACAAGAGAGAGAGAAATATGAGTACTCCTCCTCAAGATGAAAAAGATGTCGCCATGTGTAAAAGACAGACACACAAAGCTAATGCAGAAAGATAAAACCTTGTGACATTGACTGATGATTAATTTTCTTCCTCTCTGCAGGCAAGGGTTGGGAAAGAGACAAAGGGTCTCCATGGACAATGTTCTTCTTCCAAACCTGTGACAGTAGTGACAAGCAAGAGACTCTTTCTTTTCATATCTTTGGGAGAAAATCAAGACGACGCTGTGGACCAGGGTCTGCACTAGGATTTCATTCTGATACTGAATGTACTCTAGAAACTCTCCAACCTGTGGAGAGTGACCTTAAAGACCTTTACGGTTTCTAATAGCTTGGTTTCCACGGCAAAAACTTTCTACTGGGACTTTAAGAGGAACTCTGTGGATTTCTGCTGCCAGGATCAGAAGTAATGTCTTCAAGTAGCAACTGCTTTGATGCTTTGCAAAAGTACTAGGACTAAATGCCACTGTGCTTCCAGACTTTCTATCTGGTGTTGATTGCAATGACACCTTTGGCTGAAACCTTAAGTGTTTTCCCATGATGAAGACACCATTTCCCATAAGCACCATCATCCACTGTCATGCAGTCATGACTCCTGCCATGTTATGACAAGCATTTGTTTCAGAGTATGTATCTCTTTTTTAACACTTATTTTTGATGAGGTATTTGTAGCTAAGTAGTGCTATTGTTTGAAACATGACAACAACCAAACTTTGAAAACTCAATTTGTTAAGAAATGTCTGTAATATGCAAAGTCAGTGAATCCTGGTTATGTCCTACCAGTGCTTATCTACTAACTCCAACCTCACCAAGCAGAGCAAACATAACCTCACCCTTCATTTTAGTGACAGATTCTCAGATTTGACCAGACCACTGCTGTAAAACTGCTGCATATGGGTTGGAATGAACATTATCACAAACAGTTTAACCCCTTTTAGGGATTTATAAATAACCAAATTTGACACTGAGAATCTTATTTTAAGTTGTGGATTATGAACCAGCAGATGTGTAAAAGTGATATGATTTCAAGATGATTTGCAAGGTACTCACAGGGCCCCAAATAGTCTATGCAAAAGTTTTGAAAAAGTGCATCAAAAGAACTCAGAGTAAGAAATGAATTTTATCTAGACAAGACAAGTGATTTAAGGAGGTATTTTCTCCAGGGGCGATTTATAGAGCCATAAAAGTCATCACAAGTTGTTTTTAAAGTTAGATAAAACACTTAAGTCGGACCCTTTGTGAATTACAAATCCCAGCTTTTTCTTGAGCACAGTCTTAGACACTTTCTGCAGACAAACTATTTCACTTACTCTAACAAGTTGGTAATTTAAGAAAGCTGGAAAAGAAAGTTTTCACAAAGCAGCTCACACTGTAGTTTGTTAAAGCAGCCTTTGGATATTTTTCCAAGTACACAGCCCCATCTAGTGGTACCTTACTGATAAACATGCTTCAGGAAATACCACTGATTTATGCATTTGAGCTTTAAATTGTGATCTGCATTAAAGCTCACAGAAAAAGTGAACTTTATAGATGACCACATTCACCGTAGAGCCGGGGCTCTTGCACAGAAACTCATAAACAGCGTTTTAGCACATTTCTCACGGCTTGCTTTTTTATACTCTTTAAAATGCTTCAGTCCACACACTCATTAACATCCTGCCTCAACCTTGAGAAAGTGATGAGTAAGATATGATGAGGGGGAAGTTCTGTATCTGTCTGACAGAGAAGGAAAGAGAGAGAGAAAAAAGACTCCAACAGTTCTTTAGGTTATGCGCATCAAACAAGCAGAGATGTTCCTGTTGTCACGTTCACTAAATCTGGAGCCTTTGTGCTGACAAAGCCTGTAAAATCACAGCAGCACCCAACACATGATTAACTCACTGATAATCTCTGGAGTATGCTTGGGCTAAAACTCCTCCGTCAGCCCGATTGTGAGACTCGAAAGGAGTCCTCAGAATGGGATGAACACATACATGAGACATCCAACAGTTTAACCTACAAATCATGATGTGATTCTCAAACTATTATTACATATTAAGCTACATGTGCTAAATGTACCCCCTATCTCCATGAGCAGGGGGAGTAAAAATAATCAAACCTGATCCCAAAGTGTCTTTTATTTTTGTTATTTATAAGTATGCAAATTAATAGTATAAATCAAGATGACTTATTTATGCTCTCCTTTCTGCCTTTGGCTTCAAAGCATCACAGAAATAGTGATAGTATTTCAGGTTGTGCTGATGGGAGCCAGCATTTGATCATCTAGGCACACAAAAAAAGTCAAAAGAAAAGCAGTGGACCCCTGCAGAGCTCCAGCTCAATGCTCTGACCTCTGCTGAGGAAGGGAGTCGTGCAGAGTTTTGGTAATTAACGACTATCCCCTTTACGCCCCATGCTCAAATTATCCACACATCATAACAGCTAATGCTTCCACTGCACTGTTAGAGGTTGATTTGCTGTCCTAAATTTCTGCCTCTCTGTTATAAGACTCCTATTATGAGCTTAAGTCTCTTAAAGAAAGAATATTTGCACCTTCCTCAGAATCTACAGAGAATTTTAGCATCTTACAGCTCTATTTCCAGTCTTAAACTTCACCAATTTTGTTCCAGCAAGAAATGTTTTACTGTTAGGTTTACTGTACACTTCCGGCACAAGCACTGAATCAAAAGTAGACAGTTGTTTAGTAATATGTTTAAAGGGTCAAAGTGTGACAGTGTATTGGATCACGCTGCCAGCTAGTGGCTGAAAGAAGAATTAGTTAATCAGACCTTTAAGATCGCATCCAAAGAACATTCAAAGTTTTGAGTCAGTGTCTGTTTAAAAGCAATAGTATAAAATATCAGCCTGCCAACTGGCTCTAGCTTAGGAAATACATCTTATTCCAGTGAGAAATATTGTGTAATGAGCAGGTAGCAATATAAATTTAGTCCTCATCCGGTGAGACAAGACACAGAGATGTTTTTTATGCGGAAGGGAATATATTTTGCATAAACAGCAGCTCAAAATACATAATCCCAGCTAAAGATATGGACAAGTTGTTACTATCATAACGATTTCATCAAGTTCAAAATTATTTAATTGTGCTCAGCAGTTGGTCTAACAATTATATAACAATAACAATAATACTGTGGACTGTACTGTGGATCAAGTTAGCAACAAACTAAGCAAAAATTAAAGGGAAATCATCAGGGGTTTTCTTCATTGACATTTTTAACAGATTTTTAAAAAAATAGCTGTATCTATGACTTTTCTGTTTGTGTTAATGCGTTTTCTTTTCATTACTTAGCTAGTCCTCTGACTCTTCCAAAGCTCATAATGTGTTGATCAACGTGTCTTTTACGCTGCTCCTTCTGTTTTTAAAAAGGCCCTTGCTATTTTTTTGTGTCTTCTAGTCTTTTCGGTGACTGGTTAGCCATTAATCACCATTTCAAGGATTTTGCTCTCCAAAGAAATTGAGATTAGCATTTAAAGTATTGTTCATGTTGTTTACAGATGCTCTGTAATACTCACGTTTTTTGCCACATTGCTGGAAGAGGTGGGATTATAAACTTTATAAGTGTGCAAGATTCGTGGATTGATACTGCCCTTTTTTCAGCCTTTGTCCAAAAGGCTTTGTTGTAGCTGCTGTCTCTTTAAGACTCCCTGCTCCACAAACCTCCTTCCCTCTGATAGGCCAACCCAGTGGAGGCCTTTCAGGAACAGAGCTATGGGCAGACCTTGGTGTTTGAGGCCTGCCCCTCCAATGCTCCAAAGTGTCATAAACAATTCAAGTGACCCTTATGTAATGACCTCATCATTTTAGCAAGTGCCATGAAGATCCAGTGAACATCTCGGGCAGTTTTGATCAGTGTAAAGCCAGATTCAGGGATTTCCACAACATGTGAATACATAGAGCAGTGATCCCCAACCTTTTCCAACTCAGGGCTCACTTTTGAGTCTCAAAACTGTTTGCGGCCCACCTCTTACCCAATAAGTGCAGAGACTATATAATGCCTTGTTAGAGCCTCATTTGTAACGACTCGAAATGTAAAAACAAAATGTAATAAAAAAATGAAATAAAACCTGTAATGTAATAACTGATCAATAATAGTGCAGTTTTGAGCCTGTAATGAAATAAAAGAATTTAAAAAGTTATTACATTTTGGGTTTTACAACATCTCAGGTCGTTGTTACACTGTGGGTCCTGTTACATACTGGGCTCTAACATTCCTTGTTAGAGGACTTATATGTACATATATGAATTTCCTTTAAAATTTAACTCAGTTTTATCATTTTAAGCATTATTCTGTTTATTCATATCGTAATATAATTATTATTTTGGAAATGATTTGGCAGACCACAGGTTGGGAATCACTGACAAAGAGGTTTAAAAATCTGGATGTTTTGTATAGACATCTTGCATCGTTACTTTATATCCATGTTTAAAGAAATGAGAAAGCATTTATTCCCTCTTTAAGTTCAGCAAAAATAGCTCTCAATAAAACTTAAATGTAGTATGCCATCTTTTGGTCTGTGGAAGTTAAAGTTTGAAGTCTCCTGGGTATGGTTTCGATTTATTTCATAGGAGCCATGAAATTAGTAGGTTAACATAACAGAGTATTTATTTGGGACCTGCTTTTATTTATTCTTGTGGGCCACATTTATGGCATTATATGTATGTCATCACTGGGTCAGACTACATTTTGTGTTGTTTCCTTGCAAAATCTAGCTCAGTAACATATTTAATTTGAATAGGTTATGTATGTGACACTCGTAATGTTACTCATGGAGATCAAGAGAAGTTTTAAGAAGCTTTCAGATAAAAGCAAACCTGTAAGGAATCAGATGCAACTTTCTATTTTTTTAAGTACATATTTTGTGACGAAAATGTTTTTAAATGCAGATCATTTCCTGCCACTGAGGCTTGGGGGTGCACTGGTTTCATTCAAAAAACATCTGGATGTAATTATGCAAGGCAATTTAAGAGGTGCTGAGCTGACTGAGTATCATCATCACCTGGTGTGAGCTCGTCCTATGGCTTATTGCTGTGTTTTAAATTTCATTTGGTCAAAAGCTGTGTCTGGCCATAATGGATTTCAAATATCAGGGCTACTTACAAAAGCAGTCCTGAGTATGATTGTTTTAATCTATTGTGGTATTTATTGGATATAAAGTATAGAAAAAAACAATCTTCCACAAAAGAAAAAGCAAGCTGACACACCTGTCAGATCTTTCCTCCATTAAAGTCATTAAACAAGCAGTATGTCGGCGTGAGTGACACCTCCTTATTATGTTGGACTTAATCACCCCCGCCCACCTCTTACCTGAGTCCTTCTCAAAGAAAAGACAGCAGTGAGTCTGTAGTAGCCATGGTAACACCTGTGACAGATGAAAAGATGGATGACAGATATAGTGCAATACAGCTGAGTCACTTGCACGCACACACACATTGACTGGGAAAAAAAGGGGGAGCAGCAATGGGAACATGTGGGAACTTGGAGACAGGAAACTTGAGGGGGAGAATGTGGATCTGCACACACACACACCAAACACACACACACACACACACCATTCCCCAAATGTATGTTCTGTAATCTCACTACAGCATGCATCAGAGTGTGCATCCATTGACTGATCTGTGCATGGTGTCATTGAGTGGGTGACTCATTCATGCTCTGCAGAACTTCTCGCACCTTCAGTCTAACCAGGTGCGTCGTCTCGTGCCAAACCCTCACCCCTCACCATCACCATCATTCCCTCTCCTCCTGAAGGTGCACTACCAACAATAACAATCCCCCCAGCTGCAGGCTCGCTCCATGCACCTTCTTTCTCCCTTACCTTTTTCAGCGCTGACATCTTCCTCCTCAGAGAAGGTCACTTCTTCTTCTTCGATAGTAAACGGGCGGTAAAGAAGTGAGAGGCGATCATGTCCCCCGGTATACGTGAAAATGTTCATTGCTTCGCTCGGTAGAAACATCTGCAGCACAGTGCTCGTAGTTTTCCTTCATGACGGCGACCCGTGTGCGTCTTGTCGTCCGCCTGGAGCTCCGATGCAGCGGCACACTTCATCCTCTGGAGAGGAATAATAAAGCACTGATGATGTTGTTGTTGTGATCACTGATAGCACAGCTGTTCTTGTAAAGGCAGCCCCTATCAGACGCCATTTTCACAAAGTCTACGTCTATAGAAATCAGTAGCCTACTTTATTGGGCACAATAAAAAAATAGGTTATAACTTCTAAAAATAAATACAGGCAAACTTCTTTAAAAAAAAATCTAAAAAGTTAAACCAGTTCTATTTAGGACTGTCTTAAAGAGACTGTGAGGACTTTCTAAATGATCTTGAAAAAGATATATGTATGTTTATGTGTCTGAGTGTAACCCATCACTTAAAATGTGATTATCAGCACCAAAACAGATTATTTCTAAATGCTAATCCTAAGCTTCCTGAATGGGTTGGACTGGACTAGTCTGATTTACGGCAAATCAAAGGTCTCTGTTACAATGTCACTCTGGCTGACAAAGTTTTGTTGTGAGAAGAAACATCTGTGTTTTTCTCTGCTGGACATGATTTCAGTGATTTATTTAGTTGTATTCATGGACACTGGATTTTGACTGTCAGAAAAGGGACAGAAGAGCAAAAGAAAGCTAAACAGGAGAGAGATGGAGCACAAGCTAGAGGCTAAAACACATGTTAAGCTGCTAGTGAAGATGTTTATTATAACCTTTGCTGTGCTTGGTAGATGGGCACTGGTAGGACATAACTAGGATTCAATGTTACACGGATAAGTCTCAGAGCACCGAGCTGTGAGTAGCACTAAATGTAGCTAGCCGCGAAACAACAGCACAAAGTTTGCTTGTTGTCACGTTTCAAACAAACAGCGCTACATAACTGTTGATACATAAATTACCTTGTCGTGTTGTTTTCGGTAAAATTTGTCTTGAATGAAGGAAAGTAGTGTTAAAAGTATGATCCAATTTCTATTCACTCGCAAAACAAATACACGAGTCATGTCTTCACAATAGTTTGCACGAGTCCTCTAGCCAAAGGAGTTGCTGCAGGATAGCGTAGTTGTCTGAAAAACTGAGGAAATAAATGCATTTCATCATGATCTTTTAGGGCCTCAGCAGTAGTTGGCTGAATTGCTGGGAAATATATGAGCTATGTGTGATTTAAAGGAGAAAAAGTAATGATAATAGTAATCAAAACAAGGCTAAGTGTAGGCCAAGTGACAAAAATATAAATAGGAACTGGCAAAGAGTACAGAGGCATTAAGTTGATTCATTTCAATACATTTTATTTACTCAGTTTGATGATTATATCTTAAGTTACCTTGAAGTTTCAACTTTATACTAAATGATTAATATTTATATACTTAAAACCACAAAGACAAGAAAAACAAACAAACAAACATTGACTTACCTTATTTGTCACATTTCAAATGACATTGCTGCTGGTTACCTTGAGTTAGCATGATGAACAAGTTGAGGTATTAATAGGTTTATTACATTTATATGGAAAAGCAGTAGAAATAAAATGTTTGCATGGATGTCTGCTTAATGCTCCTAAAGAAGAGAAAACTTTTTTTTTGGGGGGGGGGGGGGTTAAGGCAGGTGCCAACTTTGCCCTTACAGATTCATGATCGGAGTAGCAGAAAGTTTATCTATGAAGATCCGAGAAAAAATGTGAATTCTCTTAAAACCTGCTGTTGAAATCATTTCAACATGACGTAAATTCTGCATCCCTCAAAAAGATGTTTCTGTTGTTTGGAACCATCTAAGCTGCGCCTGTACAGCCAATCTCTTCCTCAACTTCTCTTTTTTGTCGTGTACTTTCAGCAGCTACCTCCAATAAGGTTGAGACATCAGTACAGTGCAGAGCTCAGAGCCAAACACTCAGTAAGTTCTTGTACTTGTTCAGTCCTTATCTGCACAAACAAACAAACTTCTCCCAAGGAAAAGCAGAAGCTAAAATTGTGCAAAGGAATCTGCTACTGCTGTTCAGAAGTGCCTGGAGCTCCGGAGACAATGTTGTGGTAATGAAAGTGAGAAGGATCAGTGTGAACCAACTCTATGAAATTGATTTCTGATGCCTGAGAAGTGAAGTTTTCAGAGCTTGGTGCAAAAGGTCACAAAAATTCATGTGGATATAACAGCCTGAAGATAAAAACTGCCCCCACCTTTTAACCTTTGCTCCCTCTCTGCAGAGACACAGTGCAAATCAACCTGCTTCCTCTGCATTACCTAACAGTCATAACTTAACCCTGGGATCGGTACACAAACACACACACACACACACACACACACACACACACAAATAAACATAAAGTAAAATGCTAATGTAAAGTTTATGACAACGTAATATCAGTGCTTTCCCTTTTCTGAAATGGGAGAAAGCAAAAACTCTTTTTGTCCTTTTTTTTCTGTGCAAGAAGCTTGATGGAAACTTTTTACACCCTGGTGGTAATTGTTGCACACTAAGTCAGTGACCTCACATTTGATCTGCTTTGCTGTTTTCAGTGTTTGTTGTAGTCTTTGATATGCCTTTTAATTCTTCTGATATCTGCTCCAAAACAAAACATTTCGTTCTATATGCAAAACAGTGCAAATATCAACACCTACAATGCCTGAATGTTTAAAAGTTAACCTTAAGTAAATATGAACCGGTCCCCTTGCAGTTGTTTGCATTGTTGCAATCCAGAATGCTTCTTCATTTGCAACATCATAAGATTTAAATTTGTTTCATATCTTGCAAAAATCTCCTCATTTGAGGCTTGAAAGTCCTTAAACACAATTTGAGTCATTATTTTCATTACGATAATTTTTTTTAGTACAGAAATCTGAGACTAGATGGCGCCAGAGGTATTCTATCTCACTGAGCTCTGTCCATGGTACTGAAACACTTCGCTCAGTGAGCAGATCTAGATTCTTTGTTATATACTCACAAGGACCCTACATCGAGATTTGATAACGTACAATCTTATTTTACTCCAGCCTGAGCAAAACACTTAAAAGCATGTAGCAAGAAAGAGGTGGACAGAGACAGATCATAAACAACAATGTAATCAATATATCAGACATTCATAGTTAGGGTTATGATGATAAGAATAGGGATAGTAATGATTTAACTATATGTTTATAACAGTGATAATGAAACTAGAGTGAAAAGTTGCAGATCCAACACATCAGACTACCTGCAGCAAAGATCCAGATGAACTCCCAGGAGGATGTAAAGCTGGTACCTCTAATTGGGCAGTATGAAAGAGGAGCTCAGTGTGCAAGTTTAAGCCAAAAGCAGTAAAACTAAGATCTGGCTCAAGCTGATGAGCTTTATTAAAAGGAAACTCTTCAGTCTTCCTTTGTAAGTAAAGAGTGCCTGTCTCTCCCAGGCCCTGACAAGTTGATGATCCCAAAAGAGAGTGGCCTGATGGACAAACCTCCCATACGACTCTTAGATCCCAAAAGTGCTATAAAGAGATCAAATGTACAAGACCTACATGAAATACATTACTATTTCTGCTATTACTGCAGTTTCTGTGTGTGAAATGTCAAAAGAAACCAAAACAAAAGGAAAAATATGTACATAGGGGCAGATTTTAACTCTTACATTTCACTTGTTTCCTTCTTTGGGTGTTATTACTGTCTGTCACAAGGTAAAACACCATTTTCACTGTATAATTTTTCAGAGGGGTGGAACACAAATTACTATTCTTGTGCCTCTTAATCAAAGTATTTTGTCTTATTTTTGTACACTACAGGAAATCTCTCAAAGCAGGGCTCATTTCTATGCCCCACTTTTGTCAATCTCTCAGACTTATAGTGTCAAGTTTTTTAGGAACTTCAAACTGAGAAAAAAAAAAAAAAAAAACGTCCAGTAAGGAGGGAACACTGCAAAATCTGAGAATTCATTGGATTTGAGGCCTCATCATGACGCTTTGATTGCATTTTCTTCTAACTTCTGGGTCATGTTCATTCCTGATGTGAAATAATAAACAAACTTGGGCCATTCCCCATTCAATTAAAGCTCCTTTGCTTTACATTCATTTGGCTTTGAGTGGTGTTGGACCATGTTACTTTCTAATCCCTTATTTACGTGGACCACCTGGATCTTTTTGGATGACACAGATCATCAGAA
This sequence comes from Thalassoma bifasciatum, assembly GCA_008086565.1. Taxonomy (NCBI): domain Eukaryota; kingdom Metazoa; phylum Chordata; class Actinopteri; order Labriformes; family Labridae; genus Thalassoma; species Thalassoma bifasciatum. The sequence continues at coordinate 239,823 of RPOG01000343.1, forward strand.
AAATCATGCAAGTATTTTTTGAGTTTTGACAGATCCAGTGTGACGTAATCCAAACCATGCCATGTTGTCACCTGTTTCCCGCGTGCAGCCACACCTGCATTTAAAAATAATTAGCCTCCAGCAGGTCGAGCTGCTCCCTCACACAACCTGTTTTCACCTGCTACACAACATTTTTTCTCCAATTGTCCACACATGATGTAGGCTTACGTATCCGTAGTATCATCAAAGAGCATCTAAATAATATCACTGAATCCATTCATGTTGATTCGTGCAGATTCCTCCACGCAACCAGTTTGTTTCTGCCTCCTCTGCTTTTTGACGCATTGGATTTAAAGGCGAAGCAGAGTTGGATATTTTATCTAAATTACACCCCAAGTTGTTCACCGTGGCTGCTTTCTGCTGGCTTGCCGTGGGATATGTGGAAACCATGACCGTCAGTTCCTCGGACGGTGTCCTCCAGAGATTTTGAGTGACAGACGGGACGCTGAAAGCCCAGGCAGGGAGGTCGAGACACCCGGAGAAAACGTCTGAACAGCCGGGGATCACATTTGAAGTCACCCAGCTCTTTGCCTGAGCAGGTAGGTCAAATAAAACTGCAGGGTTGTGATGTCGTAGATTAGATGGAACATATGTCACAGCTGATGTAGTTTCACTGAATATACCAGCAACAGCCAGGTGCGTTTAGAACACGTCAAACCAAACCTCACTCAGTAATTGCACAATTTAATGTTGCCTGTCATTTTAATGACAGATACTGAAGAATGACACATTTTAGAGACACCTTATTCATGACTGATGTCAGTGTGTTAATTCGGCATAAATCTCTTTTGCAAAATCCTTCATTTAATGTTTTTGTTAAAGAGTTAGTTCTCCTATAACATGAAGCGCCTGCTTCAACGAACTGCGGTGGTTAGTAGCCGGAGGTGTGATGAAAAGAATGAAAATACTTTGACATAAAGTGCGTCACAGCAAATCATCTTCAGCCGTTTTTGTGAAAATACAGCTGGTGGGTCACTTTTTAAAGATGTGAAGTTTTGTGTCTGTAATTTTATCAGAAACAATAAAAAGCTAAAATTGATCTTTTATTCAATGACGTTTAGTTTAGTCCACATACAATTCTTTATCTAAGCACTGCAGAGGAAGATTTGTGTATGATGTTATGAGGGCTGTTTATTCATCTGTGGCTTGTGGTTGTGTAACACTTTTAGGTTAAGCACGAATGAGTTGCACTTCATTCATGAGATACAAACCTGACAGCTACTGTAAGCTGCTGAACAGCAACCACAGGCAGGTGACACACCTGGCACTGTCATATTTGTATCATTATGATATTCAATATGAATATTCTGCAAGAAAACGCTCCCAGTGCTCCTGTTGCTTGCTTTTGTGCTCTGGAAATGGATGAATTCAATGACCAGCAATGACTTTAGTGAGATTTGTATTCATTCCTCTTCTGTCCAGACAGCAGAGCAAACAAACCAGAGGACTCAGTGAAGGACACGAGAGTCTCCTGTCTGGATAACTCTACTGGATCATGGGGAACCAAAATGGAAAAGAAAGCCACAACACAACAGGTATCAAAAGATGACAGAGGATTCTTGGTCTTCACATGCTTGAATTCACGCCTTCTCTTTGTTCTTTGCATCATACAACAGAGCCTATTTTTAGATTAGTTGTGCCCTGTTTCCAAGTCACAAAGTGCCATGTGTTCATAGTTTCATCGTCAGTTCTGTCACTCCTTATCCAGGAGAAAATAAACAGGTTTAAACTCAGGACAACAAGGTAGACAGGTTACATAGTAATTTATTCTGAGTCAGGCTTTGAGCTTGTAACTCTGCTTCACTACAAAGGAGTAGAAATATGTACACAGAGAGAATTACAAAAGAAGAGAGCCTCAAAGGATTATTGGTTGCCTAGTTGTGATTTTGCTGAATTCATCACACCAAGTCAGCAGTGAGTGTGGGATCTTTTTCATTGTGTTGCCTAAATTACAGAAAAATATGGAATCAGACTTTTTTTTAATCTTTTCCTTACATAAAACATTCTGGTAGAGTAGCTATACAATAAAGTATACCTCTAAATCAGGAACTCATTGACATCCAAAGGTGTTGCTACTGTTTGTGTGAATGAAACTGTGGTGTCAGGCTCTGCATACTCGCTGTAACATCTCTTGGCAGACAGAGGGAGTGATGAATCAGAAGTTTTCTGTGTTAAATAAAAAACTGCATCCCAGAGGATTCTGTTTTTAGCCCGCCCCTCTCTCTTTAGCATCCCTCAGTTCACAGCCAGTTGTCATTTTGCTCAGCTAATGTGTGAAATTTCCCCTTCGCAGCCTCTCGTGTCTCACTGATGTTGTTGGGTTTAATTCTCACTCACAGCTGTTTGAAATGCTGCTCCCTGTTTGCCTCTTTGCCGTCAAGTAAACCAGCCGGAGGAGGAGAAAAGCTTCCCTGCTCTAGCCGAGCAGACCCATCATGCTGCTGCTGCTGCTGACAGGGAAATGATGAGTCTGCAGAATCCTGCAGTAAGATGCAAGGGCAAGGAGGATGAAGAAGCAGGAAAAGATGTGAAATAAACAGGTGGAGGAGAATAGTTTACAAACAATTCTCACCATAATGACTGAGGTTACTTTTACTGTTTATGTCCAGGCTGTAAAAACATTCAAATTCACCCTGTTTGCCCTAGAGTCGAGGTAGCACTGATGTAATCTACTGTAGTCTCCTTGTGGCTGCAGAGAGAGCAGCTGTTTGATAGCAGATCAGGGTAAAATCTCCTCCTGGATCGTGCCACATGGGGGAACAGTGTGCGAGTATTAGCCTGCCAAGTCTTGGAGAGGAGATTTTTTTGCTGCATCAGTTAGACCAGGACTGTAAATAAGGGAGTGGACACTGAGTGCTTACATCTGCATAGAGGAAAAGAAGAGGGGGGCTCTGCTTTCATCACTTCATATTTCTATTCTCTAAGGAAGTCATTTTTTTTACTTCTCTGATCTATTTCTACCATTTATTTGTTCTTCTCAGGCTCTCCTCTGGATTTCTTTCACACGCCTCCCACCACACCCACAGATGCAGAACTGACTGCCATGGCCTTGTCCTCTGCAGCTCCCTCTAATAAGACACAAACACCGTCACCAGCAGGCAGCAGCACCACCCCTTCCGCCACCACCTCTCCACTGGCAGACTGGACACAGAAGCAGCCAGGTCCCTCAGAATGGGCTGTGATAAGTGTAGATAGCACAACCGGCTCAGAGGCTAACGTGAGCGATGCAGCAGCGAGGAGCAGGAAGGCAGAGCTCAGTCCAGGCAGCCCAGCCTCTCTGCCTCCGTCCAGAGCTTCACCTTCAGAGCTGAGCTGGCAGGAGCGGGACAGCGGAGTGGAGCCGCAGGCTGCAGCGGAGAGAGCCAGTGAGGAGATGACGCTGGTTTTACTCAGTCTGATGGAGCACTACAGGAGTTCTCTGGGCCTGAGTCCCAACACAGATTTAACCACGGGAGCAGTAGGTAGGTCTCAGTCTGGCCTCTCTGCTTTCTTAGAAACAAACTGTTTTCAATGACAGTTTAACAAGTCATACGGATAATTTTAATCGTGTCGTTCATTTTAGATTCATCTAGTTAGGAGTTGTAATGAAGAGTCAAACCGAGAACAGAATAGTCAAAGAGGCAGACGTACCCTGCCATTCAGCCACTGATGTGGTCTCTGGTTATGACAAAGAATCTCAAAGCCACCTTTTGTTTCGATGAAATCAACTGTAATTAAGATTAGAACATAAGATAAGATAATACCTTATTAATCACTGGGGGGAAGCTGAGGAATCCTTGCAGCTCGGGATGGAATTTGGTACTCTTATAGGTACCGACCAAATTCAGTCAGTCATACCGAGAACCAATTCATGTAAAATCAAACGGTACCATGTTTGATTAAAACATATCCTTGTGACTGTGGGGGAGTGGACGAGGAGGCGATTTTCAATGCCATACATGGGCATAGAGTATGTAGAGCTGTTTTAATTTGTGCACTATTCAGAAAATACACTGAAAAGTTGTTGTGAATTTTAGTCAAGGGTTTTCAAGTTTAAGAAATCTGTGAAACAACTGTGATGTTACAGTGCAAACAGTTGAATGTTGTGTGACGTATCAAAGTTTGACACAAAGGTGTCAGAGTTTATTTATTGAGAAATAGATCTGTTAAACTGAAATATTTTGAGATATTATCATAATCAAATTAATGTTACTTACCACATTGACACACACAAAAGTAGTATAAAATGGTTGAGTACTGGTACAGATTCCCAGGTACTGGGCACTGGTACCATATTGGTTCAGATGTGAAATATACCCCTCCCTAGTTGCAGCAACACATATTCAGCCTGCAAGTTAGACCAGAAGAATAGGAAGAAATACAAATAAGTAAGTTGAGGCCTGGAGCAAAGGATTTCTAAGCTGTTGTGTGCAGCTTTGTTTTGCCCCTGCTTAATAAATGTCTCTTATCTTTCAACTTCATGCCTTCCTCCAGTGTTTCTGGTAAAAAGCTACAACTGAAAAGTACCTTCTCTGTGTTTTTATGGCTTTTGAGGCTTTAAGAGGACCCGCCACAACAAATGAAACACAAACACCAGGAAACTGACTGCAGTTGTCAGACTCTTGCATCTATTTTTACCCTGCCTTGTTTGCTTCCTTTGTCTGCCTCATGTCTTAGAGCTGCTCAGGCGTCTGATAACACAGAAAGATGAGCTGGCTGAGGAGGTGGACACACTGAAGGAGACACTCAGGGTGAGTTTTAGTGTCAGTTATTCTTTTACTGCATTTTTCTCCTTTTTATTTCAGTTTGAAGTAATTAATGTGACTACTGATAACATATCTAAAAATGTGCCTAAGAGTCCCAACTCCAAGATCTATTAAAAAACTCCAAAGGATAACAATAGTCATACAGAGAACAAGGTTATATCGTTTTGTTTGTTTTTATCCCTATGTTTGGTCTCCTCCTTGATAGACAGAGAGGCAGGAGTGGCATCAGTTCCAGTGTGACCTGCAGGTGGCAGTGTCTGTGGCTGACCGTCTGCGGGTGGAGTCAGAGCAGGCGCTCGGTCTCCTCCAGGAGAGCCACAGGGTGTTGAAAGAGCAGCTGGCTCAGGCTCTCAGTCAGCAGCAGGAGAAGGACCAGGAGCTTGACAGCCTGAGAGCCGAGCACAGAGATGTCTGCCTCAAACTGACTGAATTCTCCAAACAGCACAAACAGGAGCGGGCCGAGCTTGATGCCCTGAGGAACACCTGCAAGATTAAAGACTCCACAGCACATGAAAAACAAGCAGAGAGACAAGACTCAGAGGAGGGAGTGCAGAAATTCCTTGAAGAAGTTGAAACCGAAATAAGTATTGAAAAGCAAAAGGAGAATGAAGCGAGTCAAGAGGAGGATCATGACCCTGAAGATGGTTCAGAGAACCTGAAAGGGAAAGGTGTGGCAGAGGGATACCTGCGGAGTTTAGCTGCACTGGAGAAGAAGAAAGACGAGGTACGTGGGCCAAGGGATCCGAGGAGGATTGCTATGCTGTCGGAAAGATCGTGGTGAGTCTGAATTTAGATTTTCACACTGTTTATCTGCTTAATAGAGGACGTTGTCGTGAAAGATGAAACAAAATATTTTTTAGGAGTCTCTCTCGTCTCCCGCTCCCGAGTAATCCCCCCAATGACCATGGGAACCCAAAGAACACAAGCACAACATTGCCCTTATGCAAGGTATCAAACCTGCATATTTCTAACTTCATTTGTATAAAGTAGCACCTTGATGAATCAGTCTGTTGCATTATTTCTCAAAATTTTGTAGAAAGAAGAGCTTCCAAACCGGAGAAGAATGGACAGGGCTTTACAGCGGCAGGACAGCTGGTCAAACTTTTGCACAGGTGAGCTTTGACAACATGTCGAAGACAATATAGCCATTGTACTGTGAAATGACAAGCAGTATTTTTATCTTGCAGGAAAACAGGATGATGACCAGAGCTCAGACCCCATCAAGTAAGTAACTAAGTGCTTGTTTGGTCCTCTAAGCAAACAGTCCATCTGTGTGGGAAAGAAACTTTATTTTGCCTTGTTCAGCAACATCGTTTTTAGCTCCTTGGCCCACAAATGATTCCAGAGCGCAAGATTTATTACTCAGGCTCTACCTGCAGTTTACTTCAGGCACAGAAAATCTGTTTTGAAATCTAAAGTGCACTGGAATAAAGCAGATTGATTTATTTTTTGATACCTTTGATCCAGATTTGTCACTCTTAATAATAATAATAATAATAATAATAATAATAATAATAATAATAATGCTAACTTTATTCATAAAGCACCTTTCATACATAAAACGCACAAACAAAGTGGAGCACTCTTACTGAGATATGTCAAAACAGTCTGGTATTTTCTTTAAACCACCAACAAACAGGTGCCTTCCCTCCCATTTTAAAAGTCTAGATAGATTGCCCTTACGCTTTTAATCATGTGGGCTAGTGAGGAAATTCAAACACCCATGCAAAGAAGAAAAGACAAGACCAAAAACTGGAGTTTTACTGCATGGCAATCCAAATGCAACAACATCACAATCACAGGGAACAATTTCAAACAGTTCCTGAAAAAAAAGAGGAGTTTTCGGGGCATGGTTTTTGACTCTTTCAAGGCCAAATAGCTCTAAAAAATATATGTCCAGGTGACCTGTATGACACTCAAGTGTTAAAGCTACAATAGATTTACCATATTCTGTTGCCAACAGTTCAAAGTACCGCCAGGAACTTTCTGTAACAACTGATTTAGGTGCCACCTGTGGTCAAATCTTTTATCTTTACATATCTTGTCTTTATCTCGGTTTCTGACCCATCATCTAATCCCTCTTTCTGTAACAGTCATAGATTGTCACTCACTGGCAACCTATGCAGTAAACATGTAAAAAAAAAGACTTTTTTTCAGTCTGACTCCTGCCCCATGACGTTGATTACAGACCCTGAACATTTTAACACAATAGTAAATATTTGCGTTGATAATCTTGTTTGGTCTTTTAGGTCATGAAGAGGCATTACTGTGATGTTTAATCTGTTTCATGAACCGTCAAAAACCCCTCACCGGGGCTTTAAGCTTTTATTAATTATAGCACAAGTGAATGGATTTCTCATCGTCTCAGGCCTCAGGATGGTTTCAGCGCTCTGCTAAGGCGTCATGGCGGCTCCAGAAGGAACTCCCTGCTGCGCTGGTGTCAGAGTCGTACCCAGGGTTACAAGGTAAGATAGGTTAAACTTTCCAAAACCCAGAGTGTGGAGGGGAAAATACTATTTTCTAATCAATATGAAATGTGTTCTGTGGCAGAATATTGAGATCACAAACTTCAGCAGCAGCTGGGAGGATGGCTTAGCATTCTGTGCAGTCTACCACACATTCTTACCATCACGTGTCCCATATGAAACCCTCAAACCAACTGAAAAGGTAAAAACGCATAACTTTCTTATAAAAAAAGAAAAGAAATGGAAATATCTACCTTAACTACCTCACAGAAGTTTCAGGCTGTAAAAATACATTACAGAAACTGTCAGGCATTTCTCTGATGGTCTGGTTTGCCTCTGCACATCCTCGAGGGGCATCAGTGTTGATTTCAGTCTGTCTCACAACCAGGTAAAACATCCTCACAGAAGCTTTGATATTCTCTCACTTTCCAACAGAAGGAGAACCTGGACCTTGCTTTTAAGACAGGAGAGAGCGTTGGTATCACAGCCACATTGGTGAGAAAATTTGCAGTATACTGTCCTCATATTACATGCTGTATTTTCATCTCCATCCACGTTGACTGTGTTTCAGACGATGGAGGAGATGCTGAAGACAGGAGGTCCAGACTGGCAGAAAGTTCTGGGCTACGTAGAAAGCATTTTCCGCCACTTTGAGATGTGAACTCTGTCTTTCATCTTTGCTCTTCAGCTTGTTGTGACTGATGGACTGAATCACCACAAGAGGGAGCTCTACACACAATAAACTTAGCCAGGATTTAAATTGTAAGCAATATCACATTTTAACACGTGATTTTATGTACAAACAGAACATACAGGATCATTTCTTATACCTTGAAGTATTCTTAATTTTCTACATACCTTCAGTTCAGATCAAGAAATCTGCTGGGTAGTAGAGTATGAGACACAAGAAGAATCAGCACAACTCCAGGGGTCAGCTGTTACGTTCACTTTTGTTACAAGGTGCTGGGTGCACTGGTGTTGCACTGTTTGCCTTTTTAAAAAAGAAGCACTTTTTGATTTTTTTTTTTTTTTTTTTAAGAGGATTTCAGAACTTGGGTCACTTTGGTTTTATTTAACGTTATTTTTAAACTCTCCTGTTGTGATGTCTGCATGCATCTTGACCTGAAACCACCAATCAAAGGATTGGAGGATAAATGTGATCCCAGATTTTTCACTGCACTGGAGATCTTTTAACTTAAACTACTGCAGCACTCGCGTGCAGACAAAAGACCTTAAAGGAATGTAAATATGTACATGTATGTCAGCGCTTCCGTATTTTTTAACATGGTCAACGTACGAAGATGTTGTTGCCAAAGCCTTATTGCAATAATAAAGTAACTTAATTCTATTGACTGTTTCTTTCAAACATGACTGCAACACAGAGTCACAGAAAAACATTTAATATATAACAAAAAATGACATATCTTATGTTTGACAGCATATAAAAATGGAACAACAAAAGTTAAAAAACAAGATGGCATTTAAGGAAATGTGTAAGGTTCAGTGATGTGGAAAGTGGTCAAAGTGTAACATGTTGCAAATAAATACTTGAACACTCAAAAAGCAATAATTTAACAAGTCTCAGAATGCATGCTTTGGATAAAATTGTGAAGATGACATCAAATTTCATCTTTTCTGGAAAGCATTAGTTTTTTCCATTAGTTCCTCAAAAAAAAAAAAAGAAAAAAACATCAGAATAACAGTTTAACAATGTTGATCCCAAACCATTACATGACCCTGACCATTACATGACCGTGACCATGAAGTTGACCGATGAATTAATGACATTCCTACGAAGCTGGAATGGCACCTCCTATAGGTGGTGTTGACAGAGGTGGCAGGAGGAGAGATTTCAGTTTGGCTGACATGGCAGCAATTTCCGGGTCCTGGGTTTCATACATCTTCACCAATCGAGCAAATTTTAGGACACCTAAAAGTGAAGCAAAAATCAATCAAGTAAGTGTTTGAATATTGTCATCTATGAAATGTCTTTATACATAAAAATGCTAAGTTATACCTACCCTCCCCTTCATTGTTGAACCCGTATGCTTTGATAACCTCCTGCTGAATCAGGGTGGCCACTGGAAGAACAAGCTGCAACATCTTCCCCATGTCGTTACAGGCGCTTTCTCGTGCCTCGTCCATCCTCGCTGCATTTTCTGGGACAGAGAAGGCCTGGATCACCTCACTCAGCACCACTGTGGTAAAAACAAAAAAAAAAGATTCAAATGCTGATCTGCTCCAGGACATGAACATAATCAAGGCGAGTGCACAAAATAACACATCTCTAAATAGAAGGTGATCTACAAATTAACACAACACAAGAAGAACTAGGATTGTAGCATAAAGTTAAAGTTGCAGTAGCCTCTTGTTTTTTTTCCCTTGGAGCTATTTATTTGCACTGAACAATTGTAACATAACTCACCTCTGGTCTGCTCAACAGTGAGAGTGGGCTGCTGTGCTGGAGCTGAGGCCATATCTACAAAATAAAATATTTCTTTACTCAGATGTTAACGGGAAAAATAAGAGAGTAACAAAACTAGATAATATGGCCAGAGTAAGGGGTTTGATTTAGTGGGTTGTTGAACAGAAAAAGATAAATTTCCAGACGTCATTTTAAACTCATAACACCTTGTGATGGCAAATACTTAGTTCTCTACCTCCACATGTGCAACATGTACTTTTTGTTCTTCCTCAAACAACATGCTGACTGTATAATTTTGTTCTTTTTGTCATTTTATTACTATTCTTCATGGTTATATAGCTGTATTCTGGACCGGGCATGACAGTTTTAATTTCATTTCACTCGTAAAGGACAGTTAATGAATCTGAATCTGAATACTTTTAGTCAGTTAAGGTAACCCTGAGATTAACATACAGACACACTGTTCGCCTTTTTGGTTATCATATATGTTGGATTAAATAGTAAAAACTGAATAAACGTGAACATATGTTCTGATAGACTAATATAACCATAGCTGTAATTGTTCAAAGTTGTAAACAATGACATTGTTCGTACAGCGTCAGCATTTCAATGCATTTTCTTCAAAGAAATGCAATTTTTCTAGTTTCTCGTGATTGTCAAATCAAGCTTTAGTTCGATTTTAGGTTCAATATGATCTTTTGCTGCAGTTTGTCAAACTACACAACGTCATAAAGTCTAATGATAAACTGTCAACATCAAAATAAAGCTGTTTTTTAACATGGTGTAAGAAGATGAATATTTCACAGCTGAGACTATTGACCGTTTGCTTCATCGATGGTTTGGAGAATAAGCTTGGTTTGCGTTACATTTTAAACTAAAGACAAACGTAAGGGTATAAGAGACAACAATTCATAACTCACAGAAGAATTAAACAACCGCAAACATCAAATAAAAAGGTTTTAAAACTCACCCGAAATGAACACAGCGAGACCGTCGCAGACCTGTGAAAATATGCCGGAAAATGATTCGCTTTGCGACAGAAGATCCTGCTCGGGAACAACGCGGATGTAAAAGGTAAACAAACGCTGCTCTGAGCTAAAAGCACCTTTGAGTCTGCTCACAATGTAGTGCTCATACAGATTAAAGTTAACAGGAGTTCATATTGTATCTTATATTCATATAATACTTGTCGTTTAATGATTGAAAAAGTTTGAAGGTAGTTGAACCAGCGACTGTTTCGCCACGTACACCTTTCAGTGTCGTGTGAACAGAAAAGGAGCAGTTTGATTCATCGATGGAGCAGAAGCTCGCAGAGTTCAGAGCCAGACGACAGGCAGCGAAGAAAGAGGAGAGAGCTGTGCCTCAGTCTACAGAGCAGAGAGACATGGAGTCATCTCCTCAGACTGACACAACATCAGCTGACAGACAACACACAGAGGAGAGCAGCGAGGACAGAGAGTCAGCTCACTGCTCCACAAAGAAGGTGAGACATGAGACAGTCCATCAGGTTTCTGTTTGAAACATGAAGGCAGGGACAAACTTCCTTTTAACAGACATGGACACCTGAGCAGGACCAAACTCTTGTTAAATAGACATTCGTCAAAAGAAGATAGACTGGGGTGTATGAAGAGAGATGGACAGACAAATAACAATAAATGAGTCATAAATACAGTAAATACAGCCAATGAAGGAGGAAGAATGGAGTTTTCTTTTAACCTGCTGGGAGTGTATCATTGACATTATAGTGTATCATTAGTGTACCATCATTAAACATTATAAAAGTAAATCTTTAGAGACATCAATGTTAGAATGAATTAAGAATATAGGCGTACGCGATGACTTTTACACATGTATATACCGAAATTTTCTGTATGCATTTAAATGCAGTTCAGGTCTCCTCTGAGACTTAGCTGTACATACAAAGGAAGGTAACTCCCTTATTCAGCTCACTAACCTTCTGTGTGATCTGCTTGTCCCCCTGCAGGACACATCTGACTGGCTCCTTGACAGCGCTCTGGGAAGATGGCTGGCTTCGAGACATTTAGTGATGTCAAACCTCATGCTGCTCAAAGTGCTGCTGTGGCTGGTGCTGCTTGGTCTGTTTGTTGAATTGGAGTTCGGCCTGCCTTTTTTCATCATCTCCCTCTTCTACTGGCTCTATGAAGGACTCAGGAGCCCAGCTGCCCGAGAGCCAGGAGAGCTGAGCGCTTACTCTGTCTTCAACCCAGACTGTCAGCCTCTGCTGGGCACTCTCACTGCAGAACAACTGGAGGGAGAGATGGGCTACAGACCTCTGGTTAACAGATGACAGGCTTCTGATCTGCACATCTGAAATGACCAGGGCTTCATGTCTTTGCACGATGATACAGAAAACATAGGCACTTTGATCCATGATGTCAGGTTATGTTTTAAGCACAACACATTTAATTCAGGATATGTGGCTTTGGAAGAGGGTGATGCTTTCACAATCTGTTTTAAAATACATTTGGCCTTCAATTTCTGTGTTGATACTGGGTTTGGTCTGGAGTATGTAAATGGTGTTGAAGATGAAAATATCTCTTCATTGGATGCAGGATTAATTTATGAGGGAGAAGTTGTTGAAATAAAAGGTAAAACACAATAATTCTGAAGTGTCATACTGTTTTGCATTTGACCTCTTTCTTTAATATGATGTACTCCAGATTCAAAGGGAGAATAATGAATTGCACAGTTCTTTTACAAATATGTATTTTATCTGCAGCATTCTGCTTGATTGAAAATTTGAAAAAAAAAATGTTGCAAAACTTATATTTATTTATTTACTGAATAAGAGTTATATGTTTCTGGCCTGGAGCCTCCTGAACTGCTTGTAATGCAGGTATTTTAATGTTTAAAACTTTTTAATAGATCATATCTCAGATCTAATCGAAGGATCTCCTTTGTGTTTATTAGCATCGTTGAATTCACAGATAGATTTTTAGTCTCATAAAATAGCAAAGTAAAGTACCTGGATATCTGTCCTTAAATCATCTTTTAAAAAATAATAATATTAAAAATCAAATATGATGGATTTTGCTGCAACATACATCCACATTGAAACACAGATGTCCTCTGCAGTTATTACAAAAGATCAGAGGTCCCCGTGTAAAACTAATGCAGTTTAAAGCGCTGGGACCTACAGTCATTTGTAATAACAGCAGAGGACGTCTCTGTTGTGATACTCTTCTGTACGGTAAATTTGCGACTTTTCAAACTCGAAAATTCCAACTTTGTCCTCCAAAATTTTCCCTGATATAACTTCATTAAAAAAAAAAAGTATTAATAATCATAATCATAATAAAATCAAGAAAAAAATCCAACAGCTTTAGTTTCGCATTCCTCAAAGTGGAAACCAGAGTAGTATATTACAAAACAGACCAAACTAAACTGTCATACTACATATTACATTCAAATACATTATACAGTATGCAGTGCCTATTCTGCATTACAATGTAGTATATGTAGCGGGTGAATTCGAAAACAGCCCTCTTTTCACTTGCACTTGTGGGCGCTTGGACCCTTGATGCCATGCGACTTCTACACAAAGAGTAAATCGTCAAACCGAGATGCTTCCCTGCTAGTATTTCCGCATTAGCCAAAGGCGGATGCACTATCCGGCCAGATTGTTTCTTTATCTGGCATAGACAAAAAGATTGTCTCATCTTCCGTAAAGTGAGATAGTAAACTTAGTATTACGCACTCACACATATTAACCAGTTTTAGAGTCTTCCGTGAGCCTAACCACGCCTCCGTCAGACGTTGCCAGCTTTTCTTGCTAGCTCCGTTAGCTGACTGCTCGTCTTTTTCTCAGGTAGAAATCACGATCGTTTTGTCACCTCTGTAGGTGAAAGTTCTCCTCTCACTTCCTGTCTGTCAATTCAAGGCGTCAAACAGTTGATATTGGTTGGATGCATCAGTGAGTATTCACCTTCAGTATCTTTGTACAAGATGATAAACTTGCATGATCACCTTGGGTTAAAAGTGTTGTTATGGTTGGTTTTCTTCATCTGAAGCATGTTGCTAAAAAGTAAGAGGAGCAGATGTTTTGCGGTATATTCTAAGAGTTTACACGCTGCACAAGTTAGCAGGGAAACTTACATACTGATAGTCGTAGTTATATTAGATGTAGAAGGTGTGAAAAGTCTTCAGTTCAATTCCTACTTTCTGTGAAACATTCACAGAGCAGAAGTGTAACGAAATGTGTTAACAAAAAAGCTGTTCCAACAGTCCCTATCGAAACACTATAGACTACTTTTGAAGCATGAGATTAAACTGTCAGTCCTGATTTCTTTTTTTCTGCCTTCTTTGTCAGTTATGTCTGGAAACCCTGCTGTTGTGATGCGGCTGGTGGCTTCTGCCTACTGTGTGGCTGAAAAAGCAGGGTCCATAGTGAGGAAGGTTCTCCACAGCGGGGAGCTTGGTATTGTTGAAAAGGTAAAACAAAATTAAATCTCAAACTCAGAGTTCAGTCCGAGTTCTTCAAGTGCTTTATGAGGTCTTGATGTTCTCCCTGCACAGACTGGAGCTAATGATCTGCAGACTTTGGCTGACAGACTGGCACAGCAGAGCATTTGTGCATCACTCTCTAAACGTTTCCCCAAACTCACCATCATTGGAGAGGAAGTGAGTGCATATTATAAATTTTGTCTTTTATTACTAGGGTTGTAACACTTCAGTTCAACAACGATTCAATTTGTGTCATGATTTGTGGTTGACGATACAACTCAAAGATGATGATGGTTGATTTTCAAAGATGTGATCCAAATCTATTTGGTGACTTGAAATCGATCCAGTATCTTTTGTACATAAATTGAACCAGTGTGACTGTGAAATGGATACCTGGATACTGCAGGTGGAGTTTCTTGCAAAGGAATCAGGTATAAATTCATTATGGATAGGAACAAACCAACAGGTAGACAACATTTCATGGAAAATGCATTCACATTGTTGTAATAAAGTGTAACCAACACTTCAGGTTGAATTAACAGTAGATTAACCTTCTGCTGTCATTTTCAATATTCATTCTATAAAAGTTTAGTAAGCACAACCACCATCTCAACAGTAAATTTACCTACTACTTTTGTTTTGTAGAAATCTTATGATATTATCCCGTGGCAACTTACAAGGAAGCTGGAGAGATTTGTTGTGTTGCAGTGGTATTTGTACATTTCCTGCAAACAGTGAGCACCTTATTTAGAACATCTCCTTTTTGCAAAAGCCAAATTGTTTTCACACAAGACCACAATGGTGGCTTGATCATTTCTCGCTTACCAGCTTCTCTTTTGCCATCCACCATGCTTTGTTGTGGCGTGAGGCGATAACATCACAGACAGGCAGACTGAATCAAAGACTGTTTACGTCTATTACCGAGTGTCGATACATTCAATTTGTTGCCGTTCAAAGGGATGTTAGATTGATTTACATAATCCAAAAGGCCAACTTGCCAAGTACAGATCGATGTAGTTGGATCGTAGGAATATAAATTGATTCATCAATAAGGTCGATGCTTTGTTCCACACCAAATTATAACTTCTTTTAGAGGAGACACTCCACAGTGTCACAGTTATGTTCATTACTTTTTTAGGAGCTTCCAGCTGAGGAGGTCAAGGAAGACCTCATTGAGAGCAGTCAGTGTGAAGAAATCCTTCAAAAGACATGTCCAGCTGAGTACAGCGGACTGAAAGAGGAGGAGGTAACTATGTAAAGAGAGAGTTACCCTTTGTGGCTTTATTAGATCTTTGTAATGTTAAGTGATTATGCTTTTTCTTTGAATCTCAGCTGGTTGTTTGGGTTGACCCTCTTGACGGCACAAAGGAATATACTGAAGGTAGGTTTCCTTTGCTTTTTCAAAACCTCCACATAAAGCTTGCACATAAGTGCTTGACAAATGAATATGGACAAACACTTTTGCCCTTTGTGCCATGCAGGCAGGGGCTAAGGCATCATTATGAGTTCTCCATTTGTTTGTTCACAAATACATCTGTTAATAAAAAGACACCACCTGCTTCTATTTGAAGCTTTAGTGTAACTATCAGCAGCTGCTGGAGTCTGACTTTACAACATATTGTAACACTGTACATTGAACCTTTCTCATGAATGTTACACCAAGTAGCATCCACCATTAGGCAAACCATTAAAAGTTAACACCAAGCCTGTCATGTTACAAAATGCAGATCTCATCCTGCTCTCTAACCCCAACTTGTCTCCTCTCTCATCTGTTTATCCTGATAGTTAAAAAATGCCCCTCGTGTAGCTTCTGAAGAAAAATTCAGATACATCTATACATCCACAGTAGTAATTATTTGAACTGATGTGATTGGATGATCATTTCTTCAGCCTGTAAAATAATGATGATAATGCTGTGGACCCCCCCACCTTCTGCTTATGGACTGTCAGAGCTTCACTGTCACTTTGACCATTTTCTTCCCCTTCTTTGTGTGATCTGCTTCCTCTTGTGTACTTCTCTCTCTGTTTCTCTCACTGCTCCAAGCATCAAGGTTTCGTCATCACCAAACTGAGGCCCAGATTCCACACAAAGGGTTGGACGTCTCTCGAGTTCAAAGCACAGCTCTCTGTATGGGAAGCAGCTGGAAACTAAAAGAAAAATTAGAACTAATAGCCTTAAAAACTTTTTAATGGCCTATTTTTCTGTCTCTACTCTTTTTCTGCATGTTGTTGCAATACTATCTACAAATCTATAAAATCATGTGGTAGAAGTTTCTGACTCTTAGCTGTTCTCTGATCAAAGGGCTGCTGGATAATGTGACGGTGCTCATTGGGATTGCATACGGAGGTCAGGCCATTGCAGGCATCATCAACCAGCCCTTCTACAACTATCAGGTACAGACTGGACTAAACCACTCATTATCTTCCTCCTACCCCTGGTTCACTGAAATGTCTTGCCCATCAGCTGGGAGCAGGCGCACATTTAGGAAGGACCATGTGGGGGATGCCAGGATTGGGTGCTTTTGGATTTCAGCTGCAGGAAGTCCCAGGTGACAGACGGATCATCACCACCACACGTTCTCATAGTAACAAGGTGGTGACGGACTGTGTGGACGCCATGGAGCCACATGAGGTCATAAGAGTGGGTGGTGCAGGGAACAAGGTAAATGGTGGTTTTGATATGAAAATTTCATGTTGGGATATATGGCTATATAGATATACGGTCATGCTTATTTGAGATCAGATGAGGAGATGTGAAAAATGGAGAGGCACAAGAATAAATCAGACTTTTGAAAAATTTGAAATGAAAATACTGTTTTGTGTAAGAAAGATGTTAGAATTTAGGATAAAAAAATATTCGACACGCCTGAAAGGACATTATGGGTGAAAAAAAACATTTGGAAGATCACAAGAAACTTTTGTAATGCAGCTCTAATAATGGTGAATTACCCTCTAGACTATTTATAAGCATCAATATTTCTTGAAGTACTTTGTTGACACTTGCAGACAGTCCCTGCGTATTCTGTCACAGCTGACTGTGCACTGTAAGTTATCCAGCTGGTTAGACAGTTGATCAAAATCATGTCTTGTCTGCCTTACTATGATAGGAAAAAAATGTTCATGTTGTCGGACTGATTCCTTCAGTATATGTGCTGACAGCTCTACTAAAGTCTCCTAATTATGATGTTCCCAAGTGCCTGTAATCTAAGATGTTAAATCACATGGAGGAAATGAAGTTTAATCTTTTTTCGAAGTGAGAGGGGTTATCGTGCTTATTGAAGTATTAATATTGCCCCTCTGGTTCCCTCACAGTAACTGTAAAACTCTCTGTAGTTTTCATACTGGTGTCTATAATACCGCTAGTTCAGCCTCTGTCTAAAACACTTTGTTTTAGCTGCTCCACAAACCTCCTTTCCTGGGATCAGCAGGTCTCATGAAGATCTTGTGTCATGTTTTAAACAGTTCTGAGCAGTTTTCACAGATTCAGGGATTTCTACAACATGTTTAGTCTGAACATCAAGTGTTGTGACTTAATAGCCAAGTTTGAAGTATAGGAAAGCACAAAACCCCCTCTTTAGTTGCTTCCTCTGACATCTCTTGGGGTCCTTTGCTTTGTCACTCAGCCAAAGTGGGCAGTGAATTGTATTACATCACCAGAAATAAATATACTTGAGTTGTAAAGTCTCCACTTAATTCCTTAATTTTCTGCATAGATAATCCAGCTCATTGAAGGAAAAGCTTCAGCTTACGTTTTTGCCAGTCCAGGGTGCAAGAAATGGGACACCTGCGCTCCTGAAGCCATTCTGCGCACTGTTGGAGGTACAAATCTTCTTCTTCTGTCATAGTGAGGGTTGTGTCAAGTGTCGTAGTGCTTGAAACCCAGATTCAGTAGTTTCTGTTGTCACTATGATTTGATTAAAAAGCGTTAACACAATTGTTTGTTGATAATGGCTCTAGAAAAGTTTTTTTCGTTCATAATCTCTGGAAAATTGGCCAACAAATCAGAAATTCTGCCATAGTTTGTGAACTTACGAGCACAGCTGCATTTCAACTCTCCCACATGCACTGTTTCCTCGTGATCAAGTCATTTTTCTCTGTTCTGTTCCCTCTCTCATGCAGGTAAACTTACCGACATGCGCGGGAATGCTTACCGCTACAACGCTGATGTGAAACACATGAATTCTGCTGGTGTTCTTGCTACGCTACGAAACCACGACTACTACATTAGTCGAGTGCCACAGTCAGTGCTGCAGGCCCTGAGGTCAGATTGAGGTCTAATTCAACCAGTGACTGTTTATGAGGACAAAAATCAAATCTCTCACCCCACACTGAGGAAATTTCTTGCTCTTACATGCAAGAGACTTTATGAATAAGAATTTTACAGAATATCTTTTTCACTTTTTCAAAGCTGTAATTCTTTCTGATTTAATCACCAAAATGTTTGTATTGTCCAGCATATGTCATCCAGAAACAAAGCAGACTCAACAGCACTTCCATTTATTTCACTCATTTGAAACAAACTCCTACAAACCTTAAAACATTTGGACAAACTGTTTCCAACTTGAAGACCAATAGATTTACAAGGCAAAAGGCAAGATTAAAATAAATTAAGTACATCAGTTAAATGTTGTTTAGTGGGAATGATTTGTTATAATCAGCACAATGCCAACAACAAACAAGATGGCGTCATTTTCACGTGATGAGTTTGACTTCTTTACTATGCATCAGTGACCAGATGTGCACCACTTTTCAATGTAAAGACGAACAGATGAGAGGATTAAAAAAATAAAAGATAACTGTTTTATACCTTCCTTTTTTCACACTGACATGTCTTTCTTGGTTTCAGTACTGAACTTCCTTGCTGACCCTGTAATCTATGTTCCCACATTTTACACATTACTCTGAATCCAAAATGAACATGAGCTTATTCTCGTCGGTCAAATCTGGCCTAATACTGCAGGCGGTCCTTCAGTGATATGAGGGACGAGTTCTCGGTGCTGGTTGTGAAAAAGACGTAACACTGATGTGATGTAGACCTAATTTAAGCTACAGTGTAGGTTGGCTGTCCTTTTTTAAAGATCAAATAGGCATCTACTGCCTACACAGATGTGCATATGAAAAGTTTTAAGCAATTTATTGCACTTATATTAAAATCCCAGGATATTGATCCCTCTGAG
The DNA here is from genome assembly GCA_008086565.1 of Thalassoma bifasciatum. Classification (NCBI taxonomy): domain Eukaryota; kingdom Metazoa; phylum Chordata; class Actinopteri; order Labriformes; family Labridae; genus Thalassoma; species Thalassoma bifasciatum. The sequence goes on from RPOG01000343.1 coordinate 259,138, forward strand.
GGAAGAAAAACATTCTTTAGTCACAGGGAATAAGAAGAAACAATGCCTTCAAGGCCATTGTTTCTGGAAAAAAATGTGACAAGAAAGCTGCTTAGGCGTATTTCACAAAATGCCATGAGTTACAAGAGAGGATCGAGACCACACGCCTGTTAAATATGAAGCAAGTTGGTTGAAAACATAGAAGAGAGTGAAAAAAGTGGCATATGAGTAACCCGGCTCTATTGTTGACAAATTTACCAAGGTTTGAGGCCTGCTGCGTCTTGGAGTTTAAAAAAACCAAACTAGGTATTTACATAAAACAGTCGGCTAACTACCCCATTTTGAGTCTTTGTGCTAAGTGAAGTTAGCCAGCCACAGTTGGTAGCTTCATATTTACTGGAGAGTTGTCTCAATCATCTCACCAAACTTTTTGAAAGAAAGCAAATGAGCATATTCCCCAAAATGTCAAAGTATTACTCTTAGCGCAGCACTACTTCAGCCAATATACAAAGGGACAATGGCACTATCAGGTTAAATAAATCAAGAAGAGTCAAGAAACAGCTCTCGTGTTTGAGTAACTATGGTTTTTACATCCGTCTGAATTAACAAGCGTGCATGCATTCACAAAACCACGATGGAAACTGTTAATCTGACAGCAGAGAAGCTTCATTTCTTAACACCTCGTCCACTCCACAAAGGGTTAATCTCAATATTGCTGAATGGACTGAGTAGTTAAAGTGAGGGCTGAGTTATCACGTACCATGGCATGAAAATATGGAGAAAAAAAAATCACCACTCACATGTTCATAAGAATACCCACAGAACAAGCAAAAAAAAACACTCCTGAAGTTTCTGTTTACACATGAACAAGCTGACTGAGAGAGGGCTGGAGTGTTTGAGGCAGCCTGCAGGGATGTGGGCCATCAACCCGCCAGGGGAAGGAGGAGAGTCAGGACCAGCTGCTCACCTCTTTTTGGGGGCCTGAGTGGTACGTGGCGGGGTCACTGGGCGACCTGAATTGACCCCTCCATACTGGTACTTAGCTTTTTTTTCTGATGGCTTCAGAATCTAGAAAAGTAACAGTTGAAGCTGTTCATACTTGGAAAAACATTTAATGTGTTCATGTAAGAACATACAGTAAGCAAGTGGAAGAGTTCTACCTGGAAGGAGCACATTAGGGACTCGTCAACGCTCATCATGCCACCTGCGTTGTCAAACTCCCCACAGTAGTTTGGGGCAGAGAACAGTGTCACCAGCTGTCGTTTGGCAAAGAACTCGTAGCCATCTTCAACAACCTGAAAAACAACAAGAGGAACAGAAACCACATGATGATTGTCGTGATTTTAAGTACTACCATCCAGACACTGATGACAGATGAATCATTTCAGTCTTTTCGTTCTCTATGGAGAATGTCTTAATGCTTTCATTTTTCCTTAATCTTTTTCAATTCTAAAGCATTTATTTTTCAGTGCAATATGTGTACAGTACCCTTTTAAATTTGTGAAATTAAATCATTATTACTAAATTGCCTTCAGTAAAACGTTGTCTTAGTCCCCTATCTATATTCAGTAGTACGACTTGGGGGTGTAACAAATCATCTACAACATTGATGAATCAATTTTTATTCCTATGATCTAACCACATCAATCTGTACTTGGCAAGTTGGCCTTTTGAATGACGAAAATCAATCCAACATCGTTTTAAATGGCAATAAATTGAATGTAATGATACTAGGAAATACACGTTAAACATTAGTTGATTCACTCTGCCTCTTTGTGACGTCATTGTCACACACCAGCAGACAACAAAAAATAGCATGGCAGAAGAGAAGCCGGAAAGTGAAAATATCAATCTACTATTGTGGTCCAGTATGTGATAACACCTTAGCTTCTGCAAAGACGGAGATGTTCTAAATAAGACACAAACTGTTTGAACGACTGAATTACAAAAATGTGAATGAATTATTATTTAATTGTTTCTATCCATAGTTAATAAGAAACTTTTTTTTTGTTTTCTTTTCTTTGCCAGCAGGGGGCATAAGACAGTACCAATCACCAGTTATATAGGGGCAGATGAGTTGGTGAGGGGTGTTACCCTGAGAAGGGATACAGGTTTTTTACCAGTGTTATGGAGGAAGCTGGAGATGTTGGGTTTTTTTTGTTAAAATAAATTGCAAAGATGCACCTCAACTTTCTTTTATGTCTGCATACATACCTATCTTGATCAGTGCTCCGGTGGCTATTTGTAGGAAATCAAGTACAGGTTGACTTTGTTTTTATTTGATAACAAATAGGCATTACAACGAGTGTAACCTGATGTGCTCGGCAGATGAGGTCCAGGTCGTGGCGGTTGAGAAACTTGCTGACTACATCAGCTCCAAAAGTGAAGGAAACACCACGGTCATTCTCTCCCCAGCCCTGCACGTCTTTGTCTGGATCTGACCACAGCAGGTCACAGAGGAGGCCTGAGAGAAGTCAGAAGAGTCGGACATACAGTAAACAGTAAGTTAGCTTGGTAATCCTCTTACATGACACTTTGGAATACTGCAGCAGTTTGTTTCGCAGATTCATCAAGTGGCACACAAGGACATTGTATTTTTACCTTGAGCACAAGTTGAATCAGTTATCTAATTTATTCTAATCAAGCTCTGCACCTGTGTCCGGGACATCTGTGGGTCTCATAATGCGTCGGATCTGTTCCATGGACTGTAGGTCAGGCGAGAGCCCTGAGGAGTACAAATGAGAGCGTTTCATGTTCCTCACTGTACAGAGAGCCCTGAGAATACTTCATTGCTCTTTGTGTATTTGTGTCACAGCAGAATGACGTAGCTTGATTCAAAGGAGGCTTTAAATGTTCTCCACTAACACCTGTTTATATTCTAACATATAGTAAAGCAGTGTTATATAGTATCCTTTCAATAACTGTATGTGATGTGAAGTTGTGTAAGTCACTACTTTTAACCCATGTACAAGCACATGTGATTTATTGAGGCAACTACATTATAATAATCATGTATTTTCATCACAAACCTCCATGGCAGCAGAAAATCTTTTCATCAATTATCGCAGCGATGGGCAGACAATTAAAACAGTCTGTGAAAGTCTTCCACAGCTTTATATTAAACCTGCGCTTGCCTGTGGACAAAATGAGAACAGATTTAGATGTGGATCAACAGTGAATTTGTAAAAGCAGGTGCAAAAAGCATTAAGTGTTGCTACTCACACTCGTCATAGAAGCCATAAATGCGATTGATGGAGGCACACTCGTGGTTCCCCCTGAGCAAGAAGAAGTTTTCTGGGTATTTGATCTTGTAGGCCAGCAGCAGGCAGATGGTTTCCAGGGACTGTTTACCCCGGTCCACGTAGTCCCCCAGGAACAGATAGTTGGCCTCCGGGGGGAAGCCTCCATATTCGAATAGCCTCAGCAAATCTGTGTACTGTCCATGGATGTCACCTGAGGAAAGCATGCATCTTTTCTCATAAACAATTTTAAGAGTTCCACATTTGTACCATACTTTCTTGTCACCTACAGCTTTGAATAGATACTTTTTAAACTAAAATGTACATGTGAACCAAAAGAAAGAGATTTGTTTTCTGTAGACAAATGTGGCTCTCACCACATATTTTGAGTGGAGCCTCCAGTTCTAGCAGGATTGGCTGACTGAGGAAGATTTCTCTGGACTTGATGCAGAGCCCCCGCACCTCAGCCTCGGTCATCTGTACCACCTTCCCAGGACGACATCCTCGCACTAAAAGCCAAAATGACACAGGAATTAGTAAGTGTCAAGACATATCACACAAAACATGGCTAGGATGACATGATTTCAATGGAATTTGAATAAGCTCTGGGCCTTAAGAGTTGAGGTTTGCTTTTAACCTACATAGACACACTGTTTAGTGGCATAAATCTGTTGATATGAACGAGTAACAGGTTACAAATACAGGATTTACAGCTTGTAACAGTGTGTTGAGACAGTGTAAATAATGAACACAAAAACATACATTGTAAATGAGTCAAAAATAATGACATTTAAGTATCAAAAAGAAGATGAAGGGTGACTAAACATCTTCTTTTGCCTGGACATGTCCTCCTTTTTGGTTGTAAAGTTATGTGTGGCGGATTTCCTAAAATTCCCCCAAAAATGTGCTGTTTCTCTCAGCTTATTTTACAGTCCGTTGATATTTATAATAAAGTGCTGCACTAAGCTACTGGCATTGTTCTGATGCACCGACCTGTAAAGATGTTGCGCATAAAAGAAACATGCTCTGACTACTTGTACTGCACTCTTAAACAGAAAATGCTGAAGTGGAAATGCACTTTTACAGACATACTGTTGTACCTCTCTTTGAAAAAAAAAAATCACAACCTGCTGAAATTTTGATAAAAAAAATCATAAATCTTGAAATAAATAGATTAAAAGTTGGGAAGGTAGAATTTTTTAGATAAAAAGGTCAAAATTTTTGATTAAACGAGTCAAAATTGTAACAGTAAAAAATTTGAGATGGAGTCAAACAAAGAGAAAAAAAAAAATCAAAAATATAGATGAAAGCTTAAAATTACGGGAAAAGAAGTGACATTTTTAAGGGAGTTTTTTTTTTAGGTAAATGTACAGGTTATGCAGCTGCTCTGTTGTCTTTGAGTAACCCTGGGTAGTTTTGCAGTACTGCCAAGAGGCCAGGTAAGAGTTCTTCTTTTTATTGGTTTTTATGGTCACCCTAGACAGAATTTATCTAATCTTGATTCTGGATTTTAGCCTGTGGGTAAGTTTATCCTACAGAGAGATCCATGGTAATACAAGAAATCACAGTCAGATCCGGTTTTCCTTTTGCATCTTTGCATCAATACCTTTGGATTTTATTCTTACACTCGCTGTTGAGAGAAGACGAATAAGGCGTTCAGTTGACTATGAATCTGCGCTTAATTACCAAAATCTCCTACAGTGGATGAATTTCGGTGGATTGACTGTGTTCATGAAGCAGAGACTGATGTTGGCCGTGAGGGGGGTGTGTCCGCAGCGTTAGCCAACCAGCTAGCTAACTACCGTCCTTGCCAACTGGAACAATCAACGTTATTATCTTCAACCACAACAAACCACGGTTATTGCCCGCAACTTCATTTTCGGTGATTCATACGCAAATCAATATTGCTGATCATTTCTATCAGCTAGGGTATCATTCAGACTATTACATTGAGCGACCCGCGAACTAACGTATATTCTGAGGGCATCTAACGCAGCGGTTAGCTTAACGCTCTGGGGCTGATGGACTCCACTACGCATCGAACAAAATGTTACTAATGATTTTCACACACCGTGAAGTTACTGGCTATCACTATGGATATGTAATTCTGCCTCAATCATGACAAAGGACACAGGAAGGCGTAAAAGCTCAATTGTACCCCTACCTTCAAGCAACCGAGAGATGAGGCTGTCAACGTTCAGCTCGCTCTCCGCCATGTTTCTGTATCCCCACAGGCAGGAGAGCAGGGAAATTTAACCCTGAGTTTGGACTCACAGGCTCAATGGAGGAAAAGCCCGAACCATAGGTCTGAACTCTGGCAATAAACCAGGGAAATTTAACCCTGAGTGTGGACTCACAGGCTCAATGGAGGAAAAGCCCGAACCATAGGTCTGAACTCTGGCAGAAACCAGGGAAATTTAACCCTGAGTGTGGACTCACAGGCTGAGTAGAGGACAAGTTTGACACAGGTAGAGTTGGGAAAATTAACCCTGAGTGTACACTGGTAGGCTGAATAAGGGAGAAGTCTGCACTCAGGAAGAGCTGGGAAATTTAACTCAGTGTGTAGCGCTATAGGCTCAAGAGAGGACAAGTCTGCACACAGGCTGATAATGGTTCACCCTGATCTATGCAGTGGCTAACTTAATTAAAAATTAATTGGCATTTTCAATTGTCAAAGCAAAGGAATAAACAGAGACCAACCAAAAATCTTCTTTCTCAGAGTATTGGTTACAAAGTACACTTTCATAAGCCATGGTTTTAATATTGTACCAGTTTAATTTTCTCAATAAATAAAACGTACAACAAAAAAGAAAAAGAAAAACATTGATTCAAGTATGTCATGTACATAGAGAATATTTTACAACATTTTTACATTAAAAAATTAAAAAATATCACATTTTAGAGCCTCAAAAGAAGTACATTGATTCATATTGACAAGATTATGTGAATGTGCTACTAGAACTGCAACTATAGCTCTGGGCAGCTTTGTTTATCAGGGCAAGAGTTGTCTCACTAGTTTTCAATGACAAAACCTGAACTAAAGCCAAGGGCAACTGACACAACAATTTCACACTCATTTCAATAAAGATAAGATGAGACTGAGATGTTATGCTAGAAACTAGTGGAAAAGAAAAGTTTGATACCTAAGAACACAGCTGTGAATGTTTCACTGACAATAAGTACAACTTAATAGAAAAAAATGAAATCAAAAACCAGTTCCTCTCAGCTCCACTTCTTTCTCCTTTTTGCTTTTTCTTTTGTGGCAGCTGGATAGAACAAGCCAGGCAATGATAATACCAGCCAGTGAACTGAGGACCCCCGCAACCACTGGAACCCAGACAGGCAAAGAGGGTGGACACAGGGGCACAGGGGTGGTTGTTCCAGCAGTGGTGGTGGGAATGGTCACTGGTGGACTTGGTAAGCTGTTGACCTTGGTAAAGATGAAGGGACTGGCCTAAAGGGATCAAAATTAGAGCAGATATCCAAGAGGTTAAAGACTTATAATGAGTGATTCAGAATTTTAAGTCATGCACTTGTTTATCTCACAATTACTGGTCACTAATTCCACTCATACCTCAGTGGGACAGTGAATCTTAGAGCGATCATATGTGAAGTTGTTGTACGCTTGCTTACTCCCTACAGGCTCCAACTGTTGAGACCAAAAGATAAGTCATGTCAAAAAAACAAACTTTAAAACTCTAAACCACTGAGTTTTACTTTGTTCCAATTCTGAGCTCACCATGTTATTCCAGAGAGCGATAGCCATCTCAGCATGAGCTCGCTCACTGATGTGGAAACAGTCCACAGAGAAGAAACTGGAGTCAGCTTCTCCATCCTGTTTGAAGATACATTTTTAGAAAAGATGGCTTCCTTGATATATAGTTACATTTCTTCATTACTCACCCCAGTTAGAGGAATAAAGGATGTTTGTAAAAAGGGTTGAAGGACAACAGCAAAGTCTTCTTCTCCATCATAGCGAGTTCCAGATATGAGTTGCTGGACCTCAGCCTTGGAAGAAAATTAAGGAGAAACAGAGCAGACCACATTTGGTTGTGTGTTAGGGAGATTTCAGGATTTATTTTCTAAGTGTATATGTTAGAAAACAGATGGTGTATTTAAGATTTTAAGGTGCTTGATGATGCATTGAAGCCTTCTCAAAAAAAACCCCGCCTGCTATGGTACAATAATATATTGCTATCAGAGGCCTTCCCACAGAACAGTGTAGTAGTTAAAAGAGTCCTCTATCTTTACCTGATACTCGTGATTAATGCGTTTTATCTCTTCAATCTCTGGAGAGTTTTCAACAGGGTTGATGACACAGGGGCAGCTAGTCCTGTGGGGAAAAAGTCATTACTTCTAATTATTTTTCGAAAAAGGGTAAGTTCAAAAATTTCTTTGAGAAATACAGAGGAAAAACAAAGTCACACACCACTGACCAAACCCCCAACCCTTCAATAAAGACATCCTACTTTACCACTGAGCCACAGCTGCATGTGCAGATCTCAGATCTTACCAGAAACACTTGAAACATCAGTTTCCAACCTTTTGGCTATCTCAAAGAAACCTATGAGAAAGGCTACCATGCAGCATTACTTAGTTCAAAATTATTTCACTATAGCACTTGAAGGAATTCAAAGAATGTATAATAAAGATGCTATTTTTGAACACCCGGGGGCAGCAGAGCCAAGATACAAACAGGATCAAACCAACTGTGCATGCATACGCAAAGGTGCACAACATTAGCAACTTGTGGGTATATTCAGAAGTCACAAAAATGGGGATTAACCTTGTGTTTCTAGTCTTGTTCATCCAATTTTCTCTCTTTTCTTATAGTCCCATCTTCCTAAGCTAAGTATCTGGCTCATCATTAGCTGGTTGCAACTTTTCCACTCAACTGTTAGACTGGTTCCAAGTATTTTTTAAGGATCATTTCCAGGCATGATGATGAAAATTATCTTGAAAGCACAGAGTGACAACTTTTGCACTGACAAAGTTGTGGGATTTAGGAATTGAATTTTAAACCATTTAGCTTTCTTTAATTTCTTGTAATTACTGGGGCTATTAAAGATAATTAACAGGCAAACAAACCTCTGCAAGAGGGAACAGGCAAGTGTGTTCTTCTTCACTGTTTTCAGAGTATCTATCTGGAAAATCTCCACAACATTAACCAACAATCTTGGTACCTAAAGAAGCACAGAGGAGAAAGGAGAAACCAAAAACATGACCCAACACTCTGAACCAGGAGAGCAGATAAACACAGCTTCTAGAGAGTAATATCTTACCTCATTGTGTAACATGTCCAAACTGAGCTGGAGATTGTGGCTGTAGTTTTTGGGTGACAGGTTGTCCTGTACAGATAAAAATGGCGGGTTTAATGCAGTTCAAATTATTTAGTGCTAAAGAGCACTTTGAGGAATACTTACTTGGTCTATGCAGTAACTGCAGAGATCATTTCCTCCAACTAATATGGTCACAAGTTTCCAGTCCTCTTCAAAATTCACTTCCTGTGTGGCAAATTCCCAAAATATCAGCACAAAGGAGACGCACTTGACTAAAAATGTCTTCTAAAATTTGTTGTACCTTATTTTCTTTCATGGCCTTGATGAGAGCTTGGGCTTGAGCAGGAATATCTCTGTAAGACAACAAATATGAACATAGGTTGGTGATTGTTCAAAAGCTTCACTCAGGAACACAACGATTTGTACATACAAAGTTTTAGCTCCAGGTACTGCCATGTTAAAAGCCTTCTGTCTTTGGCCAGTGCCTTTGGAGAAGCCTTTTAAGGTGGGGTTGAAGTTCTTCAGGATGTCTGTGTAGGGAAGATGAAAATATTGATAAGAAAATAGCTTAAAAGTAAAAGATTACTGGGATATTTCAATTTTTTGTCCTGGAATTTTTTCTGCCAAGAACTTTTAAAAATCCTCGTCTGAAGCTTCTGCCACTTTGTATGTTCTTACTTGGGCTCTTTTAGCACAAGAGTAACTGCTTGTTTGTGTACTTAAAATATAACTAATTTAATTCTCTGTCTTTTCTTTTAAATTACATTTCTCACACTTGCTTTGTTGGCAAGTGTCATTCATAAAAATGCCACATGATGGTAAAATAATACAACCAACTCAGTAGAAAATTATTGACTTTAAAGATTGGTCAATGATCAAATCCAATCAGCTAACTAGGTAACTAAATCCTGTATTCATTCGGAATAAAGCATTTTATATTGTACATCAAAGCAAAAACAATAACCCCATTGAAGAAAACAAAAAAATCACTCTGTGCTTTACTTTATTATTATCATTACTGTGAGATGTAATGACTTAAAAAAGTTCTTACTTGGTAGTGTTGTGATGGTCTCCAGAGTCTTGTCTCCTCCAATGCTGTGAGAAAAAGCCGTAACATATCAGCCTTAATCTCTAACCTGAATGTGCAGTAAACCTCATTAATGCTTTAGGCATGTCAAATGTCATACCTCCATGATACTCCTTTATACTCTTTATTGAGGTCAAACATAGTTTTAGCTTTGGCGCCTGAGCCTGCCTATGAACAGAGAACAAAGAAAAAACATGAAGTGAAAGTGCTGCAAGATAAATATTACATCAGAGATGGAACAACAGAGCATAAAAGGAGTAATCATCAATGGTGCAATTTGTTATCTGACTGATAACATGGATTAGATAGTTCATAGTTCAGTGACACCGAAGAGCTGATACCACAAGGTTTACAGTTCAGGCTGAACTGCATTAGTGTGTTATTATAGATAAATCATCTTTATCTGAGAAGCTAACGGTCTATAAGTGTTCAAGTTTGGTAATGGAGTTGTGATTTATTAATAGTAAAAAGAACAAACAGGATATAACTGTTAGCACTCTTACCGTTGATGAGTCTCCCAGAGCTGCTACCACCTTGATGTCCGCTGGTCTCAGCTTGTGAACTGTAATTAAAATACAGAAAAGATGTTCACATTGCTGACATCAAAATAAACTGCAAACATTCTCCAACTGATGGCCAATGTATGTAAAACTGATACAATCTAAATTGTAAGAGAGGGACCTGAACCTCAAACTGACTGTGTATCTTACCTGACGTGGGCACTGTGTCAGAGGGAGCAAGGTCCTTGCAGGAAAAGTCACTTCCCCAGTTCTAGGGAAACGAAAAACATCATAAATAATACTGGAAATATTAAAAATGTTTTATTATAAGTTGTCAGGTGGAGAAATATCCCTGGGACTAAAAGACATTTAGTTTGTAATCACATTAAATGGAAAAAAATACCTTTGACTTTTTGCTGTCAAAATGGTTTATAGTCAAATATTCCAAATATTTGCTTACTGTAATTGGCTCAGGTGTTGGAGGGGGGCCAGTATACGAGTAGTCGCTGTTATTGAAGGTTCTGATGTATGGTGAGGTCTGTACAGAAAATAACACAGTTTTATGGAGTCAGTGATTTTGAAGCCACAAAACATGAGCTCCCCAAGATTCAGCCTAAGCATTACAAGGATTTAAAATTAAAGTCCTCATTTAAAACTTAGAGCACTGACTGTGTTGCCTTTCAACATTAATTCCTACCGTGTTTGGACATTTGAGATCGGTGTCTGCAGAAAAATCCTGTCTGGCAGTCTTACTGCCCAGAGGTTCCAGCTGAGGAAGGAAAATATGATTCAATACTCTGCTTGACCTAATAGTAAAATTCTAACTTACATAGCTGTCTGTGCTTTGTGTTACTTTTTTTGAGATATTCTTAAACCCTGGCTTCAAAATTCTGACTTTTTCCCCTCTGAATCCTGACTTAGACTTCTGAAATTAAAATCAAAATTTAATCTCAAAATTCAAAAAAAGGATATTGTAGTTTTACATTTAGAAAGCTGTCTTCCAGAAGCCTTGACCCTCTTCTCTATGAAAATAGCTACAATAATTGTCTGCCATTTGGGTATTTTAGAACAAGTACGCACTCCCCCATCCACAAACTTCCACGTCTCATTTTTACCATGTTGTTCCAGAGTGATCGAGCCATCAGTGTCTGTGCTTTCTGGCTGAGATGGAAGCAGTCAGCACTGAAGTAAGAGCGATCAGGACGGCCATCCTGTAAAAAAAAGAAAAAAAATGTTACTCTGAAAGAAAAACTCTTGTTATACTTATGAGCCTTTAGATACAGGATTAAAATCTGCAGGAGTCAGCAAATGGAATATTTTAAAGACTACAAAAAAGGGAGCAAAGAAAGAAAAAGTTGTGTTTGATCTAAATGGCCCATAAAATAACTTCATTAATTGGTGCTGACAAATATTAAAGGAATAGTTCCACACAAAAAAACATTGCTGTGCTTTAGTTTTTTATTCATACTATACTCTAAGCTGTTGAAACACTAGCTGAATATTTCTTATTCTGATGCAGGCGTCTGATGGACCAAACTCACACCGTGTGTCAGTGAGAGACAGAGTTCAGTTACTGACCGGCAGTCTGGGAACAATGATCTCTCTCAGAAAAGGCTGAATGACCACGGTGAAGTCTGATCGAGTGTCGTAGCGGCCTGACTCCACAAGCTCATGCAGCGCTTTCTTAAATATAGGAAACAGAAGTGTAAATACCACAAGATGATGTATTATCTTTTTCTTATTTTTGATTGACAGAGTTGATTCTTCCTGGTGTTTTTTTTACCTGATAGCCTCTGTTCAGGTCCTCCACCAGTTGTAGAGCTTTAGAGTTGGTCTTGGGTAGAATGACACAAGGACACAGAATTCTTGGAAGCAAAGAAGAAACTGTGAAGCTGAGTCGAAACGCAACTGTGATTGATAAAAGAAGCTGAAAAATAAAGACACTTACTTTACCAGCCAGGTTGGACATTTCAGTGAAGCATCCATGTGCATTTCTCTCAGTGGGAGGATATGAAGAGGCTCTACTAAGTTTACCAGAGCACGAGGGACCTAAAAGAGAGGCTCTGATAAATCCAACTTTTAAGATAAGAACAATATATATCCGAGAGTAAGGTAGCATGTGTGTAATTTTTACCTGTTTATGCAGATAATCTAGGCTGCTACGAATATTACGAACATAACTGTCAATAGAGTAGAGGAGCTGTGAAGAAAGGAAAACAGTTTAAGGTAAGAGTTTAACTTTTTAAAGTCCAAGGAGAGATAACTTCTGAATTATTCTTTAACACTCACAGAGTTGTAGCAGTGATCACAGATGTCGTTTCCACCAATGAACAGAGTGATCACCTTCCAGTCTGACTCAAAATCGATTCTCTACACAGAAAAAAAGAGGAACGTGGATTGAATCAATAAGTATATTGTAGCTTTATGGTGTAAGAATTGTGAGTTTAAAATTTAAGATAGATTTTCAAAGTGGAGACTTACAGAGTCATTTTTCATCCTTGCCACCAATGCTCGCACCTGTGGTGGTACATCCCTAGAATCAAAAACATATTCAAACACTGTTTTCATCCAGATTCAGAAATGACTAAGCTTTGCACTTTCACAATTTGACTATCATTTTTTAGGTAGCTATGAAAACATGTTGTACTCACTTGCTCTTTGCTCCAGCCACGGCTTGGTTGAGGAAAGCCTGAGGAGTGTGCTGTCGGCCCTTTCCCAGAGAGTAGCCCGTCAAGTTTTGGTTAAAATACTTCAAGATGTCTGTAATGAACAGATGTTAGAGATGTCAGAAAGATCATTTTAATTTGTCTTCTGTAACAGAGACAAACCATGAAAATGACTCACTGGGTAGTGTAGTGACATCTGTGAGGTTCTTATCTCCACCAATACTGCAAGGTAAAAAAAGAAAGGCTGTTAAAATGATATTGAAATGTACCACTTTCAGACACAAAACAAACAAAATGAAAAATAACATATTTAATATCATAACTATCTGCAATGCTGCACAAAAGCTGTAATAAAAAGTGTGGATTGACCTCCAGGACAGTCCTCTGTACTGCTGCAGGACGTCCAGGATGTTGTTGGGGCTAGATGGTATACCATTCCCTGCCTAAAACACAGAATGAGAAACTTTTTAAGAAATGTGATGGGTTAAGGCATGACTTTTAGGGTATTTGCAGGGCAGCACTGAATATCCAGTCTCTTTTCCTGCTCTTAATTCTATAAATTTAGTCCTTTAAAGTCTTAGATTAAGTTAATCTTATTGTTTCACCAGGCATAAAAAGATGCTATTTATAAGTAATGACCTGGATGTCCAACAAAGCATTGAGTACTTTATACCAATATCACATACTAGCTGCCTGTTTTATTATACTAAATTTAGTAATTTTAAAAGGTATTATTGTTCAATTGTCTGGTCACTGTCTATGTATTTTATTTTCTAAGTTAATGAAAGCTACTCACTGTCAGAGAGTCTCCAACTGCAGCTACCACTTTGATATCTCCAGGGCGAAGTTCATGGACTGGAAAAATATGTGATTACTTTAAAACTTTCAATACAGTAACAAAAAACAACTACAGTCCACACTGGTAAAGCAGTGAAGTGTTAAACTGAGTGACAAATGTACAAGTCAACATCTAGCTTAAAAATAGCCTTATTCACCTTTTCTGTCAGCTAAACGTCAGTGTAGACCTCCTTACCTGATGCAGGTGACATGGGTGAGGGGCTGAAGTCCACACAGGGCATCTCTGTGCCTGTAAACTGGGTAAACACACACAGTTTATCCCCAATGAGAACTAAACAACACACGCATAACACTACCGCAACCTCCATTCAGCTCTGTGTCACTCACTGGGTGAGGGTGAGGAGAGGCATCGCTGTGGTGATATGAGGGAGAGTTTGCTTCTGTCCTCAGGAAGGGTCGCTCCTTTGGGAGAGAGAAAGAGGAGGAATAGAGAGAAAAGGTGAATTAGACAGGAGGAAGATGGAAGGCTCTGATCTATTATCACTTGTGCTTAATTTAAGGCCTCAATGTGCTGAATGTTTTTACATTTCTACAGTTTCTCACCTCAGTCGGGCAAGGCAGTGCGATGATCTTTCCATTGTCGTCTGTGCTATGTTGGCCACTTGTGGGCTGCAGCTGAAAGACAGAAAACTCTTTGTTTTCCTGTTTCCACGCTGAGAATAACAACTCTGTACATTTTGTCACATTCATGAGAGAGAAGAAATTCCTCCTCACCAGGTTTTTCCACATCTGCACCAGTAGTTTATCTGTTTGTTGGGCTGCCTGTGACCCAGAAAGAGGCTCCCCATTCTGTTTCAAAGAACATCAGAAACATCAGAGTTCATGGTGGATACAGAGGGTGCATCTGCAATGAGATAACTATATCTGCCACTGTCATAAACACAAACACACATGCATCGTCGCTTTTTAGTCCATTTTTTTTTTTTCCAATTTAGTGTTTTTTCCACCCAAGATGGGCACTTTAGCACAGGTTTCACCAGGTTTCACCAACCAGAAGAGCACTTTAGCACTTTTGGCACCCAAGAGAGCATTTTAGTGTGTGTTCTGGCTTCCAAGATGGCACTCTGGTGCATTTTTCAAATATTGGGTGACCGCTCTCCTGCTCCCCCAGTGCACACCACTGATAGCCTACTACTTCTTTTCTAGTAAGTGAAAGAGAAAGAAAGACGGGGGCGTTGAGTGTCTGCCTGTGACTCACAGAAACAGACAAGAGGTCTGTGATGAATGTTTCATCCTGAAGAATCACCGTGAAGTCGTCCCTGTCAGAGAACCAGTTCTTCTTCACCAGGAGATCATCCAACGACTCCTGCAGATGACAGGGAAAGTTTTTCACAGTTGACCCTCACAGCAGCTAAAATAATGACAGGATTCAGTTCATTTGTCAGATGTTTTCACAAGAATGAATCACAAACCTGCAGAGCATGACTCAGCATGGCCCTCTGCAGTCTCTCTTCTCCATCAGTGCTGGTCTGCAGGCAGGGACACATCCTATCAAAGAACCAAAGAAAACAAATAAAGGCACCTCTGAAGAGACAAACTGCCCACTGTGTAATAATTAACTTAAATGAAATTAAAATTTGTATCTTTTACTATCCTCTAAGTCTGTCTCTTCTTTATCCCTCTTTGAAACTTCTCGGTTTTTAACTCTCTTTTTAATTATTGTTTTGATCTTGGGAATTGTAGACATTTCCTTTGACTTTATCTTGATCTTTTTTTTGCCACTGAATTTTAATTTTCTTTGCATCTTGGGACCAAACCTATCAACTGCAATGCTATCATCAATACACCATAAAATCATCGCTCCATGCTCACTGGTTTGATTAATGGAATTCACTTGTTTTGTTCAATTGAAAGTGAGTTGCCAAATTGTGTCATTTTCTTCTCAAACTCACCTGTTGGACCTATCGAGCTCTCCATCCCATAGTGCCACACTGATGATAGTCTTTTTCAGCTGTGTTAAACAAAATAGGTTACAATGTGTGGATATTGTGGACAAGCAGTGGTGATACCCGAGGAGTGATCCCAATAAAGGTGTAAAGGTACCTGAGAGTGCAGCAGCTGCAGAGCCTCATCCACCTCTTGAACCACTGTACTGATCACAGACTGAACCTACCACCAAAACAAAATCCACCAGGTGAAAATAATGCTTCTTTATCGCACAAATGTTAGAATTTCTGTACATAATGCTTTGTTCTTTTCTTGAAATTATAAAGCTTCTTCAGTTTCTTTGCTAAGCCTAAATAAAAGAGGAAAAACTGCACCCTAACTGACTTCTTGGTTTTACTCTGTGAATGAATATAGTATGTGCATATTCCCTAATCTATGAATGTTTTTACCTCCTGCTCACAGATGCAGAGCTGATCCACCCTGACAAAGAGCAAGAGGAGCATCCAGTCTCTATCCACATCAACCTCCTATAGAAGAAAACAAAAGAGCTGATACAGCTGAGGGGTATAAAAAGGTACAATTTTCTTTTATTTCACCTCTTTCACCCCAATTGAATTCAATGCAAATTCACTGTGAAGTGTGAGATCAAACTGCAAGAAAGCTTTGTATCATCATGAAGAAAAAGGATCTTATACCTGGCTGTGTTGAAGGTAGAGAGTCACTTCCTCTGCTTGCTCCACCAGTGAGCTTCATGTCAGTGAAAAACAATGTTAAACACAACTTTAAGTCTTTAGAAGAAACAGTCACTGATACTTTATTTCTCCTATGTAAAGCTCTGTACCTGTGATGAACAAACTGAGGGCTGTACAGCTTTGCTTCATCTGACAGAGGAGTGATCAGAGCAGGATTGAAGAGGGTCAGCAGCTCTGTTAGAAGGACATAAACACAGGTTAATCACCAGAGACTTAAAATGTTTGTTCCCAGTGAGGATGTGAGCTTGGCCACACAACTTTTTTACTAAGTGGCTCTCATTCTCCTTCAGGTTGCTTGTAGAGATGGTGTTTGTCTTACTTTTGGAAAAAAGAAATTGTATTATGAGCCTCAAGTCCCGAAAATGTCGCATTTCAAAATATCTAAAAACAAGAATGATGCCTGAATTGCTTGAAAAGTCTGTCAATTGGGTCAAAAACTTTGCTTTTAATGTTTCCTGGAACAGGGAAAATGTCATGTTACTAGAAACTAAAGAAGTTTGTGTTTCTTGCACCATTGACAGATTTCTTGTTATTTTTACACTGAACACTTTCTCAGTTTTGCAATGAGGATGATGCTCTATGAGAGCTGTGATTTTTTTGGGTAAAAGACAGAAGGGGCAGATTTAGTGTCAGAAATATTTACTCACGCATATGTATTAAACCAAATCAATTATGTTCATGAGAAACTGACATCTTATCAGAGCCACAAAATGTAGTATAACATGTAAAATAGACGCGGTTTTAAACTTAAGATGCATAGATTTATTTATGATGTAAGTCTTAGGTTTACATGTAATGGACTTGCTTGTGACAGTCAATAATTTATCCCTGTGAAGTACAGGTAGGACTTAGTGTAACCTAACTATTGTTCAGAAAAGATAACAGCTTACAGATTTTATCAAAGGCAAGTGTATCAGGGTTTTTGTTTTAAACTGTTAATGTAGATATGAGTGCAGTAAAGATAGCACACAGGAGGGTATATAAGCTCCTATCGTTTGTCGCGTTAGTCACGTTTTAATTCAACATGATGGGGACAGTGAAGAAGACAGGACAGGGGGGTATAAAGGTTACATTGTGTTTCAATTATTCAACACTGATCTGAAATCTCACCTGTGAGTCTTGACACCACTGTGAACAGCTCTGTGCTGCAGGGGAGACAAAAAAAAAAAGTCAACTTTTAGATTTCAGGCTATGAAGTTACCATTGAAGCAAATTGTTGACCTGTGCTTACCCATGCATGTGAAGTCCAATGGAAGAGAAGACTGCCACATCTGAGGGCCGAACACTGTTCACTGAAGAGAGAAATCCTTTCAATTTCAGGTCTGAGAAACAAATGTATCCATAAACTGAACTAATTGGTGGACAATGAGATAATATTCCTCTAAACAAAACATCATATGGCTAGCTTGATACAAAAAAAAAATCCCCAAGGTGACTCTGTGTATAAAATAAGATGAAATTGATATGGTTTTCACAGAATTTAGCGAGAAATTACTACAGGAAATAAAAAGTTACTCAAATTTCAAAGGCAATTCTAACTAATTCTAACAGCTACAGGTTAGCTCAATTTTGTATATTTACTGAAATGTTACTAAGCATAACAATAAATATGCAATAAAAATATAAAATACCTGCAGTTACAACAATAAATGCAAGCATAACAATAATAACTTCTTCAAAAACAAAAAAGACACTTTCTTCTATCACTCAATATGCAGAAATGTTTTTGACTTTATTTTCATCTGACTGCACTAAACAATGTAAATGTTCAGCTATTCAGTGAAAGTGTTTACTTTGCTTTTAATGTAACCATGGAATTCCTCTGTAGCAGCATAATCAGCGAGCTGAGGTCAGTATCAGTGGAAATATGATAAACTTTGACGTTATCACACTCACCATTTGAAGGACGCGACTGAGAGGGAAACATCTGCTCGCAAGGCAGTCCAGTTACTGAAGGAAGGAAAACACATGTGCATTAATAACAAACTGTTTGCTTTTTAGAAAATCATACCTCAAATACTTCCACTCAACAGATGAGCAAAGTGAATTCAACATGAGAACATGTTCTTGAAGCTGTGATCATAAGTTCAGTTTTGGCTGATACATATATCTGTGAGCATCAATTCAACTCCAGCTAATCTACCCTAAACTCTGCATAAGGATTAATTTAACATTTTTTAATGACAAATTAAAAACAGAATATGTTGGTTTCTCCTCAGTCATGTTTTTTAATGGAGTAAATAAATAATAAATTCAAAAACCTGTTGTCCATGTGAGCCCGAGGACTCCTGCCAAAATCAGCCGTTGAAGCATCATCTCTGCAGCTCTCAGTGTTTCTCCCTCTTCTTTCCCTGCTTGTCTGGTGTGATTATCAGTTCTACCTGACATAAATGACTGATAATGTCTAACTCTACAGGTAATAAATATTCACAGAGGGGAGGGACTGGCCTACTTGTCCAAAGGACGCATCCAAACGATTTCATAATTGGACAATGACTCTGTTGCTGTGGCTTTGGTTGTAAAAATGAGTGAGAGTGGACTTGAAGGAGTTATTGGGATAATATCTAAAAAAAAAAAAACAATAAAGGATATTTCATTACTTGTTATCCTACATAAGATGCAATGTCTTAAAAGAGATATGGAAGTTACACACCTGTGCTCACTCCTCTATTACATCCAAATCTGCAAGCTCATTGGCTGTCTATAAATATGCATGTTTTGATCTCCTTTTTTGAGAAGTGAAGCGAAAACAGAATATCCTGAAAGACATGATCATAATCAAGATGTTTCCTTTCAGCTTCATACAGATTAAAAGATCAATACCTTATCTATTCAGCTGTCAGATTACGGAGCGTTAACAACATCTCCTCCATTGATTCAGAAAATACAAACTCATAATTCCTCTGATTTTCATATCAATAAAAATGTGCAGATCTGCATCTCTGGAGCATACCTCCAGTTACAAAAGCTATGTTTTCATGACATGCTATGTTTCCTCCCCCTCCATTTATTACAATCAGCACCCTTCTTTTGCTTTTTTCACCTCAACCCTAAATCTTGGATAAAGTAAGATCAGATTTTGATAAAAAGCAGCTTTGAAACCAAGTGAATCTTCGCTATATTAGAAATGATTGTTTCAAAGAGACATAAAGTTAAGATGTGGAAAAGCGAAATCCAAATCTACAGCTCAGAGATTTCTCACCTCTAGATTGTGAGTCATTGTTGTAATTTTTGGATGGCCAATCAAATTTGAGGTTGGAGCATGGCCACCCTCTGGCTCTGCCCCTGCTTTAATATCTGATATATTTGTCCTTGACTTGTACAATTAACTGCTCTTCGGCAGCCATAAACAGAAGGTCAGGAATCACGCCACTACACCGACCAATTACTCAACTTAGGAAATGAAATCCCTGTTAAAAACACACATTAGCTATCAGCTAAACTAGAGCAGTTATTAAATTGTATGAGAAAAATCATTCATCCCATATCTTTGGTATTTCTTACAATGGTTCTTAATTTGTCATCATAAAAACATGGCAGGAATAATATGACAGTTTTTATGTAACAGTGAATCTTCTTTGTTGTCAGATGGGACTGTCTCTTATCTCTCCTCTGATTAGAGAGGTGAGCGATGGTCAGGAGGGCAAAGAAATGAAGAAAACAAAGAGACAAATTTTTACTACCAGTGCTCTAGTTGGTCTTCACCTTTGTCTTCCAACGACTCAACAGATGCCCACTAAGCACTTTGATGTCTGCATTCAAAGGAGTTTCATCAGCACTAAATTACACACAGCCATGTTTTTTCCTGCTTCCTTATTTGCCCAGCACAGCCTGAATGATACAGGGAGCTATAATTACGATTACAGTAATCCAGATATGAGGTCAAGCTGCTTTTACAGTCTCATTATCTTAAACCAAGGACATTAACTCGGCTTGAACCTCCTGTTGAAACATTGCCTCTATCACACTGATGTATGCTAATCTCTGAACACGCTTAGATGGGCTGAACAGTTTGTCCCGTGGTCAAACTTCTGAAACTTCTGTCTGTATAAACAGTGAAAACAAATGGGCCTTGTTTGATCTGTGATAACTCAGCTAATGTTGTTGTTTTGTGAGGCTTCTGTCTGACTTAAAGCAGACTAATCCTTTAAAATCCACTTCAACTTGTACAAAGTAATTCTTCTGTGATTGTGTCTTTTTACCATACTAAGTAATTGTAACTCAAGCTTCTTTGAGTAATTCTCTTGACAGATTGATAAATGTTGGCACTGAAGTAAAATGGCTACCGGCAGGTGATAGTTATCTCAGAAACTTGGCAACAACTGATGGAGAAGACTTAAAAAATAGCCTCTTCTGGGATTTAATTAACAACTTTGTGGAGAGCAAATTCTCTCTAAAAAATAATTACAGAAGAAGAAACTGGTGTTACTTCTTTCAGAGACAGGCTTTGAACTCCTCAGACATTTCAAATACCAAAGGAGCAAACTGAAAAAGAAAAAAGAGTCTGTTTGGAGGCAGCGCTGACTTTATATCCTACCAACTGTAACTGCAGCAGAGCACCAGATGGATGTTACCGATGGCTGCTTCTCTGGCTGCTCGAAGCACACAAACATGATCAGGCACCAGATGCAGTCTGTGGTATTTTGGGACACTGAAAGTGCCTTTGGCTAACTGTCACAAAACTTAAGGGAGGAATTTAGTTACTGTCTGGTGAAGGCACAAAATGTCAGGGGAAGGAAAGGACACAAGGCATGTGATGTGGAAGCAGGAAATAATTTTGCCTGATTTGCTAATGCATCCCTTTGTTATATTGATGTTTATGATCAAATTGTCTTTGAGTTGTTATTTTACTACCTAGTTACAAGATAATTTACAAAACAAGGTAATTATTAATTAGTTGTTTTTTTTTTCATTTGCATTAAATCAATAGAGCTGCACCCTGGAAGATGTTGCCTGAAATAAACTGAAATTGCTCAACAGTATTTAACTGCAGCATCACATTCCTTCCCTACTTTCTGCTTCTGTTATTTGTTATCGTGTTAAATTTGCATGCAACATATGTTTAATTATTGCAACATAATGGTAGTTTCTTAAGCAGGGTGGGCCATAAGTTTCCAAACATAAGAAAAATAAAACTTCTTATGTTAGACAGCTGTTTTTATTTATACAATGTGCCCCACATGATTACCATTGTTTTGAAAACTGACATTCATACCAGTTTTCCACTGCTGATGAACTTGCATTAGCACAGTTAAAGTTATTCTTGTAATGGCCTTGGTGACACATTCCTTGAGAGGATTTATGTTTGTATCTTCATCTGATACACCATGGCCTTCAAGTGCCCCCAAAGATAGAAATCAAGAGGGGGAGATCTGGGGATCCAACACATAAAACAAATATACACAACACATTTCCATATGTATGGAAACTTAAGGTCCACCCTGTAGATAACTGTTTATTGTTGGTTGTTATTCATAGGTTAGGCTGAAGCAATTGACTTAAAATCACAAACCTGATTTATAACAAGAGGAGCCTGGTAATGAAATCCTTGGTTAGCAATAAAGTAAGGGTGTACTGAGTGACAGCAAACTTAAACTGGTGGGGGGGGGGTTGTTTTGTTTTGTTTTGTTTTTAACAAGGGCTCTTGCCATATTCCCCATACTGTATCGTTTAGCTGCTTTAGGTTTTTGTTTTCTTTATTTATTTATTCATCACTCGTCCTTCTTAGCTATGTCCTTTATATAAAAATCATATCTTTGTACAAATTGATTTATGAAATAAAATAAATAAATATTAAAAAGAACACTTTGCTGCCGCCTTGTGGTTTTACTTAGAGCTGCATTTACTAAGGCGAAAAAACAATCGTTAGACTTGGCCTTCAAAACAAAAGCACTTACTTCTTGGTCGTACACTAAGGGTTCACTTTCAAAAAGATATGAGCTCCAACCTCTATTAAATTGTCTTTTAAATTATTTAAAATGATTACTGTACACAAAATAATTAATTTAGTACAATCTAAAATGATTTTATTTTCACTTACTTTCATACGAAAATTATTTTGAAATTTTGAGCGGAAGAGCTTGTGGTTGTTGCTGGAACAGACTGGATGTTTGCATCCATCAACTGCTGTCCTCTGTTATTGTTTCTGTCAAAGTCGACCCCGAGGATACAGGGACCATTTACATCGCTAAAAACTACAGATATAAATCGTGGGAAGTCAGTTCGACGAGACAGATACTTGCTTTGTTTTTTCTTCGCTTTCTAACGCTTCGAGGTGAGACATTTGGCTGAAAATAACCGCTATTTGGCCTGTTAGACTGGCTGTGACATTTCTTTCTCACGTTTCTATCCCAACAGGCCATTGGCAAACTGAAGGGTCATTTAAAAACTCATATGTTTAAATTATAGTAAACGTTTCATAAGCAGTTGAGGATGGATTAATGATTGAATTGTTTCCATATCATAATTCAAGTGAGTCATACTAATCTCTGTGCACATCTTATTGGTCTTCTTTATTTAGAGTTTAATATCAGCCTCTTACATTATAATTATGTTGCATAGTGATTAATTCCCAATAGGTCACAAAAAATAAACAAGTAATACACCACTCTTAAACATTACAACATCTGTTTTATTTTATTCATTTTATTTATTTTAAAAATAGAACTTGTGCCTCTTACCATCAGTGACACTTGAACACTATTTGCTTGGGTGCTCAATAACCATAGGAACACAAAGATTCATGGAATCAAATGTCATAAATGAGATTTGCATGTATGATGTCAAAGAATTATTACTGACTATTTTTGACACTTAACAAAAATGTCCACTAAAATTAGAAATGCTAAGGTTGGGAGCCACAGCCAAAGATTAAAAGTTAGTATCATCACCTTTTTCTAAGCTTTGAAACCAGAAAGGGTGTAGGTAAACAAAAATACAAGTCCAGAGAGTAACAACAGGGCTCAGGGTAAAATAACATAGACTAAGACAGTGATTCAAGAGCAGGAGACATCTAGAATCATCATCTCAACTTGCAAAGGAATTTTTTAAGGCTACTTCACTGACATCTCTTTTTGTCTTGTTTTCTATCAGCACAAGACAAAATGGGGCGTATCTTCTTGGACCACATTGGTGGAACTCGCCTGTTTTCCTGCGCCAACTGTGACACTATTTTGACGAACCGAGCTGAACTTATTTCAACACGCTTCACTGGTGCCACCGGTCGAGCTTTCCTGTTCAACAAGGTACTTGATTGCATAATCTGCTTCTCCTACAGCAAAGCTAACAATCCTTTGTACTCGTAAATTTAATGGGTGGACTTTTTGTTAAGCGCGAGATGGTAGAGAATCATGAAATGTCACCTTGTTATTTAATGACAGACATTGTAATAATAGTTTAGTCATCATAGTTTGTACTTCAGAGCAGTTTGCAAATAGTCCTTATGACTTGTATCTACAGTAACACATAAATAAATCTCTTGAAATTGTCTCGTTCAAAAAGCAAAAATACCAAAGGTTTGCCAAGATTTGAAACACCTTTGGATATCACTGTAAAATGTGTTGATTTTATGTTACTTTTGGGGGAAAAAGTGGCATCTTCTCTGTAGAGTAACAACGAACTGTTCCACTGACATTAAATCATTTCTTCTGCTCTGCAGGTTGTGAATCTGCAGCACAGCGAAGTGCAAGACAGAGTCATGTTGACAGGAAGACACATGGTGCGAGATGTTAGTTGCAAGAATTGCAACAGTAAACTCGGCTGGATGTATGAGTACGCCACAGAGGAGAGCCAGCGATACAAGGAGGGCCGGGTCATCCTGGAGAGGGCGCTGGTGAGGGAGAGCGAAGGCTTCGAGCATGTCCCCTCAGAGAACTCCTGAGTTCACCCCGCTCACTAAAGTGATCGACCTGTGTAAACCGCAGCTTTTTCCCTTGCAGCATAGCATGGACAGTGTGCCATTTGTGCGTAGTGCTACACCTAAATAAAATCACAGGCTGGGTCTTTGCAGGAAGTTTCTTTGAATATGCAAGAAATTCTTCCATGATGGGTATCAACATCTTTGCTTCTCCACCCATATAAAACACATGCAATTGCAATGAATGCCCAGGAAGCTGTGATGTTGGTAAAATGAGTTGATGAGGTGGAGTCATGGCTGCAGTGAAAGGGAAAGTTCTCTCCTACTGCTGCTGTTCAAGAAGCTCAGACAAAAGATGTTACACAGAGGTTTGGAAAGCAGACACGTTGGTTACTACGATGACTTCTCTAATCAGGATGACACGGTGTCTTAATTTTTTTTTTTTAAAGAAAGAATAATTACTTTCCTCAACACAACATCTATGAATTCATTCCTACAGAACCGGGTTTTAATTTCAACACTGAGGAACTCATAATTATCAATTGTATTTTAGATCAGAACACATTTTGATCATTTACAACATGTTGCACTTTAACATGACATCTCCTGTCACATTTCATTGATTATTTCTTCAGTTGTTCAGGTTTGCTGTGCCATGGCAACAGAAAATTATTGAAATCAAAGTGAGACATGTTTCTTTGTACTTGGTCACAAATAAATTTACTCAACAAAGTTTATCTGTTTGTCTGTATATATGTTTGGTAATGCATCTAATGGGAGGTCATGAAAATATTTATTATTATTCATGTATTTGAGTTTGGCACATTTATGAAGTTTGAACTCTTCCTGTTGACAATTTGGAAAAATACTAGTCATAGCATTGTAAACATCATTGAGACTATTTTTCAACTTACTCTCAATCAATTATTTTAGTTTGGATTTGTGGTAAGTATTGGTTAAGTGGTAAAGAAAAGAACAGAAGAAAATGGAAAACACAGATTCAGTACGCTTTTCTTCTGTCTTTCTCCGCTTCTTACTAAAAGAAATGTACACAACTTTGAAAGGGTCTCAACTAACTCACTTTGAATTACTTCTAACTAAATTTGGTCACCAATAAAACACAGTCAGTTTAATGCATAAATGTATAGTTCTGTGGGCCTCCATGATTGATATTGTGAATAAATAAAAATCCTAACACTATGACACTTTTTACTTAATAATTTAATCATTCAGTTTTAAATCTGACTGGTTTCTTACAATCTGTACTTATAATCTCATAATTCTGTGTTTGTATGTTTTAATTATGCAATTAGAAATCATGAAACAGTAAAGACCGATTTGTTTGTTTTATGTTATTATTAAGTGTGTATGTCAAAATAACCTTTTTTTTTTTTTTTCTTCTTTTTTTTTAAATTTGCGCCCCTTACAAACCCATTCATTTGGAAGCCCTTTTCAGCCAGTTAAAAAATAAAAAATCAAAATGGAAATTTGGCTTTTTTGATATAAAGTCAATATTTTGAGATGATAAATTCAAAGTTATGAAAAAAAGAATAAAACTTTGAGATTAAAAAAAAAAGTTGTAATTCTAAGATAAAATGTCAAAAGTTTGAGATATAAAAGTGAAAAATCTGAGATAGAGGTAATTTTTTTTTATAAAGTCCAAATTTAAGATTTTTAGACTAAATTTTGAGATTCAATATTTAATTTTTACTTTTTTTCTCAATAATTTGACTTTTCATCTCAAATTTTCAACTTGGTGTAGGTTAAAAAAAAAAAAAAGAATTCAGTTCCTTTTTTATTTATATAGTTTAATAAGCGGAAATTGACTGGTTTAGGCTCTAACTCGCTCTTTTTAATGTATTCACACAAACTGAATTAGAGTTTTATCTATAAGGCGTAAATTGCACCTGGTGTTTCTTGGTCGTACACTGACGAGTCAGCTACCGGAGTTTCGAGGCGTTGTAAAACGAACACACCCCACACACTTGAACACACTTGAGCCGCGCTGCATTCTGGGAAGTGTAGTAAATTTAGCGCCTTGCTGGGAATCCTGAGTCGCATTCATGTCTTGATGTGTTTCAGGTCGAGTGACATTCCTCTCACAGACCGTGTATCATCAGACATGAGATGTGAGGTGAGCAGGTGAGCTGACTTCCTTTCTACCTGGACGGACACCGAGCGGAGCCACGATGGGCGGCGGTGAGTGAGACCACAAGCTGCTCGGAGGAGCTAAAGTTAGCTGCTAGACGCTGGTACATGGATAGGGGACTGGGTCAGGAGAGAGCTGGCCTCTTTTTATGCTGCAGATAAAGCCTCTATGCCTGTTGAAGAAGTGATAACAGGCTTTTTTTATTTACAGAAACGGAAATAAGTCGCCCTCTTCTCTTGAAACGTCTCACGACACGTAGTTCAGTTAGCGGCTGTTAGCTTCGCGTTAGATACTGTTGCCACTATTTTATGACAGATATCTGATATTCCCAAACATGGTAAATTGGTTTCAAGAAGCGAGCTTATGATAACTAATATAATAAATAAATACTATTTATAAATCGGGACATATCCTGACATTGTGTGGCAGTGTGGAAGCCTGGAGTTGGCATGAAGGATCAATCAATAACAACACGCACCTCTTTTAATGATTACAAGCAAGCAATAGCAGTGATTTCGCAACAGAGAATACACAAAGAAATTTTATTTCAAAGTTTATCTAAATAATTAATGAGATTGGGATAGAATAGAAAAGCGTAATGTTCATTAAGTGTGTGGATTTGCAATTTACCTGTGGGATCATGTTTGGAGCCGTTTAATCAGCATTTACAACAATTTCTGAAATACAATTTATTCATTTTGGTTACTACTTAATTGGCAGGTAATTATGAGCTCAGATTAACACTGATAATGCCAGGATGTTAATAACTGTGAGTGTGCTGACCTGGCCTACCTTTACTCTATCATGTGATCAAAGCTCACAGATGATGAAGTCTCAGAAGAGTTTGCTGCTCCCTAAGTACTCGTCACATTATTTACCATCAAACAGTTACATCCGTATTGTAAGTCTGTATAAAATCGTATGTCGTCTTGACATTACACACCTACACTGACAGCAGGACAGCTGTAATATCAGCGGTATCCTCAGAGCAGAACTACAGGTTGTGATGAAATCCTCATATTTGGTTTTTAGACTGGGATTAAGAAGTTTGGGAATAACAGATCTATGGAGGCCACGTAAGTGTTGATTTGTAGGATTAGAGGAAGCAATTGGTCAAATGAGCTGATGTGAAGGTGTTTATCCTACCAAGTATATTTTTCTTATTTTGTGTCAAACTATCTCATCCCACTTATTATATAAAGACACAGTTACCTACAGTTTCCTGTTTTAATTTTTTTCCCTTACGTTTAGAGATGCTTTTTTCCAGTGTATCATTTTGTCAAGACAATGACACCAGCATTGTATTAATATAAGAATATTTTTCAACATATTGAGAAGAGACATCTCATTTTTTTTGTATTTGTATAAGGAAAGTTTATTTAACTAGCAAATGGTGGCAGATTTGATCCAATGAGTACTTGGTAAAGCATTTGGTAAAGTTATATAGTCAATACATTCTCTACCTTTCTCTCTCTCCAGAAAATGTGAGCGTTGTCTTCAAGCTGTACTGCCTGTCAGTGATGACACTGGTGGCAGCTACATACACAGTTGCACTGCGGTACACGAGGACCATTCACACAGAAGAGATGTATTTCTCCACAACTGCAGTGTGTATCACTGAAGTCATTAAATTAATACTGAGTCTGGGGATGCTATCAAAGTAAGTGTTTGAGTGGATATTCACCCATTACTACAGGAAAGTGTCAAAGCTACAGCTGTGAAGGATATATCCTGACATCTGACCTGTGTGTGTTCATTTTTTATTCTTCTAGAGAAACAGGGAGCCCCAGCAGACTGAAGAATATTGTAGTGGAACAAATTCTCTTCAGCCCCAAAGAGCTGCTGAAGCTGAGCGTGCCTTCCCTGGTGTACGCAATTCAGAATAACATGGCCTTCATTGCACTGAGCAACCTCGACGCTGCAGTTTATCAGGTAGGTACTAAATCCTGTTTGATCAGCAGGTGTCAAATGTACCTTGCCTTTTGTAATGTCATGGGAACCTGTTGAGCCTGAGCATGATTCATAAATGCCAAAGATGAAAAAGGTCAGACTAAGGTAAACAAAGGGATAAAAGCATTTATTCTAGACTTATTGAAGAGCTTTAAGTTCTATAAGTTATGAAACCAAATAGAAATTGAATATTATACATACACATACACTTAACTTCCTGAGACCTGGCGTCCACATATGTAGTAAAACTTTAGTCTATTAGCCACATTTAGAAAAACTTCCCACATTATCTTTTGGTGATACCACAACTTAACACCCATTCTAGTGAGAAAAAAGTGTAGTTATGAAAAATAACACTTTTAACTAACAACTAGAAGCAATCAGATAACACTAGAAACCTAACTTTCTGTACTAAGACCAAGTTTAGTTTTAAACATATTTGGTCTTACTGATCCTTAATAGCAAGGAGAAATTAAAAATGCACACCAGACAAACACTCAGGTCTTTAGGGGTTAAGCTGACCTGTGTTTGTTTGCAGGTGACCTATCAGCTGAAGATCCCATGCACAGCGCTCTGCACAGTCTTCATGCTGAACCGCTCTCTGAGCCGACTTCAGTGGTTCTCTGTCTTCATGCTGTGCGGCGGCGTCACTCTGGTTCAGTGGGAACCTGCTGAGGCCACCAAAGTTCAGGTGGGTGTGGCACAAGTTAAAAATTAAAACACAGGCACTGTTTGATTATAATCCTTGTCCTGTGGGTTTGTCTTTTTATTGCCTTGAGATGATTTTCATGCTCTTGTGCCGTTTGTTTTATTCATTTACAGATGGAGCAGAATCCTTTGGTCGGATTCATTGCCATCGCTGTTGCTGTCCTTTGTTCTGGGTTTGCAGGTGTGGTATGCTGATGGTAGTGGCTGTCCCTTTTTGATTATACTCACCTACTGGGTTCACATTTTATCATGAAACAAATACTATATATGTTTTAAATGAAATCTATATGCATTTGCTCAAAGCTTTTTCACTGTTTTGTCTTTTTGTAGTTCTTTTCTTATTTAAAACAAAAATCTTTTTAATAATTTCTTGCATTGGTTATCAAACCTTATACCATGACTGAGTAAAACGTGTATCTCTTGGAAATATTTATCTTATGACTATGCAAGTTATTTTCAAATTCATCCACAGTTGTGCTGGAGTTTTTTTTTTGTCATTCTATTTTTTCTCCTTTTCACCCTTTAAATCTGTTGAATTATGAGAAAAAAATACTCGATTTGCTCTTGAATATAGAGGTGCAACAAATAAAGTGTCCTTCTTCTCCAATGGGCCCTCTTTTGACATTGATTTTCTTGTGTGAAAATGTATGTCTTCTTTCTGATTCCAGGTGTGTATTTTGAGAAGGTGCTGAAGAGCTCTGACACATCTCTGTGGGTGAGAAACATCCAGATGTACATCTCTGGCATCTTGGTCACCCTGATCGGTGTGTTTGTAAACGATGGAGATAAAGTCATGGAGAAAGGCTTCTTCTACGGATATACACTCTGGGTGTGCTTTGTTGTGTGTAAGTACAACTATAAACCTGGGGATGTTTTCTGTTTCATTTCCTTTCCCTTGCAGGTTAATGTCATTGCTGCTTAATTTTTCAGTCTTGGCCAGTGTGGGCGGTCTTTACACGTCAGTGGTGGTTAAGTACACGGATAACATCATGAAGGGATTCTCTGCTGCAGCTGCCATTGTTCTCTCAACTGTGGCATCTGTCCTCTTGTTTGGACTTCAGATAAGTAAGTTCATTTTTGATATATTGATTCAGCTGCCTCATGCTGGGAAAGTCAGAGTTATGACTTTATGATGCTGTTTGCAATTGGAAATTGTTTAGTTATGATGATGGGAATTATGAACACAGTATGCTTTCTTCCCATGAGGTTGAGTTGTAAATACAACAAGACAGGGGTGTTTTGATGGACTCTTTGCATGAACATGGAAAACTGTCCCATTAGAAGGCCCCAAAAGGACTACTGCATCGTTTTTCTTTCTAAACATCTGTTTACAAACTTAGATCTATAAAAGTAACTGAAGTTATACATTGGAATAGATGACTTATAGTTTTTTATTAAGTAATCATGGAAGGAAAGAATAATGTGTGCAGAACAGGTGGGTATGTAAAGTAGAATTCCTGACAGGGTGAGTCAAATCCACCCGAATTTCAGATTTAAGGTTAGATGAGGTAAACAGAACCTCTGCAGGAATCCAGTTATGTTGACGGAGTGATCGTCTTTCAACTCTCTGTCTTTGTCTAAGGGCTTTGCAGTTGACACAGTTTTAAATGTCTTTAGGGCAAATGTCTCATCTTTTAAAGTTGATTTGATTGTCACATTGGCTTTATTTTCATGCTACTCAAAGATACGTCCTCCTTTCATGTATCTGATCAGGTTGTCTCTGGTGTTGCCTACTGTTGTTTCTGGGTTCAGACCAGCCAGAATCAGGTTTTTGACCTGGTAATGGAGAATAAAATCAAAGTTTTGTTTATATCTCATTCTGCTTCTCTGATCCTTCTGTGCAGCAATGTCATTTGCCTCTGGAGCCCTCCTGGTGTGTGTTTCTATCTACCTGTACGGACTCCCAAAGCAGGACACAACCAGTCTGAAAAGTGTGGACCGCACAGACCCAGAGTCCAGGCAGAAACTGATCCCTGTGTGAGTCCCTCTGAATGGGTCAAGCTAGCACTGGGGTCAGGGGACCTCATGGAGCTCCAGCAGGGACTGAGCTAAGAGAAACAATGAACTCCTAGTCAGATCAGCTCCACAGTTCATCTCAAAGACAACTTTTGTAAAACAAAAGTATGTCCCCTCAGTTCAGCCCCTTTTTACCTACCAGGGACTGCAGAGAAGAATAGAAATTCTGGACAATTTGATATCTTTTTGTTCCGTTAACAAAGTCATTTAAATACAGTAAGACAAAAACACATATTTGCCTTTTTTTAAACGCTCCTTTCTATTTGTCCGTCTGCTTTTAAGAGATTGTAAGAATTCTAAAAACAATCAAAGAAGATTTGTCTTCAGTCATGCTGGAGTGATATGCAGTAACAGGACAGTTTCTCTTTTGATGCATAAAGAGTGTATAAACAATATACTTCCTTACTTCATTACAAAGGTTTTTTCTTATTTTCAATCAGTGACCTGTCTGTTTTAAACTGTGCAATGTGTCTTATGTTCATATCAAACAGTGCTGATTCCGAATGTGAAACATACTTGAATGATGATTGATGCACGACTGTCCATTTGTTTGTCATTTTATATAATTTCTGTGTCGTCCTCTTACAGAAGTTTTTTTTTTTCTTTTAAATTAAAAATTACACGTATAAGTGTTGGTCAGAAGTGCTTTAGCTGATTTTTCTACTTCATCACCCTTAAAACAGCTGAAAAAATGACAAAAGTAAGCAGAATTGGAGTACTGAATTGAATAGTGAAGATCTACTGGGAACATCTGGCCCCTGTCAGGATGGTTTTCAACCCCCACCTTCAACAGACCTTTGACTGTGCCCCAGGGCTGGCCAAGGACATGCTATCTGAGCAGACTATGATCAGTGGTACCACTGCTGAGGCGGCTGTCCAGAGCTTTGGGTGCAAGGTGGCTGGTGCTTGGAGTGGCAGTAATCCCCAAACCTGCTGGTACACACCAGAGGCTGAAGAAGGAGTCATACAGGGGGTGGTTGGCTTGTAGGACACTAGAAGCTGATGACAGATATGTTTATTACTTTGTCCACTTACCTTAAATCAATGTAGTTCAAAGCCAGCTGTGTTACATAAGCTTAACCATAAGCTGAAAGAATAACACTACAGCTCAGTTAGTCTCTGGTCGAATTAAACCGTCAGTCTGAAGCCTTCCTGTACAACCTGCTGAACCAGCTGCTCCAGGTAAACCCTATTTCTAGCCTAGTGTTCACAATAACTTTCCCTCCCAGATTAATATCAGTGGTGTGTCAGCTGTAAGTATCAACAAAGCTGAGTTGTATTAAACTATTTAACTCTGTTTTTCATAGGTGTAAACTTCTGAAATGTATCAAAGAAAATCTCTGCTGGTAGAAAAACATTCAGATCAATTTATTTAAGAACAAAAATAAATTTTATGTACACTGCAAATGAACACCAGTTGGTAGATAAAACTGATGAGCTGAGTTTCACATTTTATCCACTGGTGTGATTCCCAAGATCTTCATCCCACTGGCGAGGACTGAGCAGGCACCGCTGAAGAGACGTAACCTCGCCTGTAAACATCAGGAAAATACAACCTGCTTAGTTATTTTGCTTTTTTCTTTATTTTTCTATTTTCCTGCTGATGCTTTAATTTTTTTTTTCAGTTAACAAACAGAACTGATGCTGTCAGCTGAACCTCAGACCTGGATATGGCCTGATGGTTAAGATGCATGACCAAAGAGGTTTAGCCTTTGAGCAGTCAGCGTAGGCTTGTTCTTAACCTGAGGTCCAAAATTATTTGGCCTTTTAAAGGCTGAGAAATTGTCAAAATCAGCGTCAAATGGAGAGAAGGAACGTGATTTTAATAATGGCCCATCCAGTCTGTACTTTCATTTGTATTTGTAAAGGTGTTTAATTTGCAATGTTGCCCTGTCTCATCTTTCAATGAATGAATACAGCCCTGCAGTGTGTTATTTTAGCCACATAAACAACATTCATTTGATATCCATTTAGAGAGCATTAAATTCAATTGAAACTTTAAATAGTTTTTTTAAATAGTTTTTTTCTACCTGTGCGACATCCTGAGAGCTTCCTTTCACTGGCAGCTCTCTGTGTGCTGAGGCGATCAGGTGGCTAAAAGAGATTAAAATCAAGAAACAGGATTTCACTAGAGTTTATATAATGTCTAACCTCTAACACTCACATCACTATTTTCAACAAAGAAGACAAACATTGATAAGAAAAGGTTCGAGCCCTCAGAGAACTAACATCCTGTTTCTTACCACAGCTTCAATAAAAAGTTGACCAGGTGTTTGGGCTGCAGATCCCTGCTTGACTGGTACAACACTTCATCGTAACTACGCACAAAGAGGAAAGAACACATCAGGAAACACCAGCGAAGTGTGTCAGTGTACTTATCACTTATCTAAGGTCAACACTGAGGTTTTCAGGCTGACCACAAGTTTATAAAACGTGGTTTGCTTACCGAAGGAGGTGCTGTAAGATGATCAAACTCGTGTGCTCGAGGAGAAGAGAGGAGTCAAATACGTCTGCCTGTGCTCCTTCATTCTTCCGCATTAAACTGCAGTGATAAGACACTTATTAAGGAAGGTTTTTGGTAGGTCTATGCTCATATTTGAAGAGTATCTTAAATTAGAAAACCTTGAACACTTTGGGAAACAAAGACCTGCAACCGCAACATACTAACATTCAAGTTATCAGATTGTTAAATTTCCAAAATAAGAGTCTCTGATGAGTACAGACCTGCAAAGTCGCGCATGTGTGTACTGTAAGAAGACTCCTGTGTCTCCCTGGGCCTGCAGCATCCTCTCCCAGTCAAACTTGTAATCTGACAGCAGAGGACCCTTAAAGTCCTGCAAATAATCCACATTAAACATTCAGTAAAGAGTGAAGCTGCACAGACAGATGAAACGAGAAGTAGCTGGATTCTACCTGGATGATGAGTGCACTGATTCCCACTTTCTCTGCAGTGTCTTCTGGATTTTCCAGTTCCTTAGTAGCTGCAGAAAAAGAAACTCTGTTGTAATTTTGCTGCATGGAATGTAAGTGTGCATTCACAAAAATAACCCGCTGTTTGATGAAGTCCATGGGGACATTCTTCCTGCATACTGATGATTTCCTAGTTAAGACAACAAATGATCCAGGATCTCAGAGAAAAGTGTCTCTCCAATGTTTACACTGCAAATGTCTGCTGCATGAGATTGTATTCTAAGATAAACATCAAGATCTTAGCAAATATGTCTGTGGTTGAGACTTTTGTTTGCACATTACAGTCGAGTAAAACCCTGTGTCTATGGCCTTTACTTTGTGTTTTTCCCATGTTTTGGAGCATTCTGGCTTGAGCTTCATCCAGCACATCCTCCAGAAACACCACCTCACCCATCCGGGTCTTCATGCCACGCACCAGGCCGAAAGGGACATGCTGACACCTACAACCAGACAAAATGAACACAGTTATACCACACCTCACTATTGAGCTCTAAAGCTTTAGGGTGCCAGATCCACAGAATAGTGAAGCCACTGCTCTCCATGTAAACAGACATTTCTATTGGAAACATATGTCGGTGCTGGGTGGGGTCCTGATTACAAAAAGTACAGTCATCTGATCACGCTTCACAATGTAGAGTCAACGCAAAACTGCCGCCATAAGAAATGAGGCATCTAACCCACATTTTAGCTTCATTTAAAAGACTCATAACTCTTTCTTCTGATACTTGAATTTAACTTTTGTTAGGAAGCATTTTTTCCTACCTGTCTGCCCATGAATGCCCCAGAGCAAGCAGGATCTGAAACAGCTGCTGGAAGTGGTTTGTTTGACTTTTATCTGTCTGAAAAAACACAAACAAAATAAAAGAGTCTTGCAAATGTTGATTTCATGATGACACTTCTTGTATTCATGTACAGAAAGTGAAAGAAAAACAAAGCTAATTGTGTTGGATTTCTCTTACCACATAAATCATCTCATCGAAATGATATCTCTCTTTTCGGTCAATTGCTGCAGCAAGATCTCTGAAATGTAGAAAAATTAAAACAAACTATATGCAGTACAGCCAGACAGTCCTCTTTTTTACATGAGTTATTTTCTTATTTACTGTCATACATTTATTCTAGTGTGGCAATAACCCTTACATCACTTTTTACTACAGTGTCCTGATACCAACCTAGTGATGTAGAGCGTTGTGCCATCACTGCGGAGCACAGTGCAGACGCTGCTCATGTCTCCTCCAGGTGAAAGATCCACCACACCTGTTCCTTTCCTGTATACACAAGGAAAAAAAATCTAGTTTAGGAGAAACACACACAGACTTAATATTAACTAAATTTCCTCAACAGGATGAATAAAGTATTTCTGACTCTGATTCTGATTTAAAACAGTTTGCTCTTTATATATCTTGTATTTTCACCATCATCATTCTTACCTCTAACTCCTGAAATATATATATTCCCACCATCATTGAATCTTATATTCTCAAAGTATTTTCCTCAAAGTTTCAACTCCAGAACATGAAACTTTTCTCTTAGTGATTCGTCTCTACAAATAGATATTATTAGCAGTGACTTCAAGCGGAAATAAAACAGTCACCAAATTCACATTATTCACTAGACTGAGCCCTATTCTCGCAAATAACTATTTAGTAAACATGACAAAATTAAACAGTTATCTAAAAGTTTTTTTGTGTTTGCTTCACATGAGGAAAATCATGGGAGGAGATTTCATTTTAAGCATCAATTTGCAAGACCGACATTAAAATAAATGAGTATTTCGGTTATTGGTATTTCAATTGTGGAATTCTCAGCAGAATGACTTGAAGGGATGTGAAAATATTTTGCAATTTAAAAAATATTTAAAGAAAGTCCGTTTAAAAGTTATGAACTTGAAGTTTAATTTCATGTTTTGTTCTTTGCTTCTGTTTCTGTTCCCAGCTTGTCAATCATGTGATTTGAGTTCTTTTTTTGAAGGCACTAGCTCGGGGGTGATGGTGATGGTGGACAAACATTTTGAAGTTTTGAGTTCAGAATAGGGGTAGATAAAAAAGAAGTTCCAGCTGCTCTTTCCCAGTCATGTAGGGTTTCAATTTCAAATGTTTAAACAAGAGTAGTATTAAATATTGTATTGTTGTGAACTCACATCTGAGGTACAAGTAAAATGAATGAATGAAAACATTTGAAGAAAAACAAACACTGTTTTATCTTTTGTGGCAAGAGCCTGCCATCTTGCAGTACTTTAAGCTGTGACGTCATTGGGTTGGTTTGTTTCTTGCGTGGCATGCCCCACTTTTGGAGATACAGTTCCTAAAACTTGATTTTCACAGGGATAATGATTTTAAATCACATCTGACAGTTTTAAAATACCAGCCTGTTGGTGCTCCCTGGTGGATTAAATGTGGTATAAAGACATTGTTTCTAAGCAGTCTGTTATATTACACCATGTCTTTTGTCCTTTTGCTCTGAGATTTACTCTTTAACCACCAAGTGACCATTAATATTACTGAGTGTAAAAAGTCCAGTTTTCTAAATTATGAGTCTGAGTAGGTAAAGTTAGAGGGACCCTCCTGCGTTAGATGACACGTGTTCTAGTGTGTGTAAAATTTTTATCAATTACTCAGATGTTTTCATCAGGCCTTGACTCTGCATCAGCTGCACCATCGTCTGCGCCTGATCCTGGTGAAAGGACTCCCCGGAGTAAACATCAAAGTGGACCCCTAACCGCTGCAAATATTTGACATGAACAACAATGGCTGTTAGAAGAACAAATCTTCAGAGTATCAGTGATCAAAGGAATTCATTACACTATTTACTACATTAACAACTACGGAAGAGGATTAGGGCCACTGAGAAAAAAAAAAATTCTCAGAATCTGACTTTAAACTCAGAATTCTGACTTTTCTCAGAATGAGATTAAAGTCAGAATTCTGAGAAAAAAGTCAGAATTCTGAGATTTAAGTCAGAATTCGGACTTTTTTTTTTTTGGATTTTTTTTTTTTCTCAGTGGCCCTTATCCTCTTCCGTAAACAACTCCTAATTTCTTGTGGCAAATATAATAAATAGGGACTGACAAGGAACAAAACAATATGGAGAGGGGAGTAAGTGAGGTATGTCCACTGTGCTGAAAACCTTTAACTTAATCAGCACCTTGTGTTTCATAGTTTAACTTTTGGTCACCTGGTCTTGTGGCTGGTTGTACCTTGTAAACATGTTGATACTCGTCCACTGTGATCTCTCTGAACTGTTGCCATAAAGACACAGCTTCACTTTCGTGTTGCTCCAGCTGTCTAAAGAAGTCTCTTGCTGCCTGTTTCATGTCCTCATTGTGCTCTGCTTCCTTGTTTACTTGGACATAAACCTGCACGGACAAAAAAAATCTCACTGAAAATAGACTGCCAAAAATTCTGAGGGAAAGGTTTTGATAAAGAGTAATGCACACTTTTAAAGAAACTGATACCCAGGCTCTGTCTTTGTTCAGCTCACCTCAAATAAATGCTGCAAGGGATTCTCTTTCAGCTTCTCCTTACACCCAAACTGACCAAACCCAGCCCCCAGGAGACCTGGAGCAAGAATGAAAACAGTTGAAACCCCGCATTTTTTTTTTCCTGGACAGAAAGAAATCATCTGAGTATTCTGTTCATCACCAACTCACCAAACTGCATGCCCCAGTCACCAAGGTAGTTCATCCGGATAACATCGTATCCAAGAGACTGTTTTAAGTTAGCGATGAAATTACCTGAGAATCAAGAGAAAAGATAAAATAATGAGGAAAAGTCAACTCGTGTTTTTTTTTTTTCTTTTTTTTAACAAAAACAACTATAAGAGGTTTAAAGATTGCTCTTTGAAAAAAATAAACTCATCACTGCTCTCTACTGGACAAACACCAGATGTGTCAAATACTCTTTTTGGCCTGTCTGAGCTTAAATGTTGTGTTAGATGCTGTTTGATTTACATAATGAGGGTCCCAACTTACCCAAAGACAAAAACTCACCAATAATTGTAGATCTCAGATGTCCAGCATGGAATTTCTTGGCAATATTTGGAGAGCTGAATCATAAAAACACAAGTAATCTTACCTGAGGAGACTGTGTTGAAAAAAGAACAATATATATATATATATAAACGTAGGTGACACTCACCTGTACTCCACTAATGTTCTTCCTCTCTTTAGATCTTTGAAAAGCTCACTGTTTAACCCAAATTTCTTACCCTCCTCCTTTCCAAAAGGCTCCAACAATTTCTGTAAGAGAAAAAAACACAGTTAGACAAATATGAACACATCTTTTTTGTGAAACTATGGAAAAGATAAAGTGATGCACCTGGACAAGGAGTTTGCGGTTCAATTTGAAGTTGATCACTCCAGGTCCTGCAGAAATCTCCTCCACAACACTGTCCTGCTTCAGCTATGAAATACAAAACATGATGGATGAAATGCAGCAAACAAGGGAAGACAAAGAGTGACTTAAATAGATGAACAGGAGTAATTAACAAGTGCTGTGGTTTTAATTTAAGGTGGAACACAGGACAGACAGAATGTTCAACATTTTGTACTCAGAAAAACTTGAAGCATTTATCTAAATCAAGAAGATCTTCATGTATCGGCAGCTTGCTAACAAAGCTATTCTCTATTAAGATACACACACAAAAGCTTTTATACAAAAGAACTGAACAAGCCAAAGGGTGCTTTGGCATGAATATTTGAGTGCTCGGCCCAATTGCTGCACTTCTCACTCTCTGACGCTCACCTTTCATGTATCTCTTCAGCTGTTCAGTCCAATAAAGGTGCAAATTACCTAAAATATAACTTATGATGTAACAAAAGTCCTATCCAGGCCTTCTCAATATTTCTCCTTGTGGGGAAAAGATGTTTAAGCTCTTTGGAAATGTTTTTAAAGCTAAGAACAGTATTAGAAACTGACTGAAATTCAGTACGTCCTCAGCTTTTTGAAAGAAAAGCAATGCATTTATGTCCGAAGTATGCTGTAGTGAGATCCAAGCAGATGGTGCTAAATACCTCAAAAGCAGATTTTCCAAATACTGAACAAGTTTGTGCTCCTTCCTTGACATGTGGGCTGTGTTTATTATTATTCACAATGTATCCAGGATCTTCCCAGATGAGCTTTACCTGATGCGCCAAGTTTTCTGTCTGTTGCTGAATGTCACCATTGGATGGTAAAATCCCACTGCTTCGTAATACACTGATGGATAACTTAAAGTCAGGAGACGACCTGAGGAGGAAAATGTATGTAGACTTAAAATACTACTCAGATTACAGAAACAAGAAAAAACATTGATTTTGTGCAACAACACACTCAACTGTTTCTTAAATACTGGAAAAGCTGACAGAGCTGGTAGAAAAACGTCCTCAGGCTGCTGCAGAGATCTTCCAAGCTGCATCAAAACACACAGACAAAAAAAAAAGAATAAATCGCAGGGTGAGTTTCTGGAGCAGAAGTGTCCTGCTTCTCTACTGTGTCCAGGGTCAGGGCATGCTGCTAAGTTAGCCCTAGCTTTAACCCCAAAAAATCATCTTCACACACTGAAACTTCTTTACCTTTTCTGCAATACTCCTCCTGAAGAAACAAGCCATGTTTCTTTTATGTGCAAATACTTAAAAATGTAAAACACGTGGTTAAGTCAGCGACATTAAGCAGCAGAATTTCATGTTGTGGTTATTTCACATTGACAAAGCCACCGTACTTCCGCATGTGACGTCACGGTGTCAGACCGTCCAATCACACGCTTGGATTCCTCGTGACATCATTCGCCAGCTGAAGTTCGTTCGGTATTTGTCTCCGTTGGTCCCGACAGCGGGGATTATCTACCTGTTTTAACCATAGACTGTCTATAGGTTTTAGCTTAAAAAAAAAAAAAGACTGTGTGAGATTTCAAGCCTTGTTTTATTCTAAAAGGTCAAAAGTTAGTTTTCTTCTCGATATATTAAAATAAAACATTACATTTCTAAGATCATTTAAGCTAATTTTTTAGGGGAAAAGGGTAAAAAAATTGAGATAAAAAGTTGACAATTTTAGAAAAAAAAGCCAAAATTTTAAGTCTTGAATTCATGATTTTGACTTGAGATGGGGAAAAAAAGAAATCAAGAGTAACATATCCAGTTTTTCCCTTTTTTATTTTTAATAGGCTGAAATGGGCTTCTATATTAATTCAGGATTCTATGTCTTTGACTTATTTTATTGCTACATATCATTTAACATATACATAACATATCGTTTTAAGTGGGTTCAGTTGTATAAATTATGAACAAGTGTAAAGTTACCTGTTAAGATTGGGCTACCTAAGTGGATTTGTTTGGAGGTTTTGTGTTGGTCAAAAATCTCCTGTTTGCCTGATCTTTTTTTTTTTCGCCCACTCACAGCAAAAACTATTGTATCACATGCTTGTTAAATTTTCAATCTTTCATGTTTATTTTGATGGATTATCTCCAAGTTTTCTTTTTTGTTTTTATCTCAATTTTCAACAATTCACACCTGCAGTGTTTTCTCTGCTCATTCAAGAGAGAGAGAATGGGAGAGTTATAACATATTGTGGTTACTTTGTTGTTCCCTCACTTCATTGTTTTGTTTGTTCTGTGAAAAGCTGGACAATTACAACATTTTAGTGCTAACTAGTCTTTGCCATAATTTAAAAGGGGGCCAAAAGGATTCATCCAAGATGTCACTACTTGTGCAATAAGTATAATGAAAATCGTGTTTTGCAGAAATATGCTGAAAAGGGCAAATCTGAGAAGTGCAGTCCCTTCAAAAGATAAACAAACTGAGTAATAACAGTTGAAACCCAAACAAAGATTTGTGTAAACGCTTTATTCATTTGCTCTCCTTGACCAAAGCCCATTTACACTTACAGCAAATAAAATCATGACTTTTCAAAAACAATAACAGAGAAACTCAGGAAAAAATTCAGTGTATACAAATGTAAAAGCAATTATTTTCAGAAG
Organism: Thalassoma bifasciatum; assembly: GCA_008086565.1. Taxonomy (NCBI): domain Eukaryota; kingdom Metazoa; phylum Chordata; class Actinopteri; order Labriformes; family Labridae; genus Thalassoma; species Thalassoma bifasciatum. Next base: position 299,985 of record RPOG01000343.1, read on the forward strand.
TTTTAAAACAATGCTTAAAAATAAGAAGCCCAAGAGCTCCTGGAGCTGAGTTTGCAGGTGAACTTTGTTTGTTCACTAATAACTAACCAATCCCTTTTTTTAAAATGTACATAAAGAAAAGCTTCACAGCGAACATCCTCTGTGAGATATACTAACAAAAACAAATTCTGAAGGCCAAGGCCAAGGCTGACAATGGTGGCAGTCAGCCTTTTATATAGGCATCAGAAAAGCCAAATAAATATCAACACGGCAGTAAGAGGCCACTGGTGGAGTCACAGAAAGTCCCTGCAGCAGGAAGCCCTCCTAACTCTGGCGCACACAGCAAATGTGGGTGCCACAAAGTGACGCCTGAGGGAGCGAGTCCACATAGAGGAGATATGGCACAGCTAGGAGAAAGTCCAACTACACCCACTGAGTCCCAGGAGTAGCTTGCATCAAATGGTAATCCTTGATGTGGCGGGACAACTCAGGAAACATCTGCCAAGGACAAACAGCCACAAAATCATTGGTATGATTTAAGATTTCATACAAGAAAAGACAACTGTTGTTCCCAATTGATTGGTATTAACTTGGTTGTAGTTCTCTGAAATAAGAATGTTCAATCACAGAAATCAGGGTTCTTTAATGTAGAAGAATGTTAAAGTGGATATGTGAAGAGCTCTTAAAAGAATTACTGTATACTTATGTATAGCTTTTCAATATTAAGTATGCTTGCCGAATAAAGCACTTGCTTTAACATCATTTCATTCTAGAGAGTTTTCTAGTTTTCTTAATTCTAGAGAGAATTCTAGAGAAGCTTTTTATTTCAGATTAAACAAAGAGCACACAGGAGTGAAAAGTGATCCCTTAAATTTGTGAGACTTTCAGCTCAGAGTTTAATCTTTCTTTGGTGTAAGTTCAATTTGTTGAGTGTTTAACTATGCATATAAAATCTAAACCTTACTTACACTTTGTTCTTTCCTTCTTTACACTGGGCTTAACTTTTATTACTTCTCATTTTCCTCTCTTAACCATCCCAAAGGAACTTTACACCAACTCTTGATTACCTGCTGTGGTGAAAACTGGTTTCACTGTTGGTCCTAAGATTTAACACAGCTTTTATTGTGTGAACAAGACGCTAGTTTTAAGGGTATTACATTTTTGTGCATGGCACATAAAAATTTAAGTACAACTGAGGACTTCTGTTTTCAAAAAGAAAAAGAACAACATACTGTTCAAACATTTTGTCTATATTTGTGTCTGACCAGCTCAAAGAAAAGGTTCAAGGTGTCCCACATGGTTTACACAAAGAGATTTACTATCTGACCTCATGTAACAAGCAAACAAGATTAACGTGAGCATCAGTCAATGGTCAGACAGACTGGAGACCCTGAAACCTGATAGAATAACGAGGCAGCTGCTATTAGATACTGAGATTTGTATGATGACTATGATAAACAGCAACATCTTTGCACTAAGTTGTCAACTGAAATATAGACTCAACCCAGAGAATGAGGCATGAACTTTTTCTTCAGGGATCTTCAGTTTCATCTGGTTGCAAACAGACCTCAAATCACACAAAAATCTGAATTGTTACTTTTGGTTACACTCTCAGGCTCTTCCTCAGCAGGTTTTTGAAAGTAAGTCACCAAATTTATCACCAAGAGTCTTTAATGAAGTCTAAAATGTTCTGATCGCTTTAGAGAAAAAGGAAAGACACATTCTTAGTGTCAGCTATGAATAATTATACTCACAGCTTGCAGGCTGCTCTCCAAACCTTCGCATCAGCTGATCGTGTGTGAATTTGACGAATGCATCATATTGCTCTGTTGGAAGAAGAAATAAATTTTAGCTTTTTTTAATTCAGCACTTTACGGGTTGTTTTTGTGCCACTTCATCACATTTTAAAACGTCACCTGCAAGCTTTGTTGTCAGTATCTCATCGTACTCCTCCCGGATTTTGTCCTCCCGTTCTTTAAGTAGTCTCTCACAAATCATCCCGACCTGTCTGAGGGAAAACAAAGGCTGCTCTTTTCGGGTGGGTGACGAGGCGCCTGAGGACGTACCTGTGAAGAAAGAAGCAATGCAAGATTAGAGATACAACCCAGAAGGTTTTCACAGCATGCACCGCAACATATGTACTCACAAGAATAAGTTACACTTCTGCTTTTTGAGGTTTTAATGTACAATATGCAAATCTTGATCTACAAAAGCGTACGTTGTTATGAAAAACTATCCTTCTGTCCCCCACTTTTACTATTTGACAGCTGTGAAGTGCAAATGGGGGACATCAACCAGATCTGTGACAAGCCCATCTCCACTTTGCTGCAGTTTGTGCCTGCCTGACTAGTTTCAGACAGAGCTAGAGTCTCAAGACAACGGATTTTTTTTTGCAGTTGAACAATTGCTCCGACGAATCAAATACCAAATCTCTGTTAAAAACCCACCTTTTAAAATTAGCTTCGAACCTTTAATTGAACTTTTGTTCCGCCTTTTTATATTTTGTTCCTTCTTTTGTATTATTAACACTTGTAAAGTGTCTTTGAGTTTTTGAGAGGCAATATATAACTAAAAATTATTATCATATATATATTATAGATGAGAAGCTTATCTCCAAGATGAGCTACTCATAATTTATGTTGTAATGGGCCTCTGAAAAACTCTGACCCCTAGACTTCAGTTCCCATATGGCACTGCAATTTTGTCTTGCTTGTCTTCTGTTTTTTTTTCTAATTATTTGTGGAGCTGATGCAACAAGCTCCAATATGCAACAAAGATATAAGTCTTGTGTGTTTGCTGTCGAGGACAGCTACCAGAATAGAAAAAGGTGAAACACATCTGGTAGAAGTTCCCTTTATTCTCCTTCATTTATAATATTTTAAGATTTAATTATTAAAATAATTAAAATTTACTAGAAACACAAACAAAAGTACCAAAAATTGGTACTGTTGAGTACTGATAGCAATTTCCAGGTATCCATCTATACCATATCGGCTCCAATGTGAAAGGTACCCATCCCCACATCTGAACAATGTTGGAGACACATTTGTCTCCAGGTAAGCTTCTACCTGGCAGGGCAGGTACGCTGTGAATGTTCTGTAGGTCCAGAGGACAGCTACCATCAGCTTGCTGGAAAGCGGTGTCCAGGTGTCGTCTTTTCTGCAGCCGTTTGTACTCCTGTTTAATGTTGTGTAGAATTTGCTCTGAAACAGAAGGAAAAAAAACCAATGTCCTGAAGACATGCATAACAACAACAATTACAGATCTATTTGATAAGTCTAGTTATTGTTGGTGTCTTTGCTTACTGTCTTGATACCTTGATGGCCAGTTTGAACCATTGTCAAGTTTAGAGGGCATCAAATGTGACATGTTGTTTATATTCATACTATTCTATTCTATATATAACACAGTAGTTATGACTAGTTGAAATCATTAGGCAAAAGTCTCCTACTCACTATACCATGACCTAAAATACAGAAAGCCACTAACACAAGATAAACATCTCATTGTTTAAAGAGTTGAGCAGAGTAATGTTAGATCCATTGGACGGTATTAAATACACACTAAGGAAATGCTGAGGCTGTGAATACATCGAGCAAGTTCGGCGTTAAACTACTGGGCCTGAGTTTGATAATATGTGTGAAATGTTCTTACCTGTGGTGAGTCTGGACGACACTTCCCCAAAAGGTGAGGGCTCCATACGCAAATACTTCTGAGGTGAAGACACAGGAGACATGATCGGGGCGCACCTCCTCCTCTTAGGGGAAGCCTGGCTCATTAACGGATCAAAGTCCAGAGTCCTTTTCAGAGTAGCTCCACAAGCCATCACTTCACTAAATGTGTTAAAGTTTTAAGATAGAAATTGAAGATATCCTTTTTGGAGTAAAAATCGTCGCAGTCCTGGGCCCCGCTCCGAGCTGCTAATGCTAACTCCGATCGCAGCAGCGGTTCCGGGCTGAAGACAAAAACGTTAAATTTACGTCTCCTGACGCTTTTTGCTCACAAATCACGGATAATGTAAAGAACCAAATAAATGATAAGAGTATTGGCAACAGCCAAAATATTATAAATCTGATATATTTTCAGATGATTTGAGATTTTCCTGAACCGACGTCTTGGTTGTATCCTAACGGCTCAGGCGAGCTCAGTTTCATATTCCGTATAATTTAATTGATAAAGCGCATGCGCTGCCCAATGACGTCATCATGGCGCTTGTAGTTCATATCTCCAGTTGAGCCCATTTTGGAAGTTTGTATGAAAACTACATTTCCCGACAACCTATGGTTCTTTTTTTTCCTCAAATTTGTTTTGTTTGCGAACGGAAATAACACAGATACGGGTTCTTGATTCGATCTAAAACTTTTGGATGGATTTATGATTTCCATTCAATAATATCATTAAACTGTTATTGTACAGCACTTTTGAAAACATTATCACACAGGATTTTGTAAAATGAAAATGAACGATAAAACTGAAATGTGAGGACAAGCTCAAAACCACAAGTTAACAGAGGAGTTTGAAACGACATCAAAAAGCTACAAAACCATCACCAAGTAAATAAATGAATAAACAAACAAAACAAAACAAAACACCCAAAATGAAAATAAAAAAAAAAAACGTGGTAAAACGTTAAAACCATGATAACAATTAAAGGTGAAAGATTATATCCACACAGGCCAAATGAATACATTTAATAAGAAATATTGTGACAATACCACAATAAAATTTGTAATTGCCCATTTGTCAGGAAAACGGTGGTGATAGACAAAGTGACCTAACAAAAAGTTCCTAAACCTTCTTTTTGGTTGTAGTTTTTCGTTTCTTTCTCTCTCTTTTCACACCCACCCGACTTCATCTTTTTGAGAGTCTAAGGTTTGAGACATTTCCCTTTCTTCACCTCAACTTCCCTAACAACCACTTTACATTTATATTGTGCAAAAATTCAGGGAGATCTTTTTTCAGCCACATGTTCATTTCTTGTCTTGAAACACCATATCGTGCCTCTACCATTGTTCTATTGCAGGGGCCGTCTACAATTTTAAGAACAAGGACCCTTAAAATAATGGAGAGACTATGTTTAACATCCCTTGCTATTTTTACATTCATCACCAAGCTATTCATATTATACATCATTTCATATATTTATGTTTTTATTTTTACAGTGATTAGGGTAACCTTCCTTACCTTGTCAACTGATACCACTGCCAATGTCAACACTGGCTGTTATTTGCCGGGCTCTTTGTATTTATTCATGTGAGTTCAAAGATATTAACACAAGAAAAAAAAAGAATATTTGGGAACAAATATTTGAAAATGTGAAAAAAAAAAAAAATTGCCTAATCAACCAAGAATCTCAAAGACGCCCTGGGCCCTTGGTGAAGACCTCTGTTGTGATTAGGTCACAAAAAAATCTGGCAGGATGAATTTGTACTTTCTTGATTAGTTTTGTTACAACTTTTCCCTGATGAAGTATTTTCTTAAATATTGTCTATGAATTATGAAGAAATCCTGTGAAAAATGTCAAAAGGCATTGTTAATGTCTCTTAGCACGTTTAGCTTGATGAATTAACAGCTGACGATTTTCATTTCCCTGTAAACAGAGCAAAGAGAAGCTGGGAGCTATTGATGAATCAATGAATAGACAAACTGAAACAAACTATCTCTTCTTGGCCTCTTGTTGAATAATTTAAGTAATGTGTTTGACTCTAAAAAACAGCTTTCACATGTAACAGAGTGACATAAAGTGTCTCTCTGCTTGTCTTTAAAGTGTTTCAAAGATAATTGTACAAAATCCTCTTAATATCTATGTGAGCAGATGTCACTATTCCTCTTTCTGTTACCAGTAGTTCTGAGAGGCAGAGCAGATGTCCAAATAAGAGGATGCTGTTGTAGCACTGGATATTTATTCATCATGATCACAGTTATACAAACACAGGTGAAGAGGATGCTTTTTCATTTAAAAGGCTGCTGCTTTAGTGACAGATCTTCCACTAGGGGGCAGTGGGACACCGTGATGTTTTGAGCTCTGCTTCTCTCGCAGTATCCGTTCCCCTTTTCTTTTTGCATGAGTCAAACAAAATGTGCTGTGACTTCTGTTCACAGCCATCATGAATCAATCAAACAACCACAGACGGAAATGACAACCAGCTGCAACTTTATTCAAAAGTTTGAAAACAGCAATACTAAAAACACTTGACTTATTGTGATTTTTAAGTCCTTATTATGCCACCACTGTACAGAAGCCACTTGACAGTTGATATATTGATCTTCAATACTCAGTAATACGAGAGGCAGCAAAGCATACTGATAAACAGCTTGTCTGGATTACTTTACACCAAGATAAATGTCTACAGAACAATTGTGCTAAGAGATTCCTAGATTCAAAGTATTGTTCGGAAAAGTTGTCTCTTTACTTAGATTCTTTTGTGAGCTTAGTTGTCGTTTCTCCACATACACACAGACCTCCATTCAAGTTACCAGCTAAGAAAGACTCATGTCTCTTGGTTTAGATAAGTAAAAGTAACAGCAGACATTTTTTTATTATTATTCAGAGTCACGCCAAGAAGTACTTCACTAGGCCTGTGCATGGGTTCTTTTTATTTTAACAAATGACGCCCCGCTGCAACAGTAGCACTAAAACAACTCACTGCAATGATCAAAAGGCCAAATCACAAGTTATTACACACATACAAGGCTGAATCCAGAAAAATCATACATTTCATGAAAGCAGCTTTAGTCAGAAATCTCTTCAGTCTGATGCAGCACGACCAGCACACTGCATTCAGCTTCACTTCTGATGATTTAAAGGCTTTTATTGTTGTTTTTGTGTGAACGAGTAGATTTTAAACACTTTATTTTGCAGGAAAACACTGTACATTTGTTAGGTTCACATTTGAACAAAAACACCTTACCTTAAAGGTCTAACAGCCAGCGAGGAAAGAAATGGACATCACAGAAAATGCCACTTTAGACTGGACAAACTCAAAAGCCGTGAATCCATTGACCTCCATCTGATTAGAGTTTACATGTGATGGTTATATATGTTTATTTCTTTTTATTCTGAGCACGAATCATCATTTACTTCCTCTTCACACATTAGCCACTCACTGAGTGTTGTCAGATATGAAAGACATTGATGGTTATTTTGGAAAGTAACAATCAGAGTCATTAGACCTTTTTGCTCAAAAATGTTAATGCATGTACATGTAGAAAGTCAGGACGCAAATCGTTTTATTTGTGTTGCAAGACACGTGTTAGAGTCTAAATGACACATGAAAACATGTCGAATTAAAAACATCAGTAGCCCCTTATCCCATAAATGAAGATATATTGTTTTCAAAACCTGAATTCACAGTACAAAAATATAATATGCCTTCGCTGACTGGATATCATGAAGTCTATGGTAAACAGCAGACTTATGATAGTCTGTTGAAATCCTTTCAGAATAAGAGTCCCTTCTCTGAACTTGCAATACCATTTGGCACTTTGGCACACCATGTACTCACACACTGACCGAAAATAATGCGACCACTGAAGCATCTATGTGAGGATGTACTTTCAGGCAAGGATCTTTTTTTTTCATTACTGCTGCTGTATTGTGTTGAATGGTATTCTTTTTTAGGGAGGATGACATTTACACAGTTTCCCCCATGACAGCCAATTAAACGGCCTCTGCGGAAGTCTCAGTCGACACAGACATGGTTACTTTGGCTATTTTCACAGTGGTCTTCACACAGCTCTCTGCAGCCCTGTTGGCAGAAATGTTGGCATTTCTGTTCTGGCAGTCTGACTCCAGGCTATTGTCCAACTGCTGAGCGCTTCCCCTGCAGGCATGGCAGGAGCTGAGGAAGGCATGCCGCAGGTCCTTGCTCCTCAAGGCGTAGATGATGGGGTTGACGGTTGAGTTGAGCAAGCAGAGCATGCTGCAGAATGCAAACACTGTCTTGATGTCATCATCCATCTTCCAGAAAAGGTCATAAACCATGATGGCGAGCACAGGGCCCCAGCAGATGACCAGCACCACCAGGATGAGCACCAGCGTCTTGGCTAGGCGGATGTCCATGCGGGCCTGCTCTGGGCGAGTGGTCTGCACTTTAGTCCCGTCTGCTGAGTAAACTACTAGGCTCTTCTGGGAGGTGCGGCTCAGCATTCGCACAGCATGGTGGTGTGCTTTCCACAGGATGTAAATGTAAGCGTAGATGATGAAAAGGACCAGGACGCTGGTTACACCAATCCAGAACAACAGGTAGTTTTCATCAATCAGAGGGAATATGTCTGAGCAGATAGAGTTGAGGCGCTTACAGTTCCAGCCCAGTAGAGGTAGCACTGCGATGACGATGGATATGGTCCACATCATACAAAAGGCAATGACAGCCTTGGTCCGTGTCACAATGCGTCTATAGGCGAGAGGCCGGTGTATAGAGATGTAGCGGTCGATAGCAGTGAGGAAAAGACTCCCAACAGACGCAGTGAACGAAGCAGTGACGCCACCAAGCTTGAAGAGGAAAACATTGGGGCTGTCCTTCCTGTGGAAAACATGGAAGTCCAGAAAGCTGTACACGAATATGACGCTCCCCAGCAGGTCAGCTATGGCAAGACTGCCAATGAAGTGGTAGGACGGCCGACAGCGGAGAGTTCGCGACTGCAGGATGACACAGAGAACCACCAGGTTCTCCAACACTGTGAAGGTTCCCAGAGTCAGGGACAGCACAGCCACTGCCAGCTGCTGGCTGGGGGTCAAGATCATGAAACACTCCATGTCCATAAAGTTCTCCCCACATTGTATTGTATTAGTCTCATCTCTAAATGTGCTCTTGTTGCTGAATAGGTCTGAGGCATTGGTGGGGAAGGGAATGCTCTTCAGGATGAGCTCCTCGTCCACAGGTACTTTGTCTGGGAAGGGGTTGCTGCGAAAGGCAGATAAAGGTTTCTGCAAAGAGAAACCCCCCTTAAAGTTCACATCACTCATGGGGTCATCATAGTTGGCATCATTGGAGCCCAAAAACTGTAAACCAGATGTGATAGTCCGGAAGGTGGTGTCTGCCACACCATCCAACACAGACTTCATGGCTGTGTTTGAAGGTGGTACTGCAGTCAGAGATGCTCGAACAACCTACGAATTGATGACAGACATGATGAAAAATGAAAAAGATCCAACCTGCATTAAAACAGGTGTATTTACAACTGTCAGATGTTTGGGGTTATATTTTCAACAGCCAAATGGGTTTGACATGAGCCAATCAGCAAATGAGGGAATATTGTGATTGCAACTTTGCATTTCATGATTTTGCGTATTTGCTAGTCTTTTCAACATATTTCATGAAGGATTTGTTCATGAACCACGTAAGTGGTGCACATCAAAATAAGAGTTCGATGCCTGCTTTTATACACACTTATGACATATTTCTTCTTTTTCTTTATTTCCCATGAACACGAAACAAAAGATGAGATGTTTAAAACAAGATGCCTCCTTTTTGCTGAGTTGTCTCCCAGACCTGAGACCTTTATCAACGGGAGAACTACTGGAAAACAGACGCTCAGCCCAATCAGTCTGCATCAGAACCGCAAAGAGGATTATTGCGCACAGCTGTTGGATGTCTGATTGACTGCGCAAAGTGCTTACTACTGCGGTGATTGGAGTGATTGGTGTTACATAATTCAGATGTGCATGATTTGCATAAATATTCTAAAAAATAACAATTTCGCATATCTGATAACGTTAAGGGTGTACATTCCTCGTTAATTTATTGCAAAAAGCAGTGATGCATTTAATTTCGCATCCAGAATCCGCAAAAATGTGCAAAAAGAAGATAACCGACACTAAATGTTGAGGAAAAACTGAAAAAAACACCTGAAGTAAAATAAAAGAGTGGAAAAACAATATGGAATGCCATTATGAAGGAAATAGTAGAAGAAAACTGCTTCTTACCTTACATAATTTTCAAAGTGCGCAGAATCGCCCTTTATCTCCGCGCGTTAATCCAAGTCAGAGGCGCATCATCCACGGATCTTACATAAAAGACGAAACCATCATCATGTTTGTGTTAAATGAGAGCACAGCTTCACCATTCTTTTAGGATTTTTTTTGTTGTTGTTATTGTTTCCGTTAAATTGCACGACTTCAGTAAGTTTTTTGCTCTCAGAATTGGTGCGCCGTCGCGCTTGGAGTGCGCTCCTGCTCTGTGGACACAGGTTGCTGCTGCTGCTGCTGATGGTGCTGCTGTTGGCTCTACTGTCTCTCCTGCCTTCCTCTTTCTCTCTCTCTCCCTCTCTCACTCTCTCTCTTTGTCTCTCTGAGTCTTCACGCTTATGAAGCATCGCTCCTACAAGTCATGTCACGTGTTTCATGAAGCTCCATCTGCCCTGCCCATGGAGCTCTCTGGTGCGCTGCAAGAGGAGACAAGGCAGACGACAATGGTGGCGTAGGGATTAAGAAAAGTGGAAAAAGAATCTGATATGAATTCCCAAAACTCCTAAGAGCAGACGATGTGCTGGACAAAGACCAAACATCAATACAACAGGAGCAGAAAAATAGATTCAGGACGGCTTGTAATAACTGTTTTATCCATGAAATTAAGAAGGTAATTATAGATAAAATTCTTCATCTACAAGGCCAAAAAAGCTTCAATTCCCCGTTATTTTCTGTGTAATGGTTCTGAACAGGATGTCTTTTCCTTTTCAGAGTGTTAGAGGTTGCACACTTCATCAGCAGTCAGCGCAGGTTTGTTCATTGTGTGAATAATTGACCAAATTGTGAAACTGAAGCATCATTTTAACACCCGTACACACCAGTCTCTCCTTTAGATGCAGCTTTTATTTTGCCCCAAAACAACCTTACAATTTTGGATCCATATCAGATGTTTGAGTGCTTAAAAGTGGCCTGAATTCCAACAACTCACAGGAACAAAAGGTGATTTGAGGTTTCAATGATGCTCAACAAACAAAGGCGTACTCCAACAGCTAAATACCTCATTTTTCAGTTAGAAATGAAGCACAGAGATTAAACTAGTTAGTTATCTGCACATTAAATCAGATTTAGCTGCCACTCATTAAGGAGTCAGATCCTGCCATGAATTTCAATAACAAAGACGTGACCTCAGCTTGGCCCTCACAAAAAGAGATGCAATCCTCTGATTATAAAACATTCATTTATTCATTTCACCAGCTTGTCCCCCAGCTCCGTTAGAGATGAGTTTTTCAGTCTAAGGAGGGAAAGTTGACAAGCTGCTTTGAAGGAGATAAAATAAAAACCCAATAGATGCTTCAATGTGACTGCAGAGTGTCTCAGAAGACAGGACATGAAAACCTGGTGGCACCTCAAAACTGGAATGAGGTGGTAGTTTCATCGTCATCACAGGTGCAATTATTAACATCTCTCTGACGTCTGGGTCTGAAATGAACAAAATGTTCCACTCCATTAAATGAGACACATTATGGTCATGAGGAGAACATTTTTATTGTTCCTATTTCTATTCCTTTTTTTCTTTACATTTGTTCCTCTTTTTCTGCATAATGGATGACTCCACAGCCTAAGCAGCTACTTGCAAACATTCTCAGAGATGATTCCCCTCAAAAGTTAAGAAAACACATAATTTGCAGCGATGATCAACAGTATAGCTAAAAAGCCTTGATGCTCAAATTGATTCAACCCCGATAAACTGCAGAGTTGCAGGCTAAAAAATGCCCTGTTCTAGGCAACATCAAAAGACTGGAGAGAGAGAGAGAGAGAGAGAGAGAGAGAGAGAGCGAGAGAGAGAGTTCACAGCTCTTACTCGAGGTTTCACGGTTCATACTGCAGCTTGAAGTAATGATCACTCAGCATCCAGTGTGCCTCTGCAAAAAAAACCCTGACAGAAAAATGCAATCTGAGATGCATTTCTACTGAGAGAGCGCATCTATATTTTATATTACCTTATCTATTCTTATCTGACCTTATCTTGAGTGTTGAACTTCATTTGTCTTTTCAAAACAGTTGATGGACACTTCTTGTTTCCTTCAGTGAATATCTACCAAATGGATGTGAAGTCCTTTGTAGACAGGAAGTTTGGTTTAACAATTTAGGAGTCTAAGTAGTCTACTTTTCTGCCTCTTTTATTCTGGTTAATGTTGATTATCATAAGCTTTCACTTTTCATTGCACCTTTTTTCCCAAAGTGCTTTACAACATCAAGATACGCACACTGTGGTAGGATAGAGATAAGAAAAGACAGTAAATTAAATGACATCAAATGACCCGAATCATCTACCAGTCAAGGGCCAAGAGGCAGACACACTCTACTTTTCAGAGTAGGTTCAAAACTTTCCTTTTAGTTAAAGCTCAGTGTTAGAGCTGGCTCAGGCCTGGACTTGCTCTTAGTTCTGCTGTTATAGGCTCAGACTGACACACTGTGCTCCTGTTTCCCTTTCTCCTCTTTATCTACCTGTCAATAATTTTAAATTTTAATGCTCCATTAAATCCACTGACCATAGATCTCTCTGGGACACTCTGAGCTCTCTCGTCTCGTGGGTTCCTCTGGATCGTTGCCGTAAACCTACCAGACTACAGCTACGATGGATGTTTCAGTCCAACCATTATTTTTTCAAATACTTAAGGATCCAAGATGTCAGAAAAAAAGGTTTTTATAGTTTGATTTTTATTTTATTTAAGGGTCAATGAATTTTTAAAATTTGCTTCCAATTTGGAGTGAGCTGAGGTCATTACGTCAACAACAACTTCTGGAGAGTAGAGAAAGTTAATGTGCAGAACATGAATTCATATACTGTTTCTTGACTGAACGTTGTTTGCTGGCACCAAAACAGATCCAGCACCAAACTCTTGCCCAAGTTTCCAAGTTGTTTTTCTGACTTAAATTTTTCAACCCAGAAACTCATTATTCTGATACATCAGAAATCACACAGGGAAGTTGAGGACACCTAAAGCTGGAATATAAACAGTACTGTATGCTGCACTGAAGCGTGCAGATTTTTATGACTAAATCTAGCACCAGCCACCAGGGGGAGCTCTGAAGGTTTAGGCCTCTGGTGTAGATAGTGTTCTACATTTTCATACAGTAAAGTGAGAGGCTTTGTTACCATTGGAATGAATGACGGCCTGTTTCCTGCATGTCACTTTCCACTACTCCATTCACTGGCACAAAAAAATCCCAAAAATAACTTTATGTTTAGATCTAACTTGGGGCACCTTCACTGCATTTCACTTACTACTCTCACCCTGTTTCTTGCTCTACACACTGCCCTTTCCTCTCCAAAATAAGGCCATAAAAAGTCAAAACCTTTGTACACATGTTAAATAGAGCTGTGGTTGAATGACTGTGCCTTCAAGTTATCAGCACTTATGTCTTGCATGATTAAATATTTTCATTTAGATTAAATGATGCAGAATCATTGTCAGATTGTAAGAGGGGTCTCATGACAACACATTTTTACTAGATGCACAGTTAAAAATAGTAGTCAACTGGTCGACCAGTGGTTATGTAATAATAGGCTGAAACCACGGCTCAATTGAACATTGAAAAAAGAGAGTGTTCTGTAATTCAAACAGCTTAAGCGTGCCACCCTGACATGCAACAGCATTGAGAATACAATGAGCATTCTATGAAAACATAATGTGGCATTGTGGCCTTTCTAAACAAAAAGATTCTGAACATTTTTTTTAATCAAAGAGATTCAGTGGCATGACAACAGAAGTAAACAAATTAACAACAGCCTTCGGCTTCATATTTTAGCATCTCCTATCCATAATTAAAGCCTAATTCTATTCAATAGCAACAAACAGCCACATTTTATGTCACATTAGACCCTTATTAACAAACATAAGAACATGACCCCCCCCCCCCCCCAACACACACACACACACACACACACCCGAGGTTTTTAACCAGTAGGATCAGGATTCATTTTTACATAAATTGAGATGCAAGACTAAAATATTGACTTGGCTGAGTGCTTTATTAAAGCACAGTACATAGATGCTATCGATGAAATGTCTGGTTAACCATTGTTCGAAATTTTTATCTTGGGCCTTAAGATGCCCATATCAAATTCATCACCTTTCTGCTTGTAAAAACCCCCCTAAGAAATAGGAAAGATTTAGTCTTTGTTTAAGTCCAAATTCAAAATTTTTTAGCACAGTGCTGAACTATGATGGTTTTTCACATCTTTTTTAAAAAGAAAAAATCTGTATAGTATGTATCTTTAACACCTGGCTATTTAAGCCCTCTCCTGTCTCATGTGTGTAAAGACAATTGATGTCTCTCATATCTCTACACACTACATTGTAGTTTATCCTGCACCTGTTTCTGTCTAAATGTATAGAAGTCATCAAAATATGCGATCATCCAGAAATAGAACAAACACCTTAAAATGGATTGGCTCACTATGGTCACCAAATCTTTGTAAGATCCACCACATGGAGCAGCTAGACTTTAGGCAGCAGGGCAGTTCATCATCAAACCGACTGGTGACAGTTTCTCTGACTGGGTTGGCATGCTAACCTGTGAGTGAGCAATAAGTGATGGCTCAAGCAAAGCTCACAGCCATCTGCGTTTCAGATGCTGTACACAACATTTTGTACTGTACTGACTCACTCTGGGTTCATGGATCAGAGGATGGAGAAGGATGGGAGGGGGGTTGTAGTCAGAAGATATGATCTCTGTTGGAGTTTAAGACTGACGTTCTGATTACTGATCACAGTTAAACGTCAGACTAAGGCTTGAGCACAGATTGCACTGCTCAGTTTGAGTATATGCTTCATTTTAAACCAAGTCACAATTAATGGCAGGGTTTCCTCAGGGTGGCAGGGTGTGGCTGAATGATTTGAAAATAAAAGAAGGTCCTGAGCAGAAGAAATTTTTTTTCTTTGACTCAACTCTAAGAAGCAACTGGTTGCAAGGGACACTCTCAACTTGTTTATGGGGAAAAGATTTTTAAAGGTGCACACTTTGAATAAAGTAAGTGAGGAGGCTGGATTATCTGCTCTGTAAAAGAGAGTCAGTAAAAATACAGCAAAACCATCAAAAAGCAACAATTAAGGACCATAAAACCAAACAATTAATTTAAGTGTATCAAATATATTGAGTAACAGTTAATTGTGAAACTGGAGAAAATTTTGAATGCAAGTGGAAATTTATTTATGGCCTCAAAAAAACTTTACCCTCTAGAACATTGATCACAAGTTTATAGCTGCAATGAATCAACTCATCCTGAAACAAAACTTTGGAATAGTTTCGAAGGAGACATATTAAGTCTCCTCACTGCAGGTTTTTCTACATCCAAGGCTTTTCCAGGACAGCGTTCTGACTCATGGACTCCAGGCTAAGTAATCCTGATACCTCACTAATGTATCATCCAATCGATATGAGAGGCAGACTACGCTTCAACAAAGGAACTCTTGGATCTCCTGAGAAGGTTTTCTTTCTCCCATGCGGTATTTTTTCCTCCAAGAACCTCCAATCCACCTGCAAAACACAACACTCAAGCTTCTCCTGCTTTCAAAAAGATTAAAATGGTGGATAACCTATGCATGAGTCAGCGTTTGAAAGTAGGCCACAGCACGTGCTGCTCGAGGATACTTTTGTCTTCTTGCCAGTAAGCAGTTCATCTGACTCTGAGCATATTTATCACAGAGGGCACTTTTTTCATAATTCTGCATAGTGTCTGGGGCCGCCATAAATAGGCTCGATTGAGTCGCAACGTCACAGAACTAATATCACAGAGCTGCAGCTGCACCATCAGCTCCTGACAAATTACTGTTTACTGCAGTTTTACACAGACTGCGCTGAACTTCTGCTTAATTATGCTAATCACAGAACAATCAGCAGAGATTGTGAAGAATAGATTTGATTAGTTTCGAAACAGTTGTTGGGGGTCGTCTGTCACTGAATCTCATCTGTATCTATTGAGTGGAGAGAGGAGGTGTCACCCCATCGTGTATCAAATTATCGGTAAATGGATGTTTGTTTCCCATTCCCCCTTCAAAACTTGAGTAATATCAGGAGGATATCCTATATTGAAATACAATAAGGTCTGGGTTTGTTTTCTGCTGCTATTGATTTGATAACTTGTTTTGGACTCAATTTTCAATATTTGAATTGATGGATCAAACATAAAAAACACAGATTGATAACTGAATACACACAAGAAGAAACACATCATTCCTGTACATGTTAACTTTCTTGTTTGCAGCATGGCCCCTAGGAAAGAAATGACACATTGCACCCTCAGACACATACTAATTATGTGGACAACTGCTGGGTTGAGCTGCTGTGACATTTTCTGCTGTTCACTCATTCTCATTCTTACTTGTTTAACATTTTGATCAGACGTTTTTTTGCAAATAGAACAAATAAACAAAAGATGCTGATCAAGATGCTGGTTAGTTTATGGATGTCAGTCATGTACATGCCCTTGCAATGCAACACATTCTCCTCTCCACTGCTGTTTACTGTCTTAGTCACTGAGTGCGGACAAGACGCTGTACCTGACTGAGTGTTACCTTCTCTGCTGGCACAAAAGTGATTTGATTATATCACCACATGTGATTGGCTGCATGGCTACTGTGCTGTCAATCAAAACAAAGTGAGCAGAGCAGAGCTGAGCGACTGAGAGGGGGAAAAAGTTGGGAGCCAGCTCTGAATCGATGGGAGCCAGTTCTTCTGATTCACTACAAAGCATCTGCTCTTAAGCTCTTGAGCATGGCACATTGCTACTCAGATGATTGTTGCAGTATAAAGTTTTGGGTATTGTTTTAATAACTCTTTGTTTGGTTTCAAGCGTTACATCAAGAGCAGTTTTGATGGCAGTAAAGGAAATGGAGGAGACTGAGTTTGGATGAAGTTTCTAGACTGTAAAACTGACACGCTGGGAGAAAAGACTGACTGATAACTTGTATGAAATTATATAAAAAGTTCTTCCTTCTTTCTACAGCTGTCTAAATTTGAGATCCCTTTGCTTAATCACAGATTGAATACTTTGTCTAATAGAAAGGGTTGGAATTGGTGGTTGCCTGTTTCTTAATCAAGTTATGAAAATAAAAAAGGAGTGTCTAAAGTTTTTTTGTTATGAACCTGATATTCATTTTGGCCTGAAGTGCCAGACGTGTTGTGTGTAAGCTGTAGTGCTCAAGCACATCACTAGTTGGGCGACTGTCATAAATGCTGCTTCTGTCACAAGACACATCACACATTTATACTTGTGCAAATGCTACTTTTCACAACCCATCTCATTAACGGTGGCTTAAATATTTAGAGAATTAATGAGGAAAGTTGGATTTAATCATGTTTGATACTGCTCTCTTTATATTGTCACCAAACTTTCTGGTTGATATCACTCAACATATATACAACCAAAAACATGGGTTAAAACTGTACTACTGCGACTACTTACGATAAAGACATCAACAAAATTAACAACAACAACAACAACAACAATAATAATAACAATAATAAAAACTGTAGCAGGTGGGCTCACAATATAACAGTTAAATCTTTATGTACGTACAGTGATGTTTCCTTTGTTAAATAATACAAGAAGGTTCATTTTGAAACAGTTGAAGCAGTAAAAAATAGCACATCAGCTTTCTTAAAACTTCTTTCCACTGAAATTATAACAAAGGTAATAAATCCTGAAAGTCTCACATGACTGAACAACATCGCTCTGCTGCTTTAGGTGGACCGCTTCATAAATACCCCCTACTGTTTTTTTTTTTTTCTTTTTTTCTTTACATCATATGTGAAATATGGCTAAGCACTCCCAGCTGAAATAAGTGGTCCAAAACCATTTCCTTATCTCCTGCAGGCTTACATCCACTCTATGCAAAAAAAAAAAAAAATTGTCCTGTAATCCTAATGACAGAGTGTGAGGGGCTACCTGTAGGAGGAGAGACACAAATGCTGCTTCTAAGACTCATGGGCTGACAAATACAGAATGACATTAATAATTGGAAGCAGATTAATTTTCATGTTTTTAATAGAAAATCTTTCACAGAATAAATCCAGGATTAAATTGTATGGTTTTGATTTTTGAGCCTCTGTAGCCCCAAATAGAGAAATTCTTAATAATGTGTGTACAATACAACTATAATACAGGAAATCTTAATTTCTTAAAGACGCACTTAGGGCTTTTACAAGTTGACCCAACGGCAAGAACAGGTAGACCAAGAAGACAGAAGAAAACATTTATAAAACCATTCATTTTCCTCTTCTTTTCTTCTTGTGTCTCAGCTTCTATCCTGTCCAACTATTTTTTTTATAGTCTCTCCAATCCATCTGTTTCACAACCTGTTTTACCTTTTGGCACTTGTATTATCATCATATTCCCAACCAAAAAAATAAAATGAAAAAAGTCATCTTTCCTTGAACTTTGGGTAATCTCCATTATCTGACAAAGGTGCATTTTGAGGAGAGGTGAAAAGATCACATTTCTGCATAAATGCAGTTTGTGCTCTAAAAGTACCCGCAGTGAACCATGACCCCACTCTTACCTCAAACAGCCACTAATAAAAGACAATAGTTTCACATTTTTAGAGCTGAAGATGTAGATATTATTGAGAATATTGTAGCTTTTGGTTTGTGAGCTGCCTTTGACTTATCAGTTCTTGAATCCCCTGTGTGTTTCATGCTCCCTCATGTTGTGTTTACTTGTTATATGAGACACTCCTGAAGTCCTATAAATAAAAGAGCTTTAAGTATGGATGTTAATGTTTAATGACTTGTAAATAGCCTCTCTGTGGTTTGTGATAGTTTCTCCTCCTGAATTCATCAAACTGCTATCATCAAAGTGCACTGAAGCAGTTTGTGCTTCCACCTGACCAGGTTCAAATGAGGACCATATACAATCCTCCCGGAGCACAGGAGCCTGTCTCATCCAGGTGAGAGGGGCAGTAGACTCCTACCTGAGTTAATCTTCAGAGACTTTAAGAAACACAGAGACGCCGAGCGCCTGAGATAGAGGTCGAGTCAGACTGTGGTGAGCTGATACCAGCAGGACAGCTGGAGGTAAGACTGACTTGAAGGGAGACCCCGGGGCTGACCCAGGACACTTTAAAGGACTACGTGTCCCATCTGGACCAGAACTGCCTGAGGCTGTAGCTCATTAAATCCTCCTCCTCACAACAAAAGCTGCATGTGGATCACACTCTATAGAAAGTTGGACGTTCAAACAAAGACAGAAAGAGGACAAAATCAATTTATCACCAGGTATAAACAGAATCAAATCAAGAAACAGTCTTAGTTCTGTCTGAACTCAGAGATATTTGAACAGATCTGTCTGGATACCAGACAATAAACTGCATGAGTTTTTGATCCAATAGAAAGTGATTACTTTCACAGTTTCATTCGGTGTAATCTGTGGTGTGCATTTGCAGGAGGTGATATATTACCTCTGGGACTCTTTGGAGCAATGACAAACTATTAATGTAACAAAGGACTACACAAATTGTGCCTGAATGAAACAATAGCCAAATGTCTGAAACTGAATCTTTTGATACAAGAAATCAATTTACGGATAGTGGATATTTTACAACCATTGACCATTAGCCACCATACAAGAAAAAAAGTAAAATAATGCGAAATCATTGAAGTTCAGTTTGGCTCAAGAATGTAAACATCAACATAAAGTGGCAAGATCCAAAGTGTCTGAAGAAACAGGATGTGTTTGTCCTACTGCATATAAAAATAAAAGCCCATGAGGAATCAATCATACAACTCTATCGCATCACCAACAGGTCTTAGCAAAAAACAATGATAAGACAAAAGAATAGCTTGTCTCTCTCCTGATAAAGCACTTTAAAGCTCATGTGAGCGATTTTATGCCAGTAATAAAACAAACTGAACAATCAACTGTAATGCCCCTTGACAGGCTACAAAAGCAAGCTGGACCACCTGCAGCAAGACTGACGATACAGTATTGAAGCTGTCAAAGCCTGAAACCAGTGAGAGGGGGTAGGTGACATACAAGATAGTTCATAACACTCTGTGTTCATTTTGCCTCCTCAACAGCAGATATATATGCTGGGTCAAATGTGAGACTTTAAAAGGCCAAAAGGATAGAATTATTAACAGGAAACACAACCTACATATGATTGGGACTAGATAAACTAAGAGATATGAAGCATCACTTTGTCTAAAATCTCTTATAGGAGCTTTGTTAATTCATGAGTTGTAGAAATCCCTGAATCTGTCTGTAAACTGATCAAAATGCTTGGTTCTCAAAACAGCTGAAGATCTCTCCAAGATCTTCATGAGACTTGTTGAAATGATGAGATCATCACATAAGGATCTGCTTCAGACACATTTGAGGGATGGGCCTAAAACACCAAGGTCCTCCCATAGCCTTGCACCCAACAAAGCTCAAGAGGACTGGCCAATCAGAGAGGGGGGAGTTAGTGGAGCAGGGAGTCTTAAAGAGATAGTCGCTAACATGAAGAGTTTCATATAGGGGCTGCAATAAGGTTTTTTTTTAAAAACAGTGCTGTGTGAATAATATGCTTTTTAAAGGTATAAATCATGTAAATTTACTTCAGGGGTACCAGAGGGATATAATAAAGACAAAAAAAAACCAAAAAAAAAAAACCCACACACATAACCCCCCTCTTTAAATTGGTGAGATAGGTGGTGAGATGCCTGTTCACAGAACAGCTTGCGTCCAGTATCATCTCCTGAGAGAGTCAAGGGACTGGAGTCTCCCTTTTAATCAAAAAAGGTTTGGACTCACAGTCAGTCCAAATTAAGTCCGTATTATAAATAGTGATTATATCTAAATGCTGGTTAAACTACAAGCGTAAAGAAAGAAATTAAATGAAAGCTGAGCAATAACTGAAAACAAACACCAAATGTTCATGCATCCTAAGAGTGGCGTTCACCCTGACCTACTGTATGTACCTGTCTGCCCATCTGTGGAGTGCAAATATCTCTCCGATGAACCTGTGCCCTGCCTCAGATATACTGTTGGCATGACAACCAGAAAGGATTGAAATGAATGGTCACGTGACACAGCCAAGGTTGAGCAGAGACAAAGCAAAAGAACATGATCATTTTTTTCCATGGGGGAAAGACTTCGCAACAGGCAGCACAGCGGCAAAAAGAGAGCACAAAATAAAGGAGGAGACCAATAACATGATGTTCTGTGCCAATTACAGCAGGGACATCCAGGAGGTGTGAGGAAGCCTCTCCTGCTGCCTGAAGAGGGTGTTTATTCCAGGCCAGCACATCCTGATCCCACAAGTGTTACTGATCCAAACAAGAGTGGTGGGTTACAGCTCCTTGAGGAACGGTTCAGAGACAAAGAGGAGAAGAAAAACGAATAAAACACGCAAACAGTGGGCATCTAAACCAGGAAGTCGTGACAACTGATTCTGAGAGGAAACACAAATTTATATCAGGAGGTTAAAAGGAAGATAGTTTGGCTATTTAATGATAAAGGTGAAAAATCTCAAGACTGAAAGCCAGAAGGATCAAGTCATTGATGTTATAAAGAAATGGAGAAGTGAGCTGAGATTAGTGTTGATGAGTCTCCCCCTACCATACTGCTGCAGTGCCCACTTGGCAAACTCCACCTTCTTGACCATGTACTGATGCTTCATCCCCTTCACCTATGGGAAGTTTTGGCCCCAGTCTTGTGCATGACTCCTTTGACAGTCTCTTTTCCAACTCCAACCCTAGCTGCAACTTTCTGGGCATTTCTCCTTCAAACAGAACCACACAACAAAAAAAGAGGAGGCAGGGTTAACATGGCCAAGAAAATCTTTAGCTCAGAGGGTCTTGTTGTGCTGACGATGTGCATTTTTTGATGTGTTCAAGATGTTACAAGAAGTATTCAGTCACATAATCAGGGGGTTATAATCCAAACTCCTGCAATTAAATGCCAAAGTGCCCACTAACAAGACACCAAATCCTTTCGTGCTCTCTGTGATATAATCGGTGTTTGTGAATATGTACGGAGAGATTAGCTAATATGACGGTCCCTTACTATAGCAGCTTCTACTCTCAGTGTTTGAATGATGTGTAAATGTGACCATTACCCAAGACTGAACCTGGCAGACACATTAATCATGATAAGAACTCACCTTAAAAAAAGCAACTATGTCAGAGAAAAACATTCTCTGTGTGTATTTTGATTGTAATCTTTGACCCATGTTCTACCTGTTTATATGGAGGAGGCGAGTTTATGACTTCCACCACAGTCAGTCTGTAGGAGGAGCTGTGATGTTTTGACTTCACTTTTGCAGATTTCTTTTGGTCCTTATCTCACAAGCAGCAGACAGCAGCAGTGCAGATCACTGGACGTAATTTAATTAACCAGAATGACTTGGTTGTGATGAATGTTCGCTTCTAATGAAGCAATGGCAGAATTTAAAGGTCTGTTGTTTCTGTAAAGTGAATCAGTGGTAATTTTTCTGTTTTTGCATCTATTATTCTATGTGCCTTTCTTTCTATGGCCTTAGAAATTCATAATCAGAAAACTGTTTTTCCCCGTGATGGAAATGTTACCCCCAGCTCTTTCTGATGCACATGATGTTTAATGTGATGCCTCTGTCTGACTTTCATGTTCAGCAGCCTCCAGCATCTTTAGTCGGCAAACCTCTGACTCTTGGCAAACATTTTTACAAAACAACCCAAAATCTTCACTTTGAATCTGAACGAGGTAATTTTTCTGCACAATGGCAGCTCTGAAATGGCAAAGTGAGGGTAATTTACAGAGTTCATTGCCAAAATATGAAACGACTGCTCATGTTTGCCAGGTTTGTGTGGACAGAACTGTGAGTCACTGCCTTTGAGAGGCAGTTTGTGTTTCTGTCTCTAAAATATTAGTTTGTTTTTGTATGAAAAATACAAAAACACAAGGAGAGATTTAAGAGAGAGAGTGCTGTCGGGGTTATTTCTCTGCAGAGAAACAGTCCAGCTAATAATCCTTTGCAGAATCAAGCTACGAGTAGAAGAGATCTGTTTGCAAAGGTTAAAGAGAGAGAGTATAATCCTTTCCATGGGTAAAACATGCTGGATGACCAAACTTAATGTAAACAGGTTTTCAAACCTCTGTATATTCATATGTAGTAGAAATCCCTGAACCTGTCTGTAAACTGAGGAAAACGATCTAAAATCAGTACAAAAACTTAACAAGATTTGCTGAAAAAATGAGGTCATCACATAACGATCTCCTGAACACAAAGGGCTGCCGATAGTTCTTTCCCCAACAGGCCTCAAGAGGGCTGGCCAATCAGAGGGAAGGGGGTAAGTGGAGTGTAGAGCCTCAAAGAGACAGAAGCTTAAACAGGGAGTTTCAGAGAGAGGCTGAAATAAGAGTTTTCTAAAGCACAAAACAAGGATTTTATGTTTTAGTTTTAAATCAGAGACAGCACAAGCCCTAAAAGATACACTCTCTTCAAATAAACTGCTCTTTTTTTTTAAATTCACATCAAACTGAGCATTTTAACTTACAGCAAAGCTCGTAAAGATGAGTCAAATTTCTGTGGGGATATGTCCGGTGACATTTTTTACCTCATTCTGCACTTCTACTTCTCAGATCTTTGACGTTGATAAACATCTAAACAAATAAAAAAAAAGGCAAATGCCACCACTTAAAGCACTGTAGCTATTATTTCTCTCTTATGGTTTAAGTGGCATTATAGAGGTCAACAGCGTAGAAATACTCTCACTGGCTGTGGTGTCTGGCTTGCAGGACAGGAAGTTGCTGCATTTTCACATCCGTTTCCGCCAACTGCTCTTGTTTTTCCCAGTTTCATGACCAGCCTGAGGTGGACATGAAAGTTTTCACCACAGTGTCAACAGGCAAAGGAGAAATGAGCCAGACTTGCTTTCCAGCTGTTATGAATTAATTACCAACTAACATGTGTTATGGGATCTAAACCAATCAGAATCGACTATTTAGCACACGACAATATACATATACAAAGAAAATACATGGCGGGAAATGGAAGCATACTAACTGGATATTCAACATGTAACTCAAGTGGAGATTAATTATACACAAACCTCTTGAGGCTTCTCCATGGAAGTGTATTCTGCATGAGCAGACCACTCAGAGATAATGTTTACACCACAGATTTAGATGGTACAGAATGTACAGATCTATGTCTGTCCATCATTTTCACACCCAGGCAGGGAAACACTGCACCTAAAGTACAGAGAGAGGAAAAATCTCTTCCCAGTGTGTTTATTTTTGTACCACTTTTTGTGGACGAGGGAGTGAAATAATGCAAGAATATTAAACCTCCCCAAAATATGGGACTAATACTGAAAACCTTATTGTACAGCGAGAGTAAATAGAGGAAAAAGAATTTAGCAGAGGATCAGAGTCATACTTTGTATTTTAAAAGAAGTATAGCTGTCTTCCTCCTTTTAGTGTACTGTGACATTTCATCATGTGAAAAAAAAAAGACAAATTGAGCTGCTAAAAAAATACCCAGACAAAACAGACAGTGCACCCAAAAAGTAATCAGTTTCACCTTTCCCACATTTTGTCATTTTACAGCCTCATTTAAAAATGAAATAAATTATTTTTCCACTCAAAATCCCATACATGGCACCCCATAATGACAAGGGAAAATGGGTTTTTCTTCTTTAGTTTTTGCAAATTTGTTAAAAATAAAAACTAGAAACTCATTTGTACATAAGTACAGAAAAATATCTGCTGCTTTGGATGTCCAAACGAGCACATGGACAACTGGGAAATCAGTCAGGATTGAGGGAAAGATGAATGCGGCGATGTACAGACACCCTGGGAGAAAAACTGCTCCAGAGAGCTCTTGGCTTTGGACTGGGGCATCAGCTCATCTTTCAGCAGGACAACGATGCTAAAACAACAAACAAGATGTCAAATGAGTGGCATCAGGACAACTCTGTGAATGTCTTTGAGGAGCTCAGCCAGAGCCCAGGTCTGAATCTGGCTGAACAGCTCTGGAGAGATCTGAAAATGTCTGTGCACCAACACTCCCCATCCAACCTGATAGAGCTACGAGGTGCTGCAAAGAAGAATGGGCCAAACTGCTAAAGATAGGTGTGCCAAGTTTGTGGCACCAAAGCACAGACTTGAGGCTGTCACTGCTGCCAAAGCGGCATCATTTAAGTATTGAGCAACGGCTGTAAACACTGATGTACATGTGAGTTATTGGTTTATTTTGAATAAGTTTGTAGTGAGGCTGTAGCTTAACAACATTTGGAAAAAGTAAAGTGCTTTGAATACTTTCCAGGTGCACTGCAAACAAAAAAAGGCATCCCATTGTGGGATAATGGATTAAAATGTTGCACAGACACCATACAACAACAAACTGGGATGCCTGTATTTGTGTGTGTGTGTGTGTGTGTGTGTGTGCGTGTGTGTGAAGTTTAAACAGAGCATGCAGCCTCGGGGAGTGGGAGGTGTTGTCTAATGGAGTTTAGGTTGAGCGATGGAGTGGGAAGGAGTCTGAGGATATGACTGACAGACGAGCAGGAGGAGGGGAGGGGAGGCTGTCATGTCCTTCCCCGACTGCTATTTTAAAACCTTAACAGAAATTTTGGTTCACAAAGATGCTGTCACAATAATGGACACTTCAGCTTTCTTAAGACATAATTAGCAGAGCTTTGTCTGAGCTGACAGGAAGAGGAAGTTTACGGGTGTTAATTTGTCACGACTGAACTAAATGGACAACCAGGCTGGAGGGTAACTAGACAGGGACTAGAAATCTGGCAAGTTGATGCACCCAGCGAGCTGAAAGGACACTAAAAGAGATATAGCTTAAAAACTTTAAGAAAAATATCACCCCAGCTGTAAAACTTGGACTGAAAGGACAAAATAGAGCACATAAATCAATGAATTGGTCACTGAAACAGAGGTAGCAGTGATAACATCAACCTTTCACCAAGGAAAGCAGAAAACCCTACACAGGTTGATTCCAGATAACAGAAGCTGGGAAGATGACCTTCAACACCCTCCAGGAGATAAACCCAAGAGGGAATAACTGGTAAAAAATAAACAGAAAAAAATAAACAGAGCTCAACCAAGAGAGTACAGCTATATTTGGTGCTGTGTGGTTTACCATCAAATTGCCTCTTTTAAATGCCAGTGACAGCACAAAAACTGTAGGACACAGGCCCTTATCTGCAGTCACATTTGTGTCTTAGTTGATTGCACAATTCTGACAAAAGCTTTGGGGATTGAAAATGCTTGCACTTTTGTAATAATAAACAATTTGTTTGAAAAGCTCAAAGCTTCATGGATCCGTTTTGGCTCTAAAAAAGTCTTTGAACTCATCCCCAAATAAAGGCTGTGTCCAAACAGGTGGCACCATTCTTCTGTCACAGATTTAACTTGGACTCTGAGGGTTTTGTGATCTAAAGCACTATTTGACTGTGGATCTAAAACACAAATCTGTCCAAATCTTTTGATTCAAAGAGACTTTTAAGAGTCTTAGTTTTTAAACCGCTAACATTTACACAAAATTCTTGTAAAGACATTGACATAAAAACTAAAGTTAAGCCACCCTTCAACTCCATCCTTTCTTTTTCAGACATTTTTATCCCCCTCTTTTCCGTCTCACAGTTCAGAGCCTCAGGGGGGCAAAAGATGCCGTCATGACATGCCTCATCAACAAAATGCTGCCCCCCTTGAGTCTGAACCTCTGCGGGATCCTCGACCCAACCAACCATTGATTCATCCCCTCATGTGTGTCCCTTTTTCATCTCTGTCCAGATCTACTTTGATCCTTTCCAATCGCTTCATTTTAATAAACTAATCGATACTTCAGTGAATGCATGAAGATAATTAGTGATCTTGTCCTTCCAGAGTCTAATGTGTCCTTCTGTAGATGGCCTTTTAGATTTACTCATGTTTTATACGATAAACATCCAACAAGTACTACCTTCATTTTCTAAATACTTGAATCATTATGTATAACATTATCTATTTGTTCTTACGGGTGACATTAACTGAAAAATATGAGAGCAAGTAATAATTTCACTTCCTTTGAAGCACCAATTTCTTGTTTTTTGGATATTTTACCTCTGAACTGGATAAAGGGTGTGGGTCAGCACAATTCTGAATCATAATTAAGTTTGTTTGTTTGATTTTACTCTTTAGATCCAGAGGTTCGGACATTATATACATACAGTATGAATCTATATATGTACATAAATATGTAATTGTATGTCCAAAAACAGAAAGATAAAGATGCATATTTAGAAAATGTGTTTTTAAAAGACTGTGTGAAAATTTTGAGTCTAACAACAAAGCTGTGACCTGTAATTATTTAAAATCATTTATGAGTTCCTGCACAATGTCTGGCAGGTGGAGGGTTGGAGAAGTTTATCAGAAAATTGGTTTGGAGGAAGAACTTAGAGGGTCATCTGGATTTATATTATTTAGGCTTTATTACTGTTAGTAGTAGCAGTATTGTGATCACTGCGTGTAGTAGTGATATTACACGAACTACTCGTGCCAATACTGGCACTGCTACTATAACTGGTAATATTATTACAAATGCTAACAGCACTGTCTATTTTTATTATGACTACTACTACTGCTTGTACTTTTAGTACTACCAATGCCATATGGTGTCCTGTGCGTGACAGGATGTAACACTGACACTGCCCCCACTAGCTTAGCCTTGCTGTAGGCAAGCAGCTCAAGGGGCTGTGTTGGGGTTGTGTCCTTTCATTCATATTTATGGATTCAGGCATTTGATAAGGAAGCCTCCCAAATGGCTCCATTAAGAGGTGTTTAGGCCAACTTGGAGAAGGCTCTGGGGTAAACCAAGAGCTCGCTGGAGGGCTTATAAATCCCACCTGGTCTAGGAATGCCTGAGGCTTCCCCAGGAGGGGCTGCTTCAAAGGGTCTCTCAAGGAAGACAAAAACTGCTGAGTGATGGAGGTCACACATGATTTCCCTCAGCTTGTTGATTTTTCGCTGTACCCCTAAACCACATAGGATAAAACCAGTGCAGCATCATTAAACATATGCACCCATTCTCTGAAGTATAATCCAGCATGCTTTGATCTGCGAGCATCTCTCAGTTGGAAATAGACCATACTGACTCCAGAAAAAAAAAGATCTACTTCTGAGGAATTTTGTTGCTGTTGTTGGATAAGACTGGCTATCCAAAGATGTTCTGGTAAGAGGACATTCATTAGCAACCCCACTTTACAAACAACAAGAGGCCTGCATGTTCTGAGTCAGAGGATGCTCTTTGATGTAGCGCAGGGACAACGTTGTCGAGAAAACCAGCCTTTTTAATCCAAAATGACACCACAACCCGGCGTACACTCCTCTCAAAGACAAAGCATCTGTGCAGCTCTCACACAGAGGTTTCCTCTCTTTCTCCTCAAGCTCGTATTTCAAAGCCTTTCCCTGAAATCCATTATATCAATTACAAACACCCCCTCGCTTTTGAATCCGCGCTTAATTTTCTGCTCTTGGGTTTAAAAAATGTATGATTACAAATGGCAGCTGTGATGTGATGTCTAATATCGTTTTCTTTCCAGCATCACAGCAGAACAGACTTCTACTTTGACTAGGAGAGAAAATATCTATGTGATACAAAAAATTTAGAGGTGATTTGTTTGCTAACACTTGTGCTGCTGAATCACAATTTTCAACATCCAACAGTCTCAGAATTCACTCAGGGGAATTGAAATAAAAGCTGCTGTTGTATGTTTTTATTCGTTTGTCTATCACCCTGTTAGAGGCTGTTTCATGTCACAGTTTCTGAGCAGAGAGTTTAAAACCACACCAGCCTCCTTCACGAGCAAATACAGCTTGGAGTTTCCTCACTCAAAGCATCATCCTCAGCTATCAAATACCTCCTGATGACACCGAGTCATGTCATTAGTGTAGCTGGAAGCAGCAAGAGGCGGAGCTGGAAGAAATCAGATAGTTTCCTGTGGTGACAGCTTAAAGGCTGAGCAGAGAAGCACCAACCTGCAACTCTTGCATGAAGACAGTTATCTGTGAGGAAGGAGAACCACAGCACCTGGTGGAAACTGCCCCTGGCTCGGAGTGATGTTAGCCTGTAATTGATCTGTGGATTAAAGCCATGGCAGCAAGAGTTGTCAGGTTTTTTTTAAAGATTTCTTGACTTCTTGTTAACCTACTAACCTTTATATCAAACTAAAAACACATTGCTGAGCCAACTTTTCTCTCTAGGAAGTATTTTATGTAATACTCATCAACCTGTAAAATAACCCAAAATGTCTCTTTTTGTAATGGGGTGAATTTTGATGATTTATTTGTTTGAAAGATATTATGGTGACCAAACTGAAGTCAGGTGGGCACATACTGTAGTAGCTGTTCACCGGGGGTGAGTGATGGATGTTCATTGTTCAGGTTCAATCATCTGACCTGCTGCAGTAGGTATAATGGTCTTTCATCATGATACACCAATCACACTGAGAAGTACTCTCAATTCTCTGTCATATTACCATAGAGCTGATAACAGACGTGTTATCAGTCATGTGTTTTGTACTGACAAGTCTTAACGCAGAGAATTCAAAGAGAAAACATTTGACTGAAGCCCCCAAAAACAGATAGATTCAATAAATAAATCTAACCATCTTCCAACTTAACTGTTTCCACCTCTGTGAATCACTTTTGTTCAACAGAGGAATCATTTAAAGGGACTATGAGGAGAATCTTGAGGTGCCACTGGGGGATGTGGGGTTTCCAGTCTCTGGGCCTCAGAATTTCTTTGCTGCTCATCAACCAAACTTTCAATCCCTGGAAAGACAGGAACTACTTGACTCTAGTGGCCCATTGTTTTTTTGTATTTCCTCCACAGGCTGAAGACCTTGGTGAATTATCCAATTCAGATGAAAGCTGATGGAGTGGAGAAATGAAGGTAATTAAACAGAACT
The DNA here is from genome assembly GCA_008086565.1 of Thalassoma bifasciatum. Taxonomy (NCBI): domain Eukaryota; kingdom Metazoa; phylum Chordata; class Actinopteri; order Labriformes; family Labridae; genus Thalassoma; species Thalassoma bifasciatum. The sequence goes on from RPOG01000343.1 coordinate 329,803, forward strand.
TACTGCAAAAAGCTTGGAAAGTTCTTGGACATGTGGAAAGTACAACTCCACAGGGTAGGAAAATATATGGTCCCAGAACTGGATTCAGACCCCAGTTTCTCTTGTCACATGGTCCCAGAAACAGTTCCTGTGGTTGAAAACCTCCATTAGCAGATGCTGTGGTTGAGTTGGCCTCTGCAGGCACCGGGGCGCTTCGCAGCTGAGTGCTGGGATGGGAGTCAGCCCCTTCAAGTCACAGGTCATGGTTCTCTGCTGGCAAAATGGTGGATTGCTCTTTTTTTCTGGATTGGGTTGAAATCGAAAGTGACTGCGAGGACTTTGTTGGTGATCTTGAAAAAGTCTCATCTCTAGATACATGACTACATCTACAACCTAAAATGAGATTATCAGTGCCAAAATAGGTTGTTTCTAAAAATGCCAAATAGTCAATAAGCTTTAGATGCTGAATTAAACCTGTTGGTCATTTACCATTCATCTAAGTGAATTTGTTCTGATAGCGAATGACATTTCTGGTGGTTACCTCCCTAGTAAAATTAGACAAAATATTTAACTCTGCAGTACCTTGACATAGTACAGTGCCGTGTTAGTAAGATGTGGTAAAACAATCAACTTCCCCTCCTTGTGTTTGACACCACTGAAGCAGTTGGGTTAGTGTTAGATGATAAAGACAGTTTGGGGGTACTATACTCCAAAGTTTACAGTTATTTAATGGGAATTGCTTGCCAAATGTTGTTCAACAAAAGTCATTTTTCTTGCTCACTGTGGTCAGTGCAATAACAGGTTAATGTGCAGTAAACCTGCAAATTGTTTCATACTTTGTCCTTGCACGTAGAGATTGATGAAAAACAGAGATGATCCCTCTGAGAGGTGTTAACGGTGAGGTTGGAGGAGAACAGCTCTCCCGCTGTGGGAATAACGCTCATAATAGATGTCAAGTGCTTTTATTCAGTTTCACAACAGGCAGGAGCTTGTCCTTTCTGTCGAGGAGCAGAAAACGAGAGAGTGAGAGAGTGGAGGTGGTGGATGGTGCTGAGGCACATTTTACTTTCATGAGGGAGAACAGTTTCTGTTTTCTTTTTTTAAAAGGGGCATGACTCTTGATTTATTCCAAGAGTTTCAGTTGTTCACCCATTTGCCAGAACAAAAACATTCATCTAACCTTTAACAGAGTCACCATGTGTTGATATTTTAGGAGGAAATGGTTTCGAGATTCTTGAAAAAAAGTCTTGGTTGTGCAGATATGCCCAAACTCATTATTCTGAGCTGTAACAGGGTCAGTGGTTATCACGAGGAGCTGGAACATTATTTCTCTGAAGAAGACTTTCCGAAATGTTATTCCCCAATGCTTTAAGTACACAGCTGACCTTTAAATTTACCTCAGACAAGTTTTGTCAGACCTGCCCATGAAAAAAATGGAATCCATGGGTATTAATGTTTTCTGGTTAAGCTGAATACTTGTTTCTCATTGGTCAAAACACAGTTTGATCACACATGTTAAAGGAATTTAACCCCTGTCTGTTGACACTGTGGCAAAAATGTAAGTGTGTCTAATGCTGGTCTTGAGAGTGGACTGAAAAGGTCAAAACACCAGCAATACAAGCAGTAAAAAGAACAACTTTGGTCTCATTCTATGAATTCATCATTCTCAAGGATGAAATCATAGGCATAGGTGAGTTACATGAACAATAAATGAAAAGACTCAAGCAGATGCAAGTTCTTGCCATGAGGCAGGAAAGGCACAAGTTAGGCGTTATAAGGCATTTCAAAACAAACTGTTTCAAAACTGTGTGTTTCCCAACACAATAGTCGTAGCTTGTCTTGATCACATTTCTGAGAGTTCTTTGTAAATCTGAGCTTGAGGCTCAAATGAAACTTGACCTGTAATATCACAAAGTTGTAGAACTCCTCTGAGGGACAAAACAGTAAAAGTAAAAGAATAAAAAGAGTTTCCACTTCACTGTCTGATTTCCACCAGTATCTGTTTGATGAGGAGGTACTAAATAACCTTTATGACAGAAAACAGAATAGTAATCACTACACTTGTTGAAATTGAATAATCAATCTGTAAAATCTCACCACAAATGTCACTTTTACAGAAGATCCAGCTCTTTATTGGTGGTTTGGTGATAAAGTTCTTTCAATGCTAAAGCACTGGTGCTGTGAAACAGCCAGAATATACTCACATACCGATTAGCCCTGCAGAGAAAGACATATAAACAATTTATTACGATTAATCCAATCCTTCTTTTTATTATACTTCACAGTAAAAACTCTGAATGTTCTGCATCAGCAAGAGAGTAAATGGGCTGTTGTCTCAAATGGGACCGTGTCCAGCAATGTTTGGTTATAAAAAGGAGCATAAAGGGAGTTTCAGAGACAAGCAGAAGGGGAGAAACCATCTAAAGATATTTCATCAGTGTTTTTTACTCTCAGGTTGGCAGTGAGAGGAGCTTTTCAGGGAGTACCTGAGTCCAAATGTCTGGAAGGATTTCTCCAAAGACCAACGAAATCTTCCTCCTGTGTCAACGCTGTCGTTAAGGCCGGTGTCGTGCTTGAGGAGCTGTTGTCGAATCCATTTCCTTTACGGCTCCTCATTGGACACACACTGGCTCTCACACACACCTCACTGTCTGTGTTTCCCTGAGCGTAATGAGGCGTGACGACATCATACCGTACCTGTTGGCAGCTTTACGATGAAACTTTGTCAAAGAGATGGTGAAGTTTGCAGGGAGACATTATTTCCAGACACAGCAGCACACGAATCTGCAGCTATACCAAATGAGAAATTACCTTAGCGTGTATAAAAAGCTGCCTCCTCCTTCCCCTTCTTTCCAGGCTGCCACCAAATCCAATTTACTTGTCTCCAAACTGCTCTGCTGCCTCTTTGAGAATAATAATCTGAAGATCTGTGAGACCCAGCCAAGAAGAGATTGTGAGGATCATGTTTGAGTGTGATTAAACCCAGAGCGTAGCATGATTACATCTGGAAATAGCTTTACAAAAAAAACCCCCTGACAAATGTACAAATCATTCAAGGGGACAAAAAATGGAGAGAAATATGAAGTCTTCAACAGAAAAATAGAAATCAGAACTATGTTTCAACCCAAAATCTAATCAATAATCTTTTTTTTTTTTAATTTAACCTCTCTAGATCCAAGGGTTTGTCTTTTGCACTTTTTTCTTTATTTTTTTTTTTAATTTCTCCTTGCTATTAAGGATCAGTAAGACCTAATACGCATTAAAGCTAATCTTAGCCTTTGTAAAGGAAGTTATGTTTTTAATGTCATCTGCTACTAGTTTTTAGTTATAAGTGTTATTATTCATCACTACACTTTTTTTTCTCACTGAAATGGGTGTTAAGTTGTGATATCACCAAAAGATGATGTGAGAAGTGTCTCTAAATGTTGCGGATAGATTTAAGTTTTAAAAAATGAAGTTTCATGGGTCTGAGAGTTAAGCTTCTGTGAGGATTAGCTATAGCACCATCACCCTTGGACTTGACTCTTTTCAAGATGTGCATTTAATTTAGCAGAACAGAAATAATGACAAAAACAGATCTCACCAGGCTGGAGCCCCGATGTAAAGCTTACCTGTTGCTGTTTCTTCTTCTTTAACTGTCTCTCAGTTAATCTACATTTCATCTTGAGGTTAACAAAAAGTAATTTCTATAGATTATTTCACCGCCTTTATCTCCAACCAGCCCTTAAGTCACGATGTTGAAACAAGACTTCATCTGATAGGATTTAATAACAAGCTTTGGTAGGAGATAATGAAGTCAGACAGGTCTGACCTGATTACCCTGCTGAAATTAGAAATTTAATTGCATAAATTTTTCAGCTGCTGGAGTCAGGGAAGCATCACCACGAACTTATTCTCTAGATTCTCCTCCTAGTGAGCTCCTCTCAGGCGTGATGCCATTTGGTGACAAATGATATCTATTTGTGGGGGATTGAAATGAAACTGCAGGACTGCCTCTTCATCCTCGTCAGAAGAGTTTGTTCAGATGTTTGGGAGGACAGATACTGTCATCATATTTAACATGAGAACAACAGAAGCTGATGAAGAGCTAATGCATGCCTTGGTCTCTCTGATTAAACAACATTTTTGGTCAAAATTACTGCCATAATAAGAGATTTTTCCTGTTTTGACAACTCTGAACACTGCTATAATCATCCAGTCACGTTAAAATGGCAGTCAGAGGATCTTAAAGAGGGGTTTTCTGCTTTTCAATAAATTAAACATGGATATAAAGAGGAACGTGTGCAAGTTTTCAAACCTCAAAGTACTCATGTGGTTTAGAAATCCCTGATCTGTCATCTGATCAAAGCATTACGCTCCAAGAATAGCATGCGATTTTCACACCATCTTCACGCCATCTTCACAGGACTTGCTGAACTGAGGACATCACGACATAACCATCTTCTAACTGGTTCATCAAGTGTTCAAGGGGCAGGCCTCAAACACCAAGGTCTCAAGGAGATTTTTTAGAGGTGGGAATCATGTAAAGTTACTGCAGAGGTGTATTCATCGGTGTGATGAATCAAATAAATGCCCACGATGAGCGTGAGGAGGCAAGGCTGCTGAAATGACATTACCCAAATCACACTGACCCCACGGATACATCAAGCATAAAACAGGCTTCACATGACCGGACAAAAAGCCACAGCACCCCCCCTCTTTAAACCCAAATGTTTTCCTAAGAAGCAAAGAGAGTGGTGCAATTTTTTAATTGATCATGGTTTGTTACCTGTTGCATTTTGTGTCCAGATACTAGAGTTTTCAGACTGCTGAAATACCACTTTGTTTGTGTCTCAGCATCAACATAATGTGTAGGCGAAGCTACAGTCTCCTGAAATGACTTCTAATATCTTAAAAATGTCAGCGACAATAAGAAGAACATTACAGCCCCTGAATAAATGGATCCATCAACCTCTTTCTGACATATAATGCGCACTAAAGCTGATGCATGAATAACATCTTTTTCTTTAATTTTCCGGACTTTTACCCCTCAGAACCTCGAGGTGAAGGAAAGACACTGACTGATTCCATAGTAAGTGAAACAACAGAAAAGTTAAGGGTAGAGTGGTTTCATGTGGCATTGTGGTAGTAGCTGGAGATGGTTTTGGGGAAAAGAGATTCAATAAAAAGGGCCTGACCTTTTCAGAGCGAGCTGGGGTAATCGTTGCTGCTTATTTCCCTTCTGCTCTGCATCGAGTCACAGGGGCTTTAAACAGAGCAGGCACTGAGTAAATGATGCAAACAAGGAAAATTGCCGACTACCGCTCTTTACAATCCAAATGATTTTACACTTAAAACTCAATTTAGCAGGGTGTGGAAGTCATTCAGCAAGCCCGGAGGTGTGAAGTTTGTGAGACGTGGACTTCACTGGACTGGAAATATCCAATATTGACTCAAAAACTCAAGGCTCTGCATCGATTCAAGACTTGAGGTAGCAAAGAAATATGATATTTGGTCTTGACCAACAGTACAAGAGACTGAAAGTAATGACTTCTCTCTGCTGTATCTATTTAACCTTTTCACAATTCATGAAAGCACGGCTCTGGACTCCTGTCGCTTTTCCAGAAATGAAAGAATCTGATTTTCCTGGTTGGAGCACACTTCACTGAGCGTCACCTTTGTCCAAGGGCAAGACATGAATCTCTTGGCCTGTATCAGTAACACACTGGACACACACCGGAAACACACACACACAAACACCTGTCCTAAGGGCATGCTCCATCTACAACAATGGAACCAGTCTCCCTCTGCAACAGTCCTTGACCAGCTCCATGCTCCAGTGATATCAATCTGAGCTGAGTTCAAGTTCAATAGTTCAAAGGGGAATTTTGTCAGATAAACAACTCAGATCTCTGTGGAGAAAAGCTCATGTTAACAAGTGGGATCATGAGTCTAGATCCAGAGGAGATGCAGCAGAATATGTTAAATATATACAGATATATAAAATTAATCTTGCCAAAAATGTTCACCAACACAGATAAAAAAAATATATCTCAGACAGGTGGAAGGCTCACAGTTTATAACTCTCCACTATGTTTGTCAAAGAACCTCTTTTCCACCAATTTGTGTCAAATTTGACACTGCATTCCCCCGGGTCATCAGCATTCGACAGCAGTAGTCTAAAACGTCTAGAAAGAGTCCTGGTAGAGATTTGTCTTTACAAACAGACAGAAACAGACAGCAGGAGAGTGTCTGTGTGAGAAGTGTGGAGGACTGCTGTAAATATGTTGTTTAGTAAGCGCCCGGGGAGAGCACAGAGGAGGAGGGAATAGAGTCTGACATAGTGTTGACTGCTTCTTGGTCCAATATGTGAGAGGAGGACATCCCTGCAAAATCCGTCCATGATTGGAGATGAGATTATCAGTGCCAAAATTGGTTATTTCTCAATGTTATTTTTCAGTATGTGTGGCCGGGCCTGATTTTTCCGGAAGAGAACACGAATCCATTTACGTCACATAGACTGGAATTCCTTTTGATAACAGTGCATTAACCAGCAAAGTTCAGAAGAAACATCTGTCCCCTGTCCTCTGCTGTGGAGGAGATCTTGGATTTATTTTGTGGTCAAGGTGGACAATGGGGCAGGACAACCAAAAATAAAAAAATGACAGAGAAGCAGAAGAAAGCTAAACATGAGAGTGATAGAGCACGGGCTAAAGGCTAAAACATGAGCTAAGCTGTTTGTGCTCAGACTATAGACTGTACAATAAATGGACGTAGTCTCCGCAACATCAGCCATCTTTTCATGAAACAGTCTCCAAACCAGCAGCTATTTGGCACGTGCCAGTCACAGGATGGGCTGTGCTTCTAATTGGGTGAACTGGAAAGCTTAATATCTTCTCAACTGAAAAGTTAGACAAATATTCCCCCCCTTCACAGTGTGTGCTATTAGTGAAATTAGCGATTCAGAGAGGATACACCATTTGTACCAGGCTGTAAATGTGTTAATTTCTGCTCTTTTTTGGCTTGGTGTGTGACTCCCTGTACTTCTGTTGCCAGCTTTGAGCGGAGACTCAACGAACAGAATATTTTTAACACTTCTGCATTTTTTCACATATTCAGACCAGAGGTTGCTGCTTGGTTCTGACTGGTGTCCTGCAGTGGTCTGTTCAAACTCAAGGGTCTACCAATAAAATAAAGAGCAAGGTTCCGTTTGCTTTGCTCGGTGAGGTTGGTATTGGTAGATGAGCACTGGGAGGACATTACAAGGATTCACTAAAGTTACACATTACAGAGAAGTCTCAGAGCACTGGGCTGTGAGTACCACCAAACAGATAATTGGCTCTATTTCTGGACACTAAACTATGCTACAAGTTGAGTTTACAGAGTTTGATTTTTGTTCAGTTTCAAACGATATCTCTATGTAACTACAAATGACTGCGTAGCCTGGTATAAAAATTGTGTTAAAAAGACTCCAAAACAAATGCACGCCTTGGCGAGAGTCATGTCTTCGCAAGTCAGTGGGTGATGGTGGAGGAGACAGACAGTTTTGACCACAGGGGGCAGCAAAAGTGACACAAATGGACAGAAGCTTGAGCTCATTATTTCTGGGAAACTTTTTGTATGAGGCAACATAAAGTTTTTTTCATGTCATCGAAAAACTTAACATCTTCCTTCACCATTTAATGAGAAAAGAAACAAAACAATACTGTTGTTATAGATTCATGAAAAACTTTTGATGTCCCTCATTTCATTTATTTTGTTCTCCAGCAGAATATTGACTTCAAATATTAGCATCTGCTCAAAAACTGGACAGTCTCTTGAATACTAAATTTCAAAACTAATAAGAAAATTTTAAACCATGCAGCAAATTATTTTCACATTGAAAAGGAGATTTGCATGTACGTGAAGAAGGATAAAGAGGATTCATTATGAACAAAAAAGCCTGCAGATTTATATAACAGACAGAAATGTAGAAAAATATATTCATCGTGTGTTTTAGAATGTTTTTCAGACAGGACAAATAATCCAGGTAAGCTCATGTACATCAGCACACAGCATGGTGCGAGCTTCTGAGGCACACAGATGGATTATTGTGTGGATAATATTGAGATGATAATGACCTGTGAGTTGTCTCTACTGATTTAATATTGCCTTGAGGCTTGGCAGCTTCCAGCATCCCAACACCTGAGCTGAGCTGAGATTGAGGGACGTAATCCTTACTGCACACACACTCACACACACACACACACACACACAGTATGTTTACATTTCTATATCCATACTGCCACATATGCATACCTCCTGCACTTGGGGGCAAAAACACCACCAGAGAAAAAAAACATTATTAATGTTGTTAGAGCTGCTTTTTCCTGTCGTGTTGTACATTTCCTCCAGTCTTCATTTTCACAACATAATGCAGAAAACCCTGCATAGAGAGGACATTATGCCAAAGGGGGTTTGGTATTAATAGACTTCAGATATGGTATAGATAAGGTAGCTTAGAGCTGGAGAGTTATAAAGAAAAGTAAGATAAGAAAACAGGTACAAATGTGTCAGCTGTATGGATTTTGCAACTGCTGTAGAGGAGCTGGGATGACTTCGAGGCTGACCAGAAAGTGAGTGAGGCTTTGATGAGAAGCAGCCGGCTTTCATGTGCAGCCAGAGGGGGAGTGAGCCCTGGGAGCAGACCTCATCTCCCCGTGCTGTAAGGTGGACTGAAAACAAACACACACACAGGCCGGATTTGTTACACTGAGTATTTTTTTACTCCACTGACTCACATCTCTCCAGAAATTCTCCTCTAAATTCTTCACGTTGTGTTGCTTTTCATTCCCGTCACCCTCATCCTGAAATGAGCTAAGCCTCTGACCTAAAAATAAGCCTCTGCACGGTGTGTGGGCACAGCTTCTTACCAAATTTGATTCACACTTTTCAACATTCAGACAGGTTGCATTTCTGTGGATTGTTCTGATATTTTCCCCTAGAAGAAGCATGAATCAAAAGTCAGAGATAATACTGTGCTCTCATTACAAAATCCTCCAAATCAAACAACACTTTGTGTTACAAATGTGCCGTCGCTGAAATCATCTCTGCAAACACGACAGTGGGTGATCAACAGTGCAGATGGGCGACACTCCTAGCAACAGGCAACAACGTTGGCAACACAACGAAGGAAAAAAACACATCAAATGTTCCCTGGCAACACGGTTTGCCTGAGGGATTCAAATAAAAGAGCAATGACGAGTGTGATGAAAGTCTGATGGGACTCTTACTTCCTCACCCTGCACGTGAAGGTCAGAGGTGAATGCTCAGATGTGATGAACAGCTGCTAGAGGAACACTTCAGCTCCAGCAGCAGCTTGAGGACGCAGGAGAAAGCTGTTTGATTGTATGACCATGGAGAGGTTGTGTTATCCTTGTGTTTCCTGCCAGGAGCTGCAGATTTGTCTAGAGGCTGCAGACTGCACGGATGAAGCTCAGTTTAACTCTGATGAGCTCTGTGATATCAGCAGTGAGTTGACTGACAAGAAGGATAGATGCTGCTAGATTATTGATCTCTCAAGCTTCAAAGCCTTCAGGAATTTGGCTAGTAATGGTGACAGTGCACGTAATCTGGGTTAAAATTCAGCTTATGCTTATTCTTCAGTCTGTGTGGGTGGGGCTCAACACTCTGATGGTCATCTTTCAGGCTCCACGCACAGCAATGATGCACGTTTACCAGAGCGCACGATTTTTTCAGTTTTATTTACAATCAGAGGAGAAAAGAGAAACTGTTATTTCAACAGATCACTTCGTGTGTTCTGGGTCCATTTGCACCAATTATCAAAATCCCGTCAGACATATTTTCCTGTTATTTGTCAGACTGTTAAGAAAGGATGTTCCAAAGTCACTAATTTTCCTCCTGTTTGCAGAAATTCAAATTCATGCATGAGTGTGGTTTTTATGCCTGTTCAACAAGGTGAGTGCGTTTGAATATCTTCTGTTGAGCATTATTGTTTAATTATTTTGAGTCTTGTTCACGGATTTTAATTTTTTCTCCACATAGCATTACAAAAACAATTAACATACCAAGGCTAACAAAGTGTTTTATACGGAAGACAAGATCCCTCTGGTGGAAACTAAAAATTTTGTAAAAAAAGTTGTCTTCTATTTGTTTTTTTCCCTCACTAAGAAACTTTTGCTGCTTTATGTGGGTTTGTCACCCATCTGCAGCTTGATCTCACTCTTTGTCCTCCTTTGTCGTTGGTTTGTTGAGGCTGTGTAATCATGTTGTCATCTCCTCGCCCACACATGAGGCCTTTAAAACAAAAGTCCACACAGATGGGCTTCCTTTGGACACAGTCTTAGGGAAGGGAAGCAGAGATTCAATTTTTATCTGCTGATGACTCAAGCTATAAAAAACAGTCTGTTTTCTTAAACACAACTCATTCAGCTTTGTGTTGCTTGTGATTAGATCAAATGTTGTTTCCTGATTAAAATGCATTCACACAACAGACTGGGTCTTCGAGATGTTTACTCTTCCTTCATTACAAACAAGGAACTAATCGACAAAACATAAACAAGGTAGTCATTGCCAGGTGTTATTCAGAGCCTTAACACATCCCTGTCCATAATAAGCAATTAGCTCAGACTTTAAAAAAGATAAATAGGAAAACAAAAAAATAAGCTAAGCATCATGATTTTAATTCCCAGAAGAACACCAGCAATCAAAGCTACAAACAAGTCTACGAGATCAGTTAATGAGTGATGAGTCAGTTAAAGGTTTTTCTGATGAGGACCATGAGCTCAGGGTACAAAGCTTCCTTGTCGTTTTGTTGTTTATGTGTCTTCTGCTGATGTGGCGTCGATGTGGCTGCTGATGTAGATGTAAATAATGACTGAGAAGCAGTCCAGGAAGCCCAGCTGTGGGCTATGGGATGGACCTGTTGGGTCTCTTTGGCGGGGGAGGGGGCATGAGCTCAGAGTCCGGGTCTGGAGGTTGTTTTCGGTTCTGGGATTGGGCGCAGCGGTCCACGTACTGCAGGAGGATTTCCTTCGTGACGGGCTCCTGGATGCTTTTACACACAGCTGGAGAGAAAAAACAGGGGAAAAAAAACACAGACAGGAGGAGGAAGGAAGTTACCATAGACATGATGACTGACAATTCCTTTATCATTAATTCACCCTGACAAAAACACAAGCACAGGATTAAATCAATGATTACTACACATAGAGTGAACCAAGTGTAACCAAATTAGATTTATTTCATGCTACATTTTATTTAACATTCTCCCCTAGAGTATGTTTTGACCAGAGGGTCCAGAAACTACATGGTCCATCTGGCCCATTGTTTGTCTATTTTTTCACCACAGGCAAAGGTCCAAGCAGACTGTGTGATTCAAGTCAGTGGTGTATGGAGAGAAAATGAAAATAATGCACTACATGCCATAGCAGTACAGGCAGTGAAGTGCAGCAACAGGGCCATTCAGCTTAAATTTCAACATGCAAGGAAAGAGACAGTGATGTCCTGCTAGTCTGTTGGCAAAGAGGATATTAAGCCTGTGCTGGTTTTGCCGATGACACTTGAAAAATAAAATCAGACTGCTCTGCAGTGTAAAGTACAAAGACAGCAGAAGTTAACCAGTGTTTTGACTCAAAAACCAGTCCATTTATCGTCGACTTGGCATAATGCATCTTTCTTAAACAGCTTTAAATGATCATTTAACTGTTATCTGATGGGGATATTTGACATGTTCATATAAAAAACTAAACTGGTATGCTCAAGCCGAGGGCTTCTTCTGTGTTCTATTTATTCTTACATTCATCTGAAGGTCTCCAGTTTACAGGGTCACTCTTCAAACTGTTACACCTGGGGCTGACAGACGCACATTCACACTATCAGCTCAAAGAAGTTGATTGTTTCGGAGTTATTAAACCAAGTCAACTACAGCTGGTTGTCACCTTATTGTGGATGGAAGGAGAAATAAAAACATGGTGGCTGCTCCACCAATCAGAAATGTTCAGCTTGGGGGTAAACTTATTACCAGAGAACTACGTTGAAACCCAAGTTCCTGCGGTCAAAAACACCATTTGTTACACACTGGCTTTTGTTCTGTATTTTATCACTTCACAATCACTGTTTGGAAATTAAATTTGACTCACCAGAAAAAAAATTTACTTTTTCACAATATTAAAAAACTTTAGCTACCATTCAAAACACAGACTCTGGCTTTAAAAAAAGAAACTGTAGTCAATATTCCATAAGAAATAAAAAGGTGTGTCATATAAATCTTCCCACATGATCTCATTTGAACATATATCTAATTCCAGCAACACTGGAAAGCAAACCTGATGTAACTGCAGTTCTTTAACAACCTTTCTGTGATATTTCTCAAGTAGACTGATTGATTTCTTCCTGCTCAGGCCCCACTGGGAATAACCATTTACACCTTAAAATGATGAAATAATTAGTTTTCTCTCACAGACAAGGTTAACATTCAGCTGAAGTCCTGTTTTAAACCACCTGACAAATATAAGTCTTAAATTCTCTTGCCTTTAAAATGTTTTCGTTCCTACAAGCTCCCGGGTGGATTTGTGGTCTGGCTCTGGGCTGGTAATGAAGGTTGGTTTATTGGAGCTTTTTCTCCACAAACAGCATTTGGCTGTGGCTACAAACCAAATCCTCAGGGTATTAAAAGTGCAACATTATTGCAAAACTTGTGGCACCTGCTTCTTCTTCGGCTGTTTAACGGCACTCAACTGGAAAATTAGAGCCATCAATTCTCAATGACCCCACAATCCATGTCCTTGTAATCAGGTCATGTTGATTGGTAGAAATGGACCAACAAATATATTTTCCTTACAAATGTGGCACCATTTAAAAGGGAAATAAACAGAATTTCCAGCAGTATAAGAATGACTGCCAAGAAGAATTATTGCTACAAGAAAGAATCTACTAAAGACAAATTTTCTTACTTTTTGTGTTGGTTCGACCACAATGAAATGTGATTGGTGTTTGAGTATTGAGTAGTTTCTTGATTTTGCAGCCTCTCTATCCTAAAGTTAGCCATTAATGATGGTATGTTAGTGAAGCTGGCGGAGTCTCACCCATGGCTGTGTCGTAGGAATTGGGGAAGCTCTTGTCCACCCTCTGCCTCATGAACACCCAGCTGTTATTGGCGAAGGTGCATTCGATGATCTTGTTGTCGTACTGCTTCAGCTCTCTCGTCGCCTGTGCAGACAATATGGAGAAAGGACACAGATGGTTTTGTACAATTCCAATGCACAGATAATGGCACCAAAGCCATTTTATTTTCCCCTGCTGTCATCACGGTTTGTGAAAATGACTAATCCTTGGATGTATTTGGACACATTCATAGTCTGTTCTGCCACAGTGTTGCTTTTTTCTCTCATGGATTCTCATCATTATAAGAGGGCTCAGAGACGTGCTGCTGCATTCATGAATAACAATGCCTCACATTGATTGGCATGTGTAGCTGCCATGTTGTTTTTCAAACATGTCAGGAATATGCTGCTAAACACTGTCACTGCTGCCTTCACTACTTTAAACAGAAAACGAGGAAGCGAAATGAAGCTCCTGAGAGTATTAAAACAGTGCATGCAGAAAAAGACTGAACTCATAAAGCAGAGATTTATATCCTGTAATAGGAATTGGCTTTCATCTGCGGCAAACATTTACATTTAAAGATGATTGATGGACATGAGAGGACTCCTGCAGCATTCTCTACAAGATTAGCAGAATAGAAGGGCAACGACAAGATAACAGCATGAGCTGTGGGCCCTTCAGAGCCTGAGTACCAAGGCAAAAGTGAATTAAGACGCTTCAGTCTGGAGAGGATTCTCCATTGAGGACCCACAATGCTTGATTTTTCTTGAAGACATCAAAAAGAAAAAGTAAAAAGCACTTTCTAGTTTTAAAAATGGTTTGAGTTTGAGCCGCTTTTTGGGATACATAAGGATACAGGATACATGTTATCTTGGAAATCCAAGGGAAAAGTCAGAGGCATTCTCCTTAGAATAGGATAGCTCCCCCTGCAGACTTAATTAGAACGACCCTAATGGGGAAATCCAATTTAAAAGAACCCATTGCTGTCTTGCATCTGTTTGACTTCCTGATGAAAGCTTGATGCCTAAACACATAGAAGTTTTTTCAGGGTCAACATGACTATACCATTAAGATAAAGGCATTGTGACTGTTCTTACAAGAGTCCCTCAGACTCTTTTCTTGGATTAGTAAATATAGCTGAAGTAGGGCCATGGAAGATGCCTGGAGAAGTAGAACACATTTGTCGGCTGCATTTGGGGAAACCCTCAAAATGAAACCCATCAGACGTACTGCTGTGATGCACTCTGGCCACAAATACAGTCTAGTTGAAATGAGACAAAGCTATGGATGTAGTCCATCACATCATCCATTGGTTTTTGAGGCAGTTTGAAAGCCTATTGTTGATAGAGACTTGACCTAACTTTCAGTTGACCTAACAACAGGCAGAGAGGAGTTAAAGCTTTTAGCCTCCATGCTAAGAGTTACAGCCTGTCAGTCAAGTCAGCAACACCTCTTATGACTCCAAAGCCATAGAAAAAAAATACTCCTGTACAGTGTTTTTAACTAGGCTGTAGAGATGTTTATGATTTCCTTTTGCTGCTGAACTTTTTTGATTTGGCATATATGTAATTACTGGTCATTTTGGAACTGGCCCCTGTCACTCAAGTGGACACTCAAGAAACTGCAGTTCAACATCTGCCTTAATTTTAGCAGTTTGTGGGTGTCAGTTTGAGAAACTGGCTAAAAAGTCATTGACCTTTGCATATCCATAAGTGTCTGAATCATACCAGCAAAGATATCTTATTTGATGAGAAACAACAAACAAAATTTATATATAAAAATAAAACAAAATCAACACAATCGATAAGAAAACACAAAAACAACAGGACTCAAATCCAGCTGTGAGTAAAAAAAAAGGCCGGCAGCCTCAGAATATTACTCAGTTTTGACAGAGCTGGATTTGGTCCTTGATCCATCTGTTTATCCTCTAGTTCTGAGATGAGTGAACTTGTTTTCTTGTGACACCATATCCAAGAAATGAAAACCTAGAGACGGTGAGTGCTACTTCTTTTGAACTTACTCACTTCTGTTCATTTATTATGCTCTTAATAAAACAGTACAACAGGCCCTGCTCCTCCTGCAAAGCCACAAGGGATCACTGACTTCTTACAACATAGTGTTTGGAGAATAAAATCAGCGGTGCACACAGAGTGTATGAGAATGGCACAAGACACTGAGGATTAAGCGTGAGTCAAAGAAGACATTTGAGCATCTGTTGTTTATTTGTCGAGGGACAGAGTCTCGCTCAGAGGAGTCCCAAGACTGGAAAAATGCAAATCTCAGAGTGACTTTAAAGCTAAAAATGTAGCAAGGAGAATCAGGTGCAGCGGTTGGTTTGAAGGAGAAGACAGATATTTTTCTCTAATGTGTCAAGATGTTCAGGGGATTTTTTTTTGGAAGAAAATGGAGTAAGCTCAAGCAAAGGTTAGAGAATGACTCGGCCTGCCAGGAAAGTACCGGTGTTTGGCAGAACACTGAGATACAAAGCAAGGGCTCGAATGATCACGTAGCGTTGGGCATCTGGGCTCCCAGTGGGGGTCGAGATCACACGGGAAGAAAGAAAAGAGTGCGAGGAAGTAAGACAAGTCATAACTTACCAACATGCTTGATGAGTCACCGTCATATTTTCAAATATTCAGATCTATCTACACAACATTCATCTTTGGTTCAAGTGACTCAACATGACCTCAAACAGTTTTATTCTCAAGCAGATAATGACAGAATCTCAAAACTGGACACAGGAGGCTTCCAGAGAGCTGATGGCCTGTGAAGGCGGGCAGGTTGCAATACTACAGGGTGGGATTTCTTCCTGCTGGAGAGGGGTGACAAGTTGGCAGCCAATTCTCCACCAGCACTCGGTGCTTAATCTGTCCAAATCTGTCTCATTATGGCAGCACACGTGTGCCTGCAGATATCAAGGACTCTGGCAGTCGAGGACTTTATCAGCCAGCGTCTACTGTAAGAAGCTCTATGTTTCTGATTCTCTATTTCAGTCCTGTTTATTCAGATCTAAAAGCTACAGAAGTACAAAAACAAGAAAATCATCTGATTTTCCTTTTGGTTCCTTTCCCCCGTGCAAAATTGATATTTTTGCCTCCTGATTGTGACAACAAAGGTTTGTTTGGACGTAGAATACTAGGAATTCAGCCCACAACCAGGGACTTCATTGTTTTGACTGATAAGCTCCTTCAGGCAAAGAGAAAACAGACAGAGAACAAAGCTGGGACTTAATGTTTTTTGAAACAGTCTGAGAATCTTTCCACTGTAATATTTCACCAAAAACATAGAAAGAGGCCTTCTGTGATACGAGATTATTGACATCTACATGATACAGATTTCATAGTGTGTGGTGTGTGATGTTTTTCTGAGCAGTGGTATGGCCTATCACAGGGAACTTTTTCTGAAGAGGGCAACATAAAAAGAACTCAGTCACCAAGTGTGGTCAAACATACTTGTGCCATCATTACAGGCTAATGAAATCAAACCTCACCTGTCCCTCCACCAGCTCTTGATAATGGATGATAAGTGGTTAGATTTTTGCAGTGTTACATGTTGTGTAATCATCATCAATCTCTGCCTCTTCTCAAGGAAAATGATCTTCATTAAGGAATAATATGGAGAAAATGTGTCAGGATTTTTTATGGCAGGTACAGGATTTTATTTGAATAGTTTTTTTTTTGTTTTTAGGCTTTTTTTGACCTGCAAACAACATTTTTGGACCCAAATATTTCTTTTCCTACATTCTGACACATTTTTGTGCATCATTCCTGCCTTCTCTGCAGCATTTCACAACTTTAATCAAGTCTTATGCGCTTCAATGTGTTTACTGAACTGTGGATGTTCATGAAGCACATTGTCTCATCATGATAAATACAAACATTTAAAGACTTGAGCAGTAAGAGTTGTTGAGTTACTACACAAGGTACAAAGCTTTAGATTGATAAAAGTAGCCTACGCATAACCTAAATGTAGTTTAGTGAGATATTACCAAGCATACTTTGGCTTTGTTTGTTTGTCATCACACCAGAAAATGTAAATGTTCAAATAATCTAGAAAATAATTAATTCCAGTGACATACATGATGTAAAATGAAAGCCGAAGGTTGTTTGGAAATACCAGGCCAGCTCTACAGCTGTCTGCCAGGGTTTTTCACAATGACTTAAAACATCAAAAAATGTTGTTTTTATTTCCCTTAATGACATCCTGAGACAAGTTGTATTATTGGGAGCACTTGCCATATGAGAAAAATATTGAACACAGCTACAGATTACTAAGAATGCAGAGTATCTGATCTCTTCACAGCCCAACATAGTGGACAACCATGTGCTGTTTTTATCCACTTCTTTTTCTGCAGTTCCTGTCAGTTTATTAATGAAACTTTACAGAAATGGCATCAAGGATGAGCAAGGATTCAATATTCTTCAAAGTGTTTTGTTCTATGCTACAGGGCTTTCTAAATGACCCTGCCTTTGTTTAATTCTAGACTTAATCAGAATTCAGCCTGAAGGTCCTCAACACGGCAGCACCAGGGTCCATTTTAATATCCAGGAAATACATGAAAGAATATGCAAGTGAGGACAGGTTATAATGTAAAAATATGAAATGGAACCAACACTCGGAGGAAAAACCTCACCGACAGACACGACTCAAAATAATCTAAAATCTGAGATATATCGTCATCTTTGAACATAATAATGACCTTTGACATGATTACAAGATGAATTCAACTCTTCTATTCAGGGAACAAACAAATAGTAGTCCAGAGGTTCAACAAGTCCTCATGAACTTGTTATATCGAGTCTTTTCTGCAGATGCGTAATACCTGTTATTATCTCAAACAGTTAAACTGACTTTCACATCTGAGCTGAGATCTGAGAGACGAAAAACAAGCTAATAATGTTTTGAATGTGGCAAATGAGAGTAAAACAAGTGCAGGCTGTCTGTGAAAAGACAGAAGAAGAGTAAAAAAAACTGTAACGGGATTGTGTTTATACCCCAAAACTTTTAATTGATTCGTTTTACCTGTTGTGCTGCATGATTGATTGTTTTCTGGTGGAAGTGTGTTAAATTACTCTGACATAATTCATGCATCTTAAGCCTCATTTTCAGGTAATTTGCAAAACTTTCAGATGAAAGATCTTTAAAAAATTAACATTATTTTGAGAAATAAAATGACAATGATGTGGTGAGTAAAACAGTCTCTACTCTGATTAAAAAATGCACATAATTGTACAAATTAGGTGAAAAACTGATAATAAAAACTGCCAGAGGCGTTACAGTACCCTGCAGGTGACGCACACACTGACAAACTCTCAGAGCTTCATCAAAGCAGTCGGTCTTTGACAGAGAGCCGCTCTTATCTCCATCTCTCGTGACTCGATCTGCACAGTTCATATTATTTATGATTAATGAGCTGTACTCGCAGGCCACATGCAGTTCTGCACATGGAGCTGACTTCATGAGGAACAGAAACTAAAGCTAAATGGAGAATCAATAGCTATTACTACAACGGGCTTTGGGTTACTGTAACTTTTCCAGATGTCAAAACATAGAAGGAGTGAAAGCTCTTCTTGCAGAACTGTAGAGAAAACAAGGAGTTAACAGTCTTTAGCACAACTTTATGAGTAGGTATTGTCCTTTCTGGTGACTGGTAAGTGTCAGACAATTTGCAAAAGCCACAACACAACAAAAATGTAGCTATTAAATTTAAGTCCCATGAAGGCCAATACACGATGAGCCTCCTACAAAGTTGTATTTATCGGAAAAAAGCAGTGTTTTACTTTCTCTCACTACTTTTCTGTGTCCATTGCATAGACTGGTCTATTGGAATAACTGACGTGGGGAACTGTAAAAATTAGACTCTTTTAACTATTGTGGCTACATTACCATTGTGTTGTGATGTTTGCATTTCTGTTGTCGTGTTTGCATTCATGTTGCTCAAATGAAATTTGTGTTGGAGCTGTTTACATTTATGATGTGGCTTTTGCAAAACATCTGACATCTACCAGCCTCCGTACTAGACTGATCAAAGACTCCGTTTTAAAAATAACACAAGCTCTTCATGAGATCCTGACAAGAATTCCTGAAATGATGACATCATCACATACAGATTTCCTAACTGCTCTTAGACACGTTTGAGGGATGGGCCTCAAACATCAAGGTCTACCCTTAGGGCTGTCCAATCAGAGAAAAGGGGTTTGTAGAGAGGGGAGCCTTAGAGGAACAGCAGCTAAAATGAAGCATTTAAGTAAGTGTGCTAGAAATATGGATTTTTTTGAGCAGTAAATCATTAAAGGCTACTATGGGGTACCAGAGAGACAGTACAAAGCCTTAAAAAAGCACAGTACCGCCTTTTTAACTCATTACGGGATAATCAGGCCAATCACAGACTTGATTCCCCTTTCATGAACAAAGGCCAACAAAGTCCTTATTTTTCTATGAAATAATTAAGTAAAATAAACTTATTTTACTGAGTAGTTTTTAAAAGTACAATACCCACCTCTACTCTTTGTAAGTAATTCACATTTCCTTATTCCTCATTTCTCTCGGATGAAAAAGCTGCTGTTATCTCTTATTTTCAAGCTATAACAGGGGCAAGATGCGTGTAATGAAAGAACGCATTGGACTGAGCCTGTTCACATAGATTAAAGGTCAGATGATGCACTTTGTCGGATCTTATACATCAAAACACTGTGTTCATAAAGAACATCAGTGAGGGCATCCTTGCAAAGAGCTTATCATGCACCCTTAAGGGCTGAAGAAACATCTTAACTAAACGACTCAGAGCAGGTGGATTTGTTGCACTTAAAAACCTGCTATGGACTATCAAGGATGAGTGTAAAACAGAAAAAAAAAGTTAAATAGAATAAATGACGTTTCATGATAGGAAGTTGGAATACATATTCAAAACTGAACTATAATTAGATAAAAGCACCACCGCAATCTGAGGACATGAGCAAACAATTAAACAGAGACACCATTAAACTGCTTTGTTCCATTTTCTTTACACAGTTTAAGATAAAGAAACCAACATCGCTAAATGTTTTGCTTCTATATTCCTTTCTTGGAAACTCAGCTGTCTCCTATCAGCCAATCTAAAATCTTAAGCTGTGCTGAAAGGAGGCTGTAAAAGCAAAGGTGGGGCTTTCACTTTTTGGCACAATGATGAATTGAAACAAAACAACACATTTATTTTCTCACCATCATGTTTGCAAAGGGTCTGTCATAGTTGCCGACGTAGAGGAGGCCAACAGTCTGTGGCAGCAGCCTAGAAAGACAAAAAAGATCACGGTTAACACCACACAACACGACAGAATCTGGGTGGTAATAAGAAATCACTACGCTGCTTCCATTTTCCAGCTAGTAACAGAACTGCAGGGATGTGAGATTACACCTCCATGAGCCCTTCTGTCTACCCGCGCAGCTTGACGTTTCTAAACTTAAAGAGAAAACTACAGTATGGGCACTCTCAAAGCAGCAACACAAATGTGAAGTGTGTGCAGAGACAGGGTTAGGGGGCTACGCAGCGCTGCATCTCCATCTGTGAGCTCTCTGTGAGCCAAGTCAATTCAGTTTACTGGGGTTTATATGAGAAGTATTCCTGTGAGTGTCTGTGCAGTATTCGTGTCTCATCCTGGAGATCACGCCCAACAGATGTCTTAATCACACACTGCTTGCCCGTTATTTCGAGACACTATATGCCATTATGTGTGGCTCAGACTTAATATAAGACCACTTCCACTTATTTATTCCTCTGCAGAGCTGAAAAAAGGTTATGCAGCTAAAAACAAGCGGAGCTACAAAGTCTGATGCACTCGAATCAGATCCTGAAACCCGAGAACATCCACCCATCTTCTCCAGCCCCCTCCTGTGTGATGATAGCTGGCACACGCAGGGCGGAAGCAGCAGTAGGCATTAAGAGAGCCATTATAGTCAGACTGGGGTGGACACTGTCATGGTCCAAGACCCTATAGTCCTCTGAGCAACATTCTGTGTCCACTTTCCGCAACAAACAACAGAACAATTACACCAATTATGCTGCATTTCTCTAAAACAACACATTATGATGCAATTCTGCCAGAGGGAACGAAGCAGATGAGAGAACAGATGAGAGAATATTTCAAAAACAGACTCTTATGTTGTCGTTTACAAGCTGTTCCACAGCACTAACTTGATTGTCCATTCACAATTGGCATGTCTGGGCTCAGATTGTGAGAATCTAAGCTCTATGTCGAACAAAAAGAGCCCTGCTGTCTTCAAATTTCACTGCAGCATCAATTTCCCGAGTTAAGCTTTGAAGTAAAAATGAGACAGCAGAGAAGACTGATAAGTACAGACTGTTGTTGTAAAATCCAGACGCTGGTGAAATGTCACTGCAGCCGAAGAACTGCGCGCAATCAAACCTGTATTACCAAACAGCCAAAACAATATGTCACGTTGTTTATAAAACTGGGGAAGCAAAGGGATGAGGAATCACCTCAGAGCGTGTCTAGAAGGACCTTAAAATCTCGTTTCTGTTTCTTTTTCTGCAGGGATAAAACATGACAAAGAAACGGATGACAAACAGGATCATTTTCTAACTCCAGTTGAAGAATCTTCAAAAGGTAAAAAGAGGGATGAGTCACTCAGACTTTTTACCTGGAGCTTGCTATGTAATTTTATGGTAATCCTGTGGTGTCATTGTGTTTTTCACTGCTCAGTCTGTCTTTGTGTGTTGAGTTTCACAAATTAGAGGAAAAGCCAATTAAAGAGTAAACAGGGGACGGGATTGATGCTTTATTACTACTCCAAGAAGATTAATGAAAATAAAGCAACAAACTTTGAGCACAAAACAATACATAGTTGCTGTAATGCTGTAAGCAGCCACTTTAAAATGACATAAACACTGCTACATACACTGGAATAAACTGTAGAAAGTCTCCTCTATGGTGGTGAAACGAAAGATTAAATTACATTAAATGTGTCTCCTTCAGTCCGGGCAGACAGACTCTCGGGGCAAAAGGGCGCCAACTCCACAAAGCTTTATTTACATACAGGGAAATCTTTCAGTGGGTCGGGAGTCCAAAGACAAGCTCCGTGTTTGTTCTGAAGAACTCACCATGTTTGCACTGACGGCTACAAAGCTGCCAGCAGATGCCCTCTTGACATCTCAGATCCAATTTCTCTGATTTACACTAGAGGTGCAGAAAACATCATTTTTACACAAATAACTCTCTGCAACTGCTTCTGCCAGCTGTTTGAAAGACACAGAGGCTCAGTGCCAGTATTTTAGTGAAGACAAACACTCTTTGGCACCGTACAGAGAGGTCACAATGGTTCAAATCTTTTCACTCAGTTCCAAACTTGTAAATTAAATGATTATAATATAGAGAGGAAAATATGATTTCACTTGCACTAACCATATGGTGGATCCCTGAATGAATGAATGAATGAACATCAACCCACAGTGTTTGAACCATCAGATTAAGTCCAACAAATATCCTAGGGCCAGTTGTTCGAAGGTTATCTGATTGGATTATGGTTAATGAATTGAATCATATTTTGAAAACAGGTTGTTCAGAAGGAAAAGAAATGGATTAGAGTCTTAGTTTTAATCTGGATCAAACCTTCACTTTGTGTTGTTTCAAAACTTTTCAGTAGGATCTGGATAAATCTGATCCAAAAAAACAGGATTATCCTGATCCCAACAGGGGGTAAGATTTCAAGGTAGATTTCAGGAAGAAAAATGTGGTAAAACTTTATAAGTGGTCAGATAATACAGTATTTGTATCATTTAGTGTATATATGTTTGATTATATTTTGCACTTGACTTGTTAAACCATTGCACCAACAAACTAGATGATGTAGACATGAGCTATCAATGAAGCCTTTCAGTGGAGTAAAGTAAAAATGAAATAAAAATGATCTTGTCTCCACAAAATAATCCCCCAAACAGATTTCAATAGCTGTACATTGATTTTAAAAGAAACAACCACCAAAGATGAACCTGTAAAAAATAGCTTCAAGCAATGTCCAGTCAGTCTCTCATTCTGACATTGTACTCTGTAGGACTCCTGCAGCTGCAACCATTTTCAAACAGTGGGGGGGTCAAAAGCCTATACTACTCAGAGATAGAGAGGTGCAGCTTTTCTGTCGGCCTCATAACTTATTAGATTTCCAGTGGACTTACGGTTAGAAATATGCTGAAAATTGTTCTCATGCGTTTCAGAAATCTTGTGAAATGTTCAGTCTTACTGTTTGACAGGCTCTTCAGGTGGGTCAAAGGTGAAAGCCCCTGACTTCATTGAGGATTCGTTACACACAGTATGGATCGGGATGATGTAATGATACCTGAGCCCACAAAACAGCAAGACCAATCACTGAAAGCCTTGATAATGGCCTCTAGAGAAAATCTAAGCCAGTTTGTCTGAATCATCTCCTGTTCCTGGTTTTCAGAATCACTACACACATAATAATAAATGATTATGTAACTGTTACTCATCACCTAGTGCAGAGTTCTGGTTTCAGTGCCCATAATTCAAGAAATCTATACAATACTCGGCTCTGTTCAACTACCATGCATGGGAGGGGGACTTGCATGCAAATCTGGAATTGCTTCATCTTTCCAAGCGTCTTTTCCTACCTCTCCACTCCTCCTGCAGCACAATAACCACCATCTGCCTCTGCGCACACTTTCAGGGAGGCAATAAAACTTGCAAGGCTGTATGCCTCAGTGGTACACAGAGACATGCTCAAGGACTTTCTGTGTGGGCTGATGAATAAACGGTTGCTACCTCTTTGAATGTCTGTCCATTCTCAGACAGTGGCTGCAGAGAGATATGAAAACCTACACCGAGTCTGAATGAGGTCGGATGAGTGCTCCTTTTGCCAGCTAAATTTCTTCTTTCAGAGAATTTCAAAAATATCTCTAATGGCAACAATGTTCATCTGTGTTCTCCCACACACAGGGGAAAGTCAAGAAGCTGACGAGTTGGCCCTGCTGGCCGACTTTAGAGCAGAATGAGTGACTATGCCCCGCTGTGCTCCCCTCAGTCTGTTGTCGCTGAATGATGGAGAGCTCATGGCTACAAAGCTGGGACAGTCAGCGAGGTCACCTGGCTCTCAGAGGAAAAAGTCAGCATGACCAAAAGCTCTTTGGTGTCAGTCTGTTTTCCTTTGCTCACATGATACTGACAGACTCAGCTGAGGAGAAGGCACACAGAGAAAGAGATGCGCATTGTGTTGTGCAGAGAAAAAGAAAATGAGTCCCCAGCCATGCCTGCAGCTGTGTGAGATTGTGCCGGGGCACAGTGTGGTGCTCTGAGCGATATGTGAATATCAGCATGCTACAACGCAAATGATAACACTGCTTAAACGTGAGTTTAAAACGTGAATGCATACCTTGTTTGTTAATGGGGTAAACATGTTTTAGCGCTTTTGTTTGCTTCACGGCTTGAAGCAGAGCCGAGGCTGATCGGAATGCTGCTATTTTTTAAGTATTTGCGCATATTGAAGAGCTGAAATTTGCTCTGCTGGTGGTGTCACAAGAAAGTCTTTATTTTTTTTGTCTTTATCTTTATGGGTATTATCTTGCAGGTTGTTTGGGTTTTCCCCTTGGCACCATAAACACCTGCGCCAAATTACATGGTGATCCAGCTGAAGGCTGTTGTCCTAGAGTAAGGTGACCATAATCCAAAAGCCCAAAAAGAGGACCACTTGCCCGAAATTCAAAGACAACAAAGCAGCTTTAAAACTCACACATTTATTCAGAAGAAATACTCCTTTTTTGCTTCAGGTGAACATCTTCTATAATGTATACATGAATGTTGTATGGAAGGCTGTTTCCACCGTTCCAAAATTTAGATAATGTTAAACTGGTTTTGTTGAGATTTTCTCTTTCTTTCTTTTTTTTGCACACATTGCAAAATTTTGACAGAAAATTTCTGAGATCAAAAGTCCAAATTTCAACATTTTCCTCATAATTTCTGCGATTTATCTCAAAATTTTGATGTTTCAGCTCAAATATGACACCTCATAACTTTGTCCTGTTAGCTCAAAATTTGACTATTATCACAGAATTTTACTTTTATCTAAAAATTTTGACCTTTCATCCGAAAAACTTTGGCTTAAATATGGGCAAAAAAAAATTATAACACCGGTCGCAGCCACTTCTGCAGTTTGTCTGCAGAAGTGCATTTCTACTTTAGCACTTTCTGTCTGAGAGCACAGGGTTTGCAATCAGAGCATGATTTTCTGCGTGGTCAGCATCTTGACAAGTCGGTGCATTTTCAGATACTTAAAATCCTTGTTCGAGAGATTCTAACGAAATTGTTTATATAGCAATTATTACAGCAGTGGATGGATCCCTCATTGCTCTGGCCACTGCAAACATTAGATTCAAATTTAGATGCAAATTCATCTGGTTTCTGTTCTTGTATATTTACTTTCATCCGGTGTCTGGTGGTGTGAAACAAACATAATTAAGATCATAATTCAGAGAGATGCATGAATGTCTGCAAAATGCAAAGGTATTCCATCCTAAAGCTACTGAGGCAATTCTGTCAAAACCAAGAGAAGAAAAACAAACCATGTTCTGGATGCACACTGCTCATTAAGTGCAGCTTTTCAAGAAAGTGTGTTCTATCCAATTAGACACACAAACATGTACACAACCAGGGATTTCATGACAGTCTCCAGTGTGTCTGTTCTGTAGAGTACCTGGATAAGGACGGAGAGGTCAGTGATTCCGAATAATTTATGTTGTAGAATATCAAGCATAAAATGAGAGAAAATGGGAGGTAGTCGTGTTTTCTTTGTGCATGCAGCAAATGAGTTGTTCTTGGGGCTGAATACTGACACAAGGTGATGACATGAGAGGGACTTTTTGCGCTCTGTAACAGCATTACTGTAAGATGATTCGAACCTCAGGAGGGGAGAGAAAAGGAGCGGCACTGAGCAGAAGAGGTTCATGTCAAAGGGATTCAATTGCTTTGTATGAATCAAAGCATGTTTCCGATGCTGACACGCACACGTGTGAGTGGATGTGTCACTAAGCCACGTGCTACAGAATGTAAGGTGCGATTAGGATTCAAAAGAAGGACAGTTTCCCCAGCGACAAAGACTCACCCTTCTCCTCCGATTTTGGTGATCTTGAGTCGAAAGTCCACAGAGTTCAGATTGGGGGGTTTCCACTTAAGGATGTCATCACACCTCCCGGCCTTGTATCTCTGCAAGAAGACACAATCAAATCAAATAAAAGTGGATGATTTGTATGAGATAAATGCATATTTAAGCTGGGACAAGGGTGACACTTTTGCTCGTTTTTATCAACCCATAATTCTGCAAAGCTAATGGCTGAATAATTTGCGAGCTGAGCAGTCATTAAGCAACCGTCGCAGTTAAACCCTCATACAAATTAGGCTCTATTATGATACACTGTTGGCATCTAACTATCTGGAGCAGCAAGACGTCCAAATGAATTGTTCTGCAGTGGAAACTTTCTCTTTGGGTGTGAGCTGAATCAAGAATTGCATACAAAAGGAGGCAAATTACAGAATTCATATTCAATTTTAATAAAACAATTAAGTGAAAGAACACAGTGTCAGCTCATGAATTTATAACAGGCTGATTTAATTTTTCACTCTGCCGCTGTAATACAATGTGTGGCGACATAATGAAACAACCTGCTCCCTTACATCACTTTGATTATTTATTTGTGGCTGACATTTAGGAGGACATGAAACAAGTGCACTGGAACATGAAGAATGTAAAGGCATGACGGGTGGAGGCGGGGAACAGATGATCAGATTCAGTCCTTGTCAGGTTGCCCGGTAACAGAAGAGGAAATGTGCGCAAAACAAGACAGTATTCCTCTGGAGAACTTGCGCTGTCACAGAATATAACCATACAAGGAGTTCCTGGCCCCGCCCACGGGTGCACACTACTTGAAATATGAAGTTAAAATCATCATCAGCACAGAGAAGCACATCACTAGTCCTCCACAAGATGAGAGATGGTTTGGCAAGCTTTTGAATCTGCTGGATATCACAGAAACCTGCAGCCTCTATACCTCTCTCATGCTTACGGTCAGGTTTAGGGCTTGGATTGAGCCTCAAAAGCTGTGCTCACCTTTCATGTTTCAGCAGCCAACACTCATTTTTTTGTTGTTGCTAAAAACCAAGTTTAAAAACTTCCAACATGAGCAAAAGGGATGGTTGTGTGTTTTCAGTTGAAGAATCATCATCTCCCTCTGCCGTGACCATCATTAACACTTCCCTTGCTCTGTGCTACAGCATCAGCGTTTCCCCTACCATTATTCTGGCGGGCCCTTGGAAGTGAAATTAGTGTCATTTTCAGCGCCATATCAAGGCAGAAGTAGTTTAAGATAACCTCTATTATAGATCTGGTCTTTACCCTGTTCTTTTATTTGATAGGCTAAATTATGTTTTTTTTTTTTCATCTTCTTACATGATGGGATGTCACTCAGTCACTACACATGATTCTCTTCTGCTCCCTGTATTGCACACAGCAGAGTTCTGCCCTGATGAGTGCACACACAGAGACAAGCACAATAGACAGTCAGGAAAAATAACGTCACAACCAATACAAGAAATGCAGAAAAAAAATCTCTGCTTTTAAGCGCTCTGAGGATAATTTCAGTGTAAAGATGGATCAGAAGTGCATCCACAAACAGACGAGTTAAGTAACATTGCATGAATAAATTGTGACTGCAGGTGTGAGTTCTGCATACATTGTGTTTTCACATTACATCGGCAACCCAGGAAACTGTCTCATGCATGCAATGTATTAACTTCTACTGCTTCTGAGGTATTCACTGATATCATCAATGTCATATTTATTTGAATGAAATCATGTGGCCAGTTGCTAAAAACATGCCAATGCATTTCTGATTCCCTGATATTGTCTAAATTCCCTGATAATGTACCTCCCTCACACAGCAATACACCATCTGTTTGGAGGCATCCAAACCCTGGTAACATGACAGGTCACTGGTTGTGTACGCTCCAGGAGGAGAAAAAAAGTAGTTAACAATATCTGAATATCTGTAACTGTGGAGTTCACAATCATTATTTGTATTGTACTGACAGTCTCTGCAATCAAGCCAAGGTTTTGAGTAGAGATTCTTCACTTAACTGTCACAGTGTAAAAAATTCAGATCAACAGACATTGATGTTCATTCATTGAAGGTGTTTGCTGTACATCAAAACTGTCAAAATCAGTCCGTCCAAGTTTACACAGCCAATATTTTGGAGTCAAAAAGCAGAATTCCATATCCTGAACTCAATCTTGGCTTTGTTTATCAAAATACTTCAAACACTAAATGTTAGATACTTAAAGCTCTGCGAGGTGAGTTTGCTGTGTCCTGCTCTGAGGATGTTTCTCGGACTTGGGCTCGGGTACTGGGGACTTGACCTGGGCTCTAGTTCAGGGAAGAGGACTTGACTTGGACACAGCCGGGATTTTTCTTTTGGTGACTCAGACTTGAGCTACAATAACTACCACAACACTGGTGTGACTTGAGATGCACTATTTCAGTTTGGTCTTTTGCACAGACAAACACAGGATGAACCGTAGCATCTATGAAATGTTCACAATGAGCTTCCGTTTGAGTTTGGATTGAGATGTGCCTGAAATACCTCCAAGTGTTATCAACTGAAATTGATGACTGATGTGATCTCAGGCCGACTTTGATGCAATCTACCTTCTGAGTATCAGTGTAACTTGAACATCTTGTACTGATGGCATAACCGCAAAAAGAAGAACTTGATTGAGTCAAGGGCAGACCGTGTTTGTGGCTTTAGTTGTAAAGTGAGGGGAAAACGAGCGTGGAGTGTCCTTCTGCTTTGTCCGTGGTTGAGCTGTGTGTGTGGGAGGCAGCAGCCTTCATGTGCCTTTGAAACCAGGACACTCCACACTCCACAAAGGCTATTCACTGCAGTCAGCCAGAGAGCAGGAAAAGAGGCCATGTCTCTTTTTGAAGAACCTCGACTGAGTACATCTTTTCTTCAGAAGACGTGGGTGTTGAAGGGAACATTCTTCAATGCAGTTAGTTATGCTATGCTGCACAGGCATCAAAATAACCTCCTGTGAAACGACTCGTAGCTCTAATGTGAAATGGAAAATACACACCTCTTCAATGATTAAGTCTGCTACATTTCTGATCAAACATAAGCTGAACAAAAATAATATACATTCTGAACTAACTTTTGGAGTCGTAAATAATATCAGAATGAAGATAACCTATGTTTAAATGTCTGTTTTCATGCATAAA
Source organism: Thalassoma bifasciatum (assembly GCA_008086565.1). Taxonomy (NCBI): domain Eukaryota; kingdom Metazoa; phylum Chordata; class Actinopteri; order Labriformes; family Labridae; genus Thalassoma; species Thalassoma bifasciatum. Next base: position 359,135 of record RPOG01000343.1, read on the forward strand.
CAACTACAGCACATAAAAACCCAGCTGTTTAATGAAGTCCACCCCCCTGAAAATCCACCACCCTAAGCATCTGTTGAGGCTTGTTTGTACCCTGAATGCTAAATGTGGATGCTACATTTTTTTTCAACCAAGATGAGCAAAACATTTGCTTTTAATGCATCCAAGCCCACATAACCATAGCAACAAGCCCATGCAAACGCAATCAGACTGCAGATTAAATGAACAGGCAACCTCCAAATCCAGTCCTAAATGAAAGTGCCGCCAGTTGCACTCTCACTTCCATTACGACTGTTGGACTTGTCAATAAGTGACTGCACATAGAAAACAAAGAGCTTTATTATCTAGGGCCAAAACAGTCTGCAGAAAGAGCCGACCTTGCATTCAGGAACACATCTCTCATCCATCAAACTCATTTTCATGTAATGATGTTCCACTGAATATAAATTACTGCCCTTCTGTTTGGATATGGCAATTCGGAGGCTGCAGGGAGGAAACGGGGGGGGGGGGGGGGCACAATGTGAATGCAAAACCAAGTATGAATTGTTTTCCAGTTATTCAAAATCAGAGCGCAAATGCCAAAATGAGACCTAATTTTTGAATAAAAAATCTGCAGTCATGAGCTGTCTCTGCTGGTATGTCAGGACATTCCTCTCATGGGAAAAAATTCAAACATCTCAGATATTCTGCTACTTCTTTAGTTAACATTCTTGTTCTTGTTTTGCAACTAATGTTTGATTTAATGACAAAAGAGCCATAAAGAACAACCTGATCTTGAGTGTTAAATCACATCAATCTGCGGTTGATCACATTTAAGAAAAAAAAACAACAGTTGCATCTGTTTGCATTATTGCTCCTTGAATTTCAGGGAGTAGTAACAGGCTCCAACCCCTGAAAATTGACTGGTTCCAAACTATCTCTGATAGAAATGGAGCAACATCCTGACCTACAAGTCAGGCAAAACAGCAGACCAGGCGTTAGATAATCTATACGTTTAAACAGTGGGTATTGCGCTTTTTCTTCAGTCTCTATACTATCCCTGTGGTAGCTTTACATGATTTACAACCATAAAAAAATCCCCATTTTTCTCCTCCTTGTGTTTTACAAAAGCTTTACTTCAGCCTCTGTCTGAAATGCTCATTATAGCTGCTGTCTCTTTAAGGTTCCCTGCTCCACAAACCCCCTTCTCTCTGATTGGCCAGCCCCCAAGAGGCCTGTCAGGGGGCAGAGCTATGGGCAGACCTTGGTGTTTGGGGACCATCCCATTCAACGTCTAATGAACCAGTTAGGAGATCCTTATGGCGCAACATTGTCATTTTAGCAAATGTTATGGAGATCTTGTGAAGATTTCGATAAGATCTTTGGAAGATCTCATGCCTTTTTGAGGACAGACTGTTTAATATCTAGAACACATGAACTGTAGTGGTTTGAAAATCTGCCTGCTAAGTATGAACATTGGTACTTAATATCCATGATTAAAATCTGAAAAAACTTAGGGGTCAGGGTATCAAAGAATTGGTATGGCCTTTACTAACAAGAAGAAAATCCCAAGGTGTCCAGAGTTATAGAAATGATGAACAATTTACTGATTGTTTTTCACTTGTCTTTCCATGAAATAAACTTATATCTTCTTCAACTCAGTTACATTTAACTATTTACGGCTGTCTTCTCAAACATCTCTTACTTCTTACTTTATCTCGTTTTAAAACTTCTCAGTGTTACAAACTCTTAGAAGCTCCAGCATGGCATGACTGCAGGCATCACGACTGTACAGCTGACAAAGTGCTCCTCTGCACTTTTCTATTCTAAAATTGAACTAAACCTTTTTGGCGACAGAGATAAAACTTTAAGTACTTCTCAAAACTGCCAGCTAAGACTTTTATAACTCCCACAAGCAAATGCTTTTACAGAACTGTCCAAATTGGACACAGGAAACACACCGGCGATGCTTACTCAAGCATGAATAGTACATTAAAGCTCCCCGAGAAACCTGAAGCTCAAAAATGTTTTTAAAAGTGAGGATTCATCAAAACAGCCATACATTACTTTACACACTGCAAATTTATCTTGGATGATTTGCAGGACTGAATGGTAGCTCCTCTCTAATGTCAATAAAGCACAAACAGGGGGGGAGAAGAGCAAACAGACAGCGTGAAAAGATATTGATCGTCTGTTGATGTGAGATTTGTTACCCTTTCAGAGTCCAGAAATAGTCAGGTCATATTTGATCTGCTACAATCCATATTTTCACAGGAAGAAATGAGGCTCTATCGTTTTTACCTTGCCTGATAAAAGAGGAAGAAAGAAAACTAAAATGTGGAACTGCTTATTTCTTAACACAACCTTAAGTGATGTCTCTGATTTAACATCCTTTTAAAGATGATATTTCTGTTTGACACTTATAACCTTGGCTACAAAAATTTCTGAAAGAAACTTTCATTTTGAGTTGATCTTGGCGACACTTGTGGAAAGCGTGAATGTACATCAGGTTTAAGTACAATTCGATGAAACAGAACATATTCTGGTGGAATGGTTTGCTTTTGTTGTTTACAGGAACATCAGTAACCAGTACTGACTCCTGTCCCTAAGGAAAGGGAAGTTATGCAAACAGAAGAATAAGTAGGTATGGAGCTGCTGTTTATGCAACATAAAACAAAAAACACAACTGTTAGGTTTACAGAAAATAATGGCAGCTGTGGTTGCCAAGGGACTCAGGTAAAATGTACAGTAAACTTGTTGAGAACTTTATGGAAAAACTTGTCAGTTTTACTGTATAAAACAGTTTTCAAACTGACAAAATTAACATTTTTTTTTGCTGAATTAGCATGACCACAGTGCTATTTGTACTGTTACTTTTGGTTGCACTCTAAAAAGTATTACTGCTTTTTACTTTTTCGTAATCTAATTGGTGCAACATTTTTACACTTCAAAACATTGAGTAGACTAAAATCAACATTTGGGCTAGGTCCCGTATTTTCCAAAATCTAAATGTACATTAAACACTGTTTTGTTGTTTTTCAATTAACATTTTTTGTTGCTTGCAGCTTTACAGTACTAAAGGGGCTGTGAGCAGTTTGAGCTCAAAATGCTTCATGATTTGTGTGAGCCTGGTTTTTACTTTTGTGTCCGATAGATGCCAAAGGGGCTGACAATGAAGTGGCTGAAGTAGGGAGGAGACACACTTCTGCGTCCTTGTGTCCACCTTGCTCTGCAATACTCCTCTGAAGCACCAGTGTGGTCTGTATGATTGTTAAATCATAAGTTTCTGGTCCTGCTTGGTATTGCTTGCTTTTTCCTTGAGTAAGTGATGCAGTCAAACACAAAGAAAAATGATTGCACCTGGTTTCTGAAGTTTTAATCATCACCACAGCTTTGAGTAAACAATAACATAATTCCAAGATTAGACTGCCATTGCATGCAAATAAATATTTATTGATATTCATGAGTGATAAATAAATCATTCTTTTCTCTCAAATAAGTATGGGCCCAGTGTAGGATACATGATTTATACACAACAAACACAGGCAACAATTAATCATAAATACCTGACTGCTTTCCTCACATAAAGAAGCTGGTTGATTAGTTGTACACTTGGCATCCTCATCACACATGAAAGGAGTGTGACGGATTACATTAAAGCCTTTCTTTATGAACAAATGCTGCTGAAATGAAGGAAGTGCTATTCTCCAGAAGAAAAGGAAAGCTTGGGGGTTTGTTAAAAGGTACGTCTTATGAATGCACATTTTTCTAGAGTCTCATTTCAATAACAGTGCCGTGCTCCTAGGCAGATATATTGTTGGAGTGTAAGAGGAGAGACAAGTCCAATAAATCTGATCCAACAGAGGAATACTGTATGTGTTTTAGTATTCAGGGGAGGAGGGGATGTGAGGATGTGCAGATTGGTGACAGATTAGTCTTGGAATAAACAAGGTTAAGGAATAAAGAGATTGTGGGCAGTAAAATAGTAAATCTTGAGGTAAATACTCTGCAGCTTTGACAATGATGCTGCAAAGAATAAACAGACCCGCATAAAGAGCTTATTCTGATTCATGATGCACATTAAATGCACAGTAACCAATGATCTGTCTAAAATCCTTTTTCAGAGATTCATTCAAAAGCTTTGACTTCCAAAAGTGTGATGAATCCCTCCTTCTGCAGGAACTTTGACTTTGGTGAGAGAGATTTTTTTTAAAAAGTGCAGACAGGCAGAATTAAAATAAATTCTTTGTAATCTTTGTACAGAGATCGCCATCTGGAGCGCTCTCCCATACAGTTCGGCCATCTGTGACTTCTGCTCCTAATTCAAAATCTTTCTGATGGTCTCCGAACAAAGGAAGCATATTCCAAGGACGCCATGTGTTTGCTGAGATAACACACCTACTGACGGCGGGCAGCAGCAGTGGCAACCTTTGTTCTGATATTAATGGGCATCACAGCAGCAAGACACTGCTGAGATTAACCTCCACACCACTCTAATCCTATTCACACAAGGAGAGATTGCTAATGCACTGGTGGGTCAACAGAATCAATGCTTTCGAAAAACCTGCTGCAGAGAGCGGTGGTGTTATCACACCCTTGGTAACATAAGTGTAAAGTAGGGGCGTTGCTGATAAGGATTCAAAGTAATTCTCGAGGCTTTTATATTTGCCACAAACTACTGGGATCTGGTCTTAGCCTGAGGAGTAATGGGCTTCTAACATGTAAAATAAGGTGAGATCGTTCTGGTCTGGGTAGGACATTTGGAATACAGGAACATTCTCTTGTTTTTTTTCTTTTGGTTGTTTTTCTCTCTCTGGTGTGCACGAAAGGGCTGTGGACTGTTTTTCACAATGGAAATGCAGACTTTACCTTGCACTCTGCTGTGGTTGTATATTAAAATTTGGACGCTGAGAAGTAGGGATGGGTATTGATAAGATTTTATTGATATCAATGCTTTTATGGATTCTGCTTATCGATCCGATTCTTTATCGACTCCCGTATCAGATCCTCCTGTGAATTTTTTTGCATAGGACAAGTAGCTTTACAGGTTTTCGGCGCGAACGTCAATTCAGTTAGTTCATAAGTAAATAAATATGAAATTGGTCAATGGATTTAATTATCTCTAGACGTGAAAAAGCAAGTAGAAATTACACATCACGTGACTTCAATGTACTTGTACGTTATTGACTGAAAAAGGCTACCTATAAATGCTTTGAGTTGTTTGGAACCCTGAGCTTGCCGTAGTTATGCTCAAGTCAGCCATGAGCATGCATTTTCTGTTTGGTGAACATTTACCTGTTGGTATATTGAACATTTTGAGTTTTAAGTATAATGCTATGTATGGTAACAGTTGTCATACCAATGTAATTTCCTGTATACGTTACCATCAAGCTAGCACTATGTTTTATATACAGTGTTTGGTACATTGGAAGATGTATAACATGTCGGAGTGAACTGAATAGGGATCTCTTGTGAGAGAATAATGTGCAATTCTTTGTATATTGAGTTTTATGGATTCTCAAGTAAAACTTCAAGAGGAAAATCCTAAATCCTAAATCAGAGTTTTCTTAGGAAACTGTCATTTATCTGCTGAGCTAAGGTCATCGGGGAAGAATACTGGACATAAGCTCTAATGGATAAGGGAATCATTAAGAATAAAGGCTAACGATGTTGATAGATTGAACCATTCCTTTTCAATTCTTAACAGAAACCAGTTCTCAAATCCAATCCCTATTGAGAAACATGATGCAGAGGAAACATAAACTATGAGGGAACTGTCCAAACTAGCAGGGATAAAAGCTAGGGTGGTAAATCAAAGCACAAGAGTCTCACTCTTATTGCAAAAAACAAATGGTGCAATTCTGGTCACATGTAGCTTCAGGAATGGATCCGCGAACTGTTACCTGTGGGCCTCTGGCTGAATTACCTGTCCAGGCAGATCTCATATGTCATAGCTCAACTACTGCTCTGGAAGCTAACAGAGACACATTAGAAAGAGCTTTGCAGCTGACAACAGTCTTGAATCCATCTTCGACTGCAGAGCAACTAATGTCCTGGATTTTCCACAAGGTACCAATCAAAGAGAGCATGACTGTTAATGTTACAACTGCAGGAGCATTCCCTGACTTCTCTACACTTCAAACAAAGCTTGGAACCCCTATAGTGCTGAAATGGATCCATGAAAAGCAAACCAAATGCCAACAGACACCTTAAGCTGCATTAACGGCAGACTGTTTAACCAGGGAGGAATTAGCTATTTTTCTCTGGAGGGAGGAAAAACCAAGGAATACTGAATCACCCTTAAGGGGAGCAAACTTAAGAAACTCTTGTCTTCGCTCTGGGAGATGACATTAAGAGATCCTCTACAACCCAAAATGATTCCCACTGCGCAGCATCCTTAATGAATAATGGCTCATTTAAATGGGATGGCATATAAAGAAGACCTCAAACAAGACTCGTTGTGTCAATCAATAATCCAATGGCACTGGCTAAAGGTCAAAAAGAAAATGCAGTCAGTCATTATCTAGATTCTATATTTTGCAGGGCAATGAATCAGAAAGCATCAAAAGTGCTGTTTGCAGGGATATAGGTAACTTTGAAGAGCTCAGTATCTGTGAGAGGCACATAATCAGGCACAGTATCAGTGAACACACATAAAAGACACCTTTTACCTTTCTATAATATCCTAACAGAACAAACGTACTGTTCCCCTTAAATCTACCTTTAGCTGATGTCCTTAATTCCGCTCTGTAAATATTTAATAGCCTCTTAGAAATACTTCTTCAGTGTTTCCCTGCTGTTAACTCGATAAGTTGCCCTTACTGCTCATCACATCACAACACATCACATTATCTCACTTGACGGAAGGGTAAGGTGTCCCATTACAGAGGCAGAAGACACTTCAGTCTCTTGTACCATTAATTTTATCACAACATCATTGAAACGCTGAACCTGGGGCAAAAAACAACCACATACAGTTTAGAGAAGCTCATAAAAGTGTTTGTCTCTTGCAATCATTGCTCAAATTGTCTCATAAAATTCTGAAGCTTGTAGCTTTTGAGAAAGGCAACTAAGATACAGCAGAAAGAAAAACTCTGTTCCTTTTGTCACTGCTTGTGTTACAGTGATGGTCCCTCATCACAAGGCCTATGATGACTATGGTCTGTCTTTGCAATCCAAATTCAACCACAAGGCTGCTGTTTAAACAAACTTAACACAAAAATGAGGAAGTTTGTTTCATAAACTATTTCTTAGTTGTCGAAAAAAATCGGAAAAGCCATACAGCTTATTCTGCTGTATTCCCCTACCATGAAAAAAGGGGAATAAACAGGCTCTCCAACGGTATCATTTCTTTTTTCAAAGTGCTGTTTTTACAACTAAGAAGTACTCTACCAAAAAAGCTTTTTGTGCTGCATTTGTATTAGATGCATGCACATAAATGGGGCTTGGTTGGAGTGACTGCAGCTCATTAGTTGGAAATAAAAATGATTTTGTTTTTGCGTGTGTTTAGGTGATTGTTTAGTCCTTCTCTCTTATTTTGTGTGTTACATTCTGATGCTGTAACAGAGAAGTTGAGCCAGACACTGTTGCATAACATTGTCTTTTGTAACTTTGCATCAGATGCATCATCATTCAGCCACTCTGGAACCTGCCAGCTTTTCCAAGCTGTCTTATTTGTCTGGGCGCTTGTGCAGACCAGAACCAGCTGCTGACCTTAAGGAGTTTCAAAAGATTTCTTCCTGTCTGATTCAGGAAACATTTTAAGAAACAGTATGCTCACAATCCAAGGGAAATATTCATTGAACACATGAAATATTATTTAATCAGTGGTAATTTTTGAAGAGAAGCTTGCATCATACACAGCCTCACCGCTACAGGGGACTCTTATCACAATGAAAAACAAATAAGACACCTACCAAAAAACAGACTTTTCCAAACAACAACCTGCACATGCAACCAGATTTTTTCTTATTGACAAAGCTTCTGAACAACCTGACTTAATCCATCACTGCTTTTTCAAACAGCGATCATTTTAAAGCTGGAAAGAGCACCTGTCTAAACAAATCACAAACCTTGTCGAACATTGTACATCTAATCCGTGACTGGGATGCTGATGTTGCTGTCACCTCACATGGTTCGATAAAATCTCAAGCAAAACCTTATATCACGCAGCCGTGATGATTTCTACACCTTCCTGTGACCCAGTTGCTCATCGTCCGTCAAATTCACTGAGGCTACAGAGGAAAAAATGACTCTGAATCAATAAGTGGCTGCATGAAAAGCAGCAACCAGGGGCTCTAAATCCAAATCTGCTTTCTGGTCAGGGCTGTTTGAATTGGAATTGAATGCCTTCTCTTAAAATATGCAGAAAGCTTTTTACATCATACGAAGGTCAAAAATAATCCAACAATTTAAATGAATTGGTTTGTCTGTTAAGTGTTTTTATATTGAATCAGAGTGGCTGCATTTTGAAGAACTTGATCAGAAAACTGACGTCAATATGAGTTGACAAACCTGCTACTTTTAAAAATGTAAACCCGATTCTACCTGAATATGAAATACAATCAGCATATTTATTTTTTTTATCTAACATTTAATATGTATGTGGCTCTTTCACCATTATGCTGCTAGGACTCAGTTCATGTGCATGTTTCATAATCATGCTTTGGGTGCCAAAAATACTTTCGCATCCGTCAGGTGTTCTTATAATACTGGCCGACACTGTGTACTGACCTTTTTTTTCTAATTGCAGCCCATTTTGTTCCTTTCACCACACTGCAATTGAGCATTACCATCCTGATTCCAGATGCTGTAATGATGACAAATGAGGCTCTGCTTGCTTCCAAACAGCATGATTCACTATAAAAAACTAACAGACAGGTGGGCTTACAATTATTGGATTGCTGTCACTATGTCATAAGAGACTGGGAAAAAAGAGCCCATAAAATTCAGCACCTGACATAGTCACCTCTTACATGAGACAATATCAAACTTCCTATAGAAATGATGAATTAAACTCATCATAATTTCACCAACAACAAATACAAGAACATGTTTAAATGAATTCCAGGCACCCACTGATTAATAATATTAAATATGTGCTACGTCATACTTGGATTAACACAAAGAGCAGCCTAAAACACTGTGGTTTGTTTTTGTCTTGAATTTTAACCTTTGAGTCAACCCTCATTGTACTCCTGGAAAAGTTTGCACTGTATTTTGCACACCCCTAAAACAGACTGAGATGCTCTTTCTCCTTACCCTTCAAGATAGATCTTTATCAGTGAAAATTGTTGGCACAATGCCAATAACTTTCATTATAAAGGTTAAATAATCTCTGCGAACACTGATAATACTAGGGATCAATCTGGGAGAAGGATAAGACATAAAGTCAACTTATGTTACACCTCATATATGACAGAAAATCTTTAAATGTGAACTGAAATTTATTCAAAGGAGCAATCAGGTGCCTGATTAATTGCAGCAGCAAACTTTTTTGCATTTTGGATTATTTAACATGTGAACACATCCATGGTCAAAACAAAAGAGAAGCAGGTGTCTGTGTAAAGAGTGTTAACACCCATAATCCTCTGTGCTTTCAGATGCTTTGTGATGCAAATCCAGTGAAATCAAACGATCAAGGTTTTATTAAATTCAACATAAGTGCTCAAAGGTGTGCTAATGGTGAAAATCAGAGCATAATGGGAGCTATTTGTTTGTTTGTGTTGGAGTCCATTGATGCTTCAATCAGGTAAGTGTATAATTTACAATGCACTATCGTAAAAGAAAGATGACGCATTGGCTCTTTGCAGCATTATGCTTCATTGTTTGTGATTTTCTGACCTGTAAGATGCTTTAAAAGTCTGCTGTAGGAAACAATAAACTTTTTTTTTTCCTTTTCATGACACATAACAAGGTAACTTTGAAAAAGTCTGTCAGTTAAAGTTAGAGGGAGACTTGAAGACGCGATCTGAGGCACAGACACTTTAATGAATGTCTAAAACAAGTGTGCAAAACCCTCCATTTCTCTTTAACAGCATTTGAGTCAGTATGCACACCATCTGTCTGCACCCTGGCTCCATATCTGTCCTCTCCCTTAATGTAATGTGCCTTATTTCTCATGTATCCTTCAGTGGAATCTGAGTCCTTGAGTCCATCACAGGAGGAGAAAGCTGGAATAGCATTACTGTCACAGATAAAAGTGATTTTCTGTTCTCCTGACACAGAGTAGGTCATTATTCTTACCAAGGCAGCTTCTGTTTTTAACACAAACTGCACCAGGTTTGTTTTACTGTGCAGACTCTTCAATGCGGCTTTTGTTTATGTGAAATCCAGCAGCAGTGTGTGGCTTTCCAGGGCATGACTCATAAATTAAGAGTGACTAACGCTGAGCTGGATTAATTTTTATGTCAAAGTGTGTGTGAAGAAGATGTCAGTCAACCTACAGCTTTGAAAAATGACAAACTGCAACAGAGATGGAGGCTTACCCCGCATGGCTGGAAGATAAGCCCGTCAACTTCATGGCTGACCTGGGATGTGAAGCTGCCTTCAAGAAGCTGAAACATATAAAAGGAAACAATTTCAGTCAAGCAAAACTGATTTATAACAAGATGGCTGGCTTAATCAGCTGAGCACACATGAAACAACATTGATTTATGGAGCCTCTGCTGGAGCTGGAGTCATCTCCTGAGGTAACCAAAGTTTCAACAAACCCAAGAGGATCATACACAACAAATCCTACGGATATTGCAGCAAAGCCAAACACTTTTCATCAGTCTCGCCTTGAGCGTGCTAATAATCCCTCTGATTGACAAAGCAACCCTGAAAGATCAATATCTCTACTTTGACAGCCAAGCTTGAGATAAGAATAGAAACAAACCATTAAGTTCTCGATGAAGGGAGAAGTTGGGTTTTATATCATCTATTAACACCCTGCAGCACTGCTCTCTTTGCTGGGAAGAACAACTTAAGGCATCAAATCAGAGGAGCTGAGGCACAAGGGACGCCGCAGAGCGACTGTACAATAAGGAGCACATTTTCCACATCGCCAAGCACATCAGCAGCAGCAGCAACTACTAGAAAATTAGAAGCACTGAGAAGGGTGGATGTAATGTTTTTGTGTAGTAGCAAGAGTGTTTTATTTTCACACCTCTTTTAATTAACCCACATTTCCCCCACATTCTCCCTCATCTTCAATGGAATCTACTTTTATACAGCAGAGGTTTGAAACGTAGCCTCCCAGTGGAGGACACGCACATTATGAGAAAGCAGCTATGAAAAAAACATTAACCGAGGAGTGTTTTTCCACCAAGCTATCTTCACACAGGGAATGAAAAATGAGGAACTGAACATTCAAAGAAAAAAAATTGATCATGCTTCCTCATGGCCATAAATCTTACACAGGTGGAAAGCCTGTTAAATCCTTTTTAAATGGTGACACATTTGTTGGAGACATCAATTTTTGAGAAGAGCAGCAGAGCTGAGCTTGTGAAAAAAAAAATTGCTGAATCTTCTTTGCCAATGCCAAATAGCTTATTATGCTCTTGACTCCTGTTTTGACCTTCTGGTGGGGGGGACCTGGGGGTACAAAAGGATTTTTTTCTGCAGTCCAGCGTCACTGCACTGCTTGATACAGACCAAACAGTTTAAGCATTTACATATCAGTCACTTGTAAGCCCTACAATGCACAATTACAACACAAAGGGTTTTAATAGTTAGAGCAAATTTTCCATTTATATTCTGCTTGAGTAATGGGTTGTAATCTATTCTTGATGCTTCCATCATTTTACTTTTCAAAGTGGATTCTTTATTATTTTCCCCATTTGTTCCAAAAGGTAATTTATGTTTTTTGTTACCTAGAATTGACTTTTTTAATGGCAAAAGCAGTGTACAAGTGTGGGTCATTTGAAGACCTTTCATGTAACTCCAGTGAAATAATACGTTGGAGATTTGTAGGCTCACATAAATGTCAGATCAAAGAGGAGAAAATGTACCATTAAAATATTTCTGTCCAGTCAAGTATAAATCTGACCTCAAAGGTTTCTGCTTGTTCAGAGCTGGAGGAGACAACCTGAAGATGACAGCTGAGGTTGGCTGAGTACTCCATCTTCAGTGATATTTGAAATGCAAGGCCTTTAAATCAATACTGTTAGAATGAACACCAGATATGGGGGACGGAACTTCAGATGCGAGGTTATTCAGGCATGTTTTTTTTAGAAAAATAAAAGTTTGTCTAAAGTTCAACGTGAGGTTGTGTTCCTATTTTCAAACTGCTTTGGCATGAAGACAAACCTACTGCTGCTGCATCTGCTGCTGCATGAAAGGTAGAAAACTAATCTAAAAACATATCACATGCCTCGCAAAATATACTGCTGTAATGTAATATCAAATGCCAAATCTAATATATGGTTTCATATAACTCTGCACACAAAAACGTGAGAATCTAACTGGCTTAAGGAGGAGAAACTGCAGAATCACATGGATGATCTGTGGCAAAAAAAGAGTGATGCTCCGATAGAAACAGTTCATGGATGTCAAAATTATGGCTTTTAGAAATGTTCAAAGCTATAATAACTTGTAAAACATGAATAATTGGTTTGATTAATGAATGCAGTTGGAAAAGTGTACCACAGCTTTATCTATGTTTTATTTCATTGCACTCAGAGCACCAAAGCAGACTTTTAGCCTCCAAAAAGAATCATAGTGGGCTAAAGAGACAGGATGAAATACACAAATCAAGGAATAATGTGTGGGTGACCTTAAGGAGTGTTATCATTATCTTGTGCCGTTATGACCAAAAATGTCATTTTTGCAGTTTTAAGTCAGAAACTCGACAAAGAATCTTTTAAATGTCCACGCAAAGGTTAAATATATTTATGCAGACAGGAAATGGCATCGGTCAATAAAACAGACAAGGGATGCATTAGTGCACTGCTGCACAGGATATCAGGTATCATACTCAAAGCATCAGGATGGACTAAAGTAAAAAGTAATGCATTTTAGTTGCACAGAAAGGTAGTGAAAGATGGAACAAGAGACCTATTCACAGAGTGGCCTTTTACAACATATTACAGGTCTACTGTCTGAAAAAGAGAGAGAATTTTAATGAAACTATTAAACTTTAATTAACAAATGTCTGAATGACTGTCCAGCTGAGATATTTCAATCACTGCGCATGGACACTGAGAGCCTGTCGTGTAGGAGATAGCTGAGCTCTGGGCAGGTATGGAGACAGATTTTTAGTCATTTCTCCTGGTGCTGCCTGGAGACAAATCAAATTACAACCTCAATCACAAACACGGGAAGCGTGGAGTACAACATAACAACATTTGTACACAATGCACGGCTGGTGAAGTGTTTCAGACTCTGCAGGGCAGCAGACAAACCGAGGCTCTCCTATAAAAGATGGGAAAGGTTTCACAGCTGCTTAGCGGTGGACACCGGTCTCAGGTGACATTTAGTCTAAAAAAAAAAACTATTTTTAGAAAGCATGTAATAGATAATACAAATTCTAGAAAGTGGGACTTCTATTGATGTTGTGAAGAGATGATGAGAGAGAGAGCTACAAAGGTTTGTGGATCAAAAGATATTGTTGTGAACAGATACAATCATGAATTTTTGGGTGGAATCCACAAAAAGACAAGAATCTGACGTCATGTCTGTTCATCCTCTGATCCGTAGACTTTTGTGAGTCAGTGCAATCTTTCTTTCAGGTTTTTTTCTATGGCTTTCCAGCATAGGATCATTTGAGGTACTCTGACATCCATAACAGCAGTATGACTTGTAATCTTTGTGCAATTAGTAGGTCAAAGATGTTTCTCTTTTTTTGTAGGTTTCATGTTTCAAAAAAACAAGAAGATGGTAGAGGGCTCCAAGATTGTGGCTTTGTTAGTTGCCCAAACCCTTGAGTTCATGCAGTTTGACAGCTTCGAAAGTTTTCATTTGGGAGGCAGATAAGAAAAAAACCACCACTGAAGCCACAATGGAAAATTGTCAACACAATGGCGGGGAAAGCATCGGAGACAGCTTTCTCATTTAAATTTCAATGTCAGATTATAACAAACAAATGTGCAGAAACCTTTGCTGGTCTGTTCTTGAAAATTATTCTTCATCTCTATTTATTCAATCAGTGGTGTAACTCCATCAGGAAAGCACCAGTCCCATGGACATATCATACTGACCTATTACTTCAATCATCTGTTACCCTTTTTGGGGTCACCACAGCAGGTGATTCATTTTCAATTTGTGTTGACTTACAATATTTTGACAACAGGTGTCCTTCCTGACACAACCCTCTCCCTTATCTTGGGACCGGCACAAATGGGAACATTTGCTTGTGACTCTCTGCAAGACGACGACTCTCCAGTCAGCCCCTTTCTCCTGACCCACTTACTTTTAAAATCTCAAAATTTGAATATTTCAAAGCTTGAGTGACAACTATGTCTCATATTTATGGATTCTTTTGTAATTTCTCTCCCATCCAGCACTCTGATTGAACTTTTCTTTGTATAATCAACAGCATTCATAAAAACAGGTGGGTGGAAAGATGCCACTTGTGACTGTGAGTGGATATCGTCCTTCTTAAACAAAACTCTGACTTTCTGCTCCCTCGCTGTGTAACAACCAGAAAAGACCATGCATTTGGTAAAAAGCCTTACCAGACACATCACTTCAGCTGCAGAGCTTCTGCTTCAACAGAGAAAAAATACTCTGTGTCACTGGATGATTTCCTTTTTCCACTAACCCCTTGATGCTAAAATATCACTATCTCTGAGAAGATGTGTTTTAGGAAAGTGAGTGCAGTTGTTGTCCTTTAAAAGAGCACTGCAGTCATTTATCTTCAACACTAAAAATCTGTTGGGTCTCTGCTGGAACTGCAAAGAAAGCAGGGCAACATCAGTGCTCTCCAGAACAATGAATGAGTCACAGCAGATCACACAATACTTGACAATCGTGCTGACATGGAGAAGGCAGATAGCCAGACTAGAGAGAAAATGGTGTCTTTATGAGGGAGCGAAGTGTAGGCGGTAAGATCTGGGAGTTCCATTTCAGTTCTCTTGCCATCTTAGCACACCCACCCACCACCTTCGCCGAGCACACTGAACCCTGGATGAAGGGACGAGCGAAGCGAAGCCTTCCACTCACACATCCTCCTACGATGAGGAAGTTCCTCCGAGGGATAATGCCGAGAGGGGGCAGAGACCCTGCTTTCATGGTAAAGCTCTTTCTGAATGGAAACATGGAGTTGTGCCTGGTACAGTCGGGCTAGTGCGAGCGGAGGTGAACAACACAGGCCCCATTAAGAGATCAAGCTTTCATTGCAGACTTCAGGGCAGATGCGGGACAAAGGAAGTGGTCGGGAAGACGAATCAACCACTAACATGCCAGAGATGTCATTCCCCTGGAGAGAGCGTCTGTCAGAGTGATGGAACTCAGAGCATTTTCCTCTCCAGTGTTACATGTTTGGCTCTATTTCACAGTACCATACAATGATAAATTATATCTGCTCTGACATAAATGTAATGACTTTGAGTATGTTGTTTGCGTTCACTTCTCTGTTGGCTGTCTCCACTGGTAAAGGCCATTTTGTCGCAACAAACAGATGGAAAACCACCTGTCATCTGTTAAAATCTTTGGGTTTCCCCTCAGTGAATGATAAAAACTGATAGAACAGCATAATGAGACATTTTTTAAGCTTTGTTTTACTTTTGATTTATGATGAATAGTATAATACAAGAGACAAAAACACTGTAATAGAAATAGTATCTAAACATGCACTGATCTGGACAAAACACCAACAAGGTAGCTTCTTAAACCTGACTTGTATTTCTCTCTTGAATCAACATTGTAGACATCTATTTTTCAGCTTTGACTAATATAAACTTGGAATAAGAGACAGTCTGGCAAGATCTGATGACTTATGATTTGAATTTTAAAGAGCCTACAATAAATGTACCCCAAACTGACCAATGAGAAAACACCACCTGTCTGTCAAGTGACTATAGCAGACTGTTATAATTAGGTTTGTTGCAATGTTTTTGGTGAAGCATGTGCTGAATTTCAGTAATTCTGTTAAATCAAGTAAACAAAGACTTTTATGTAACAGGTGGTGAAACACACCCAACTCAAGTGTTGAGCATGATTCAAAGTGAAACATGGACAAATGTGCAAGAATTAAACATTTAATAATACCTTCAGGCATCAGCCTGGAGGGATTTACTGAACTGCTGTCCAATCTAACTCATGTCTCTTAGTAACATTTGAAGCATTTTAAGTGGATTTTTCATTGAAAAGAACTGTGTTGTGATCTACATTTTACTTCATCAAAGCATCCTGGGGAGGCAAATATTGATAATGACCTCCACTATGAATGTCCATTGCCAAGTGTTATACGGAATAATAAAGAGAGGTAGCTGAACTCAGACTCAGCTTCACAGGGCTAACATCAAGGTGCCAGCAAACCAAGAGAGATTAAAGGTTTACTCTGGAATCTTTATTACCTCTATAAATTATTAACAAGATTTAAAACCAAAGAACACGTCAACACCATAATAACTGAAATTCCCCCAAACTTCAAATTCTATGTAAAGAAAAAGTATTTATGTAACTAACCTGTGATGGCTGATGAGGTTAAGCCACAGGTCGTGAAAGGTAAAAGCATAATGAGAAAGACTTGAGAATTAAACATCTCTTTGTATATAGTACAATATATACATAAATATTAATGAACTTTTTCCTCTGCACACCTGGCCTCATCTAATTGACTTCCTCTGCTCTTAATGCGCCTGCTTATCCTCATCACTCTGACGAGGTGAATATGTGGGGGCTGAATCAAAGGCAGACAAGACGGATTGATATTCCAGTCAGACCACAGGGCTGACACTGGATGCCACTTTCAGGCTTAATGCCAACGTGCTTCAAAAGTGTGTGGTTGCGTATGAAAGGAAAGGAAAGGAACGAGGTGGCGCCTGGAGTCAGGGGAAGTTAGACTTCTGTATCTAAATCTTGTGATGGATTTCATCATTTTATGAAAATCATGATTGAATCATTTTTAAGTTTTTTAATCAGAGGTGACAGGGAAAGAATGAGAATTAACATTTTGAGGATTGATCCAATAAAGGATGGCGAGAATAATGAGAAACATTAGGACACAGCGTCAGTTTAGAGGTTTAAAAGGAAATGTGTGGTGAGATGGAGGGGTTGGTCCTGATTAGTGGTTAACATGAGCCTTTATTATCCAGCATGTAATGAGATGCTTAAAGTTAGAGTGAAAATGATGGAATAATAATGAGCAAAGGAAGAATCACTGACCCTAGAGAGACAGCAGGAAGTAAAACACAAATTTTGAAAAAGGAATTTCAGGATTATGTGTTTCAGTATACTTGGAAAACAAGCCAGTGCTAGACTGATTTTACTATTTTGCCATTTTTAAGCAAATTAAAGAGTTAACTCCACACACGATTACGTAACAGTTTCATGTTGAAGAAAAGGGACTTCAAAGGCAGAGTATGCAGAATTGTTTTTCAGTTTAGTTTTTTTCTTTACATAAAACATCCAGACTTCTCACCTTCTCTGTGGCTCAGTGCCAATGGGAGCGCATGCTTACTACCTCCAATTATAGCTCATAGCATGGCTAACGGTTGTGGCTTCATGAACACACCATAGCCTGTAAAAAAACAGCCTTGCAAGCATCGTATGGGAGAAACTCAAGAGCCATACACCTGACTTCCTGCTGGTAAATGAGGTATCCTGCAAATATTGTATCATTTTGTCCTCTGTGTTACCATTACTATCGTTGCCGCTCGTGATAGTTTCTCTCACTTGCTGTCCACGACACACAAACTCTGATTTGCAATGAGAGCTGGGAGCACTGGCTGTCACCCAGAGCATAACTATTCCTGCTCTCCGCCCAGAAATGTCCCGAGTCAACCAAAACATCAACTCTACAGGCAGGGGAGGGGGTCCACAGGGAGGTTAGGCAGACACAGACACTGACACACGTGTATAGAGGCCCAGTGATGATGATTGAGCAGGTGTGAAAGTTGACATTTATTTCTTGGAAATTCCTGCATGCTCTACCTTTAAGCTGTACCTCTGCCAGTTACACACTCAGTGGCCTGTTCTCAGAGGAGATGACATGGACTGATGACCACCCAAGCACAGTAACCTCACTCTTCATTTTACTGATGTTTTTATGTTGCAGCCAGGCTTGTTATCTCTGACTTATTGTTGGGTGGGATGGAGGTCAGGATGACATGATATCTATGTGGGTCGAATGGCTTCAGGAAGAGTAGGTGGTATAAAGCTGAATAAACACATAAGTCCAAACAAACATCTGAAGACACCTGTCGACCTGACCCTGAGGATGTTTGTACTGTTACATTGGTTCAAAACATCCAGAACAAGCAGGTGGCATCAGCAAAACAGTCAAGCAAAACGGCACACTACACTTGATACTGGAGCATCACCTGCTCCCTCTGGTGAGAGTACGACCTGCACTGTAAAGCTGTGCATCATCAGGTGTTGCATAATGCATTTAAGGCTTTGGAGAAAACTAAAAACATTCAAAGCACCAGAGGTAAACAGTTATTAGTCATCTAGTCCACATTTTGTGTTCATCCAAGCAGCATAAGGCCTTATACAACAGCCGCCATGTCTCCCTGTGTGAGTGGGTGCAGCAGCAGCAGCAGCAGTGAGAAAGAAAGAGAGAGGGGGGGGAGAGAGAGAGAGAGAGAGAGAGAGAGAGAGAGAGAGAGAGAGAGAGAGAGAGAGAGAGAGAGAGAGCGAGAGAGAGGGTGCAGGTGATAGAGTGGAGCTTGTTCTTGGACTGAACCACGGAGGATGGGTGTATTATCAAGGCCAGAGGTGGCAGCTGATAAATGCTTTATTGCAGAGTATTTTATAAAGTGAGTAGGAGCTGCAGCTGAGCTGTGAGATGTCCACCGTCCAAGAGTTCCCACATTTCTTCTGTTAATTGGAACAAATTAGATACCGTAGGTTTACGGGTCATTGTGGCAGTTTTTACTTTCCTGGACCTGACATTCTCCAACCAAAGGTTAATAACATTATTACAAAAGTAACAGACACCAATTCTGCAAACATCTTTTATATCTTAAATTGTGTTTCAGCCAGGGATTGGCATTGGAGTAATCTACCTTGAGGATAGGGATAAGTTTATCAATGGAGCTAACAGCAGAAATAAAGACAGTCTGTATTTTATACCCTCCTCACTGAAGAGCATCATTTCAGTTATGGGAAAGAAGAAGAAGTATTTCACAAATATAGAGAAGGCTGGGTGAAAACAAGGGGCACAAACACATCAGTGGAAGGGAGACTCTCGTAAGGCTCCCAGACGAGGAAATCACTGACAAACTGAAGCAAAAAGAAGAACTGAATTTTAGCTCAGCTAGAATTCTCATCTCTGGTCACTGTCTGCCTCACAGGGTCTGAAAAACACTGAAAACAGCAGTATCTTACTGCGGTTTCAGTGAAATTACAGTTCACAGTAATAATAAAGAGAGCAGACATTAGTGTTGGAGCTTTAAAAAAAATGCCTATTGATTGACAACTTTCATTGGGCTGCATCCTTCTCAAACACTTTTATATCACAATTAAATATCTGTCTGAAGATTTTGACACACACATAAATATACATATATAAAACTAAACTAATGTGTGCACCTCCAAGGACTTCTGCTGTTTCAACAGCTGTTGTATACTAGATATCCACTGACCCACCAGCTGAAGGCCCTCAGATTACAGGGTCACTTTTTACACTGAAACACCTGGAGCTGACAGAGACTATCAGGCTCAAAAAAGAACATTGTTCAGCAGTTATTAAACCAGGTTGATCACAGCTGGATGTGACTCCAGAACAAAATTCAGTTTCTAGTTGCTGCAGTTAAACAGCACATAGTTTCACAAAAAGTCCCTTGTACTTGAGTAAAGTTCCTGCCGTGAAAAGGCACCTTTAGTAAGCAAGTGTTTGGCCTCTGCACCTTATTACTTGCAGTGAGAACTAACTCAGGATCATGTTAAAAAGTAAGTAAGAATAAAGTCTCTCACACTTTCTATTTACAGAGAAACTAAGACTCAATGCAGCCAGAACTTGAAAAATTTCGAGTCCTCCAGGAGAAACGACAGCAATTACTTTGCAGACACTTTGAGAGTTTTCACCTGACTTTCGCTCTGATCCCATGGTTGCTTCTCAAATTCATTCTTAAACTGTAGACAAAAAAATAAAGTCCTAATGAACTCCCAACAACTCTTCACAGCTAGACCTGATCCTCTTAGACATGTTAAGTAAGACAGCTTAAATTTTATACACAACTTAAGTTTGAGAAAGCTGCTGTGGGCCACTGTTGGTCTAGCAGTTCTATTTCTACAGCTGTCAAATCCAATAAAGGCAAATGCCCAAACATCTAACTTTAACTCAGACATAGGCTCCACAGAATCAGTTTTGTCATTTCTTTTCCCCCTTCCAACAGCTTGAGACTACACTCTTTGGAGAGGCATGAGGTCACCCTGGAGACTGACAGCACTCAGCTAATGAAATATGCTTACAAAGAGTAGTTCCTTTTTTCATGGTGCCCTTCCACTAACAAACTACTCTGATGAGAAGAGAAAGACTGGATCCTGGTATAACAACAAGAGGACATTTATAGCAATACTGATGACAGCTGGGCCAATTGGAGAGGAGGGTGAGTCAGAGAAGAAGAGTCTCATCATCACAGTTGCGTGATTGTCTGCAGTTAGTCAATACACAGTCTGGTATCAACACTTAGGTCTTTAACACATGCAGTTTTTGCCTTGACACAAAGCGATGACAGAGCTGCGGTGCAGGCTCGGAGGCTTCACCTTGTCTCTGAAGGCTATTTGATTTCTCTGGTAATGACCTTTCAAAGTGTATTCATTCAGGTAACACCTATAGACTGTGAAGCACGGCTAGAGTCTCACTGATGTCACCCGTTCGTTTCCGAAGAGGTGTTATGAAGCCAAATCAAAAATGTTGCCAAGATTGAAATGCTTACTCAATCTACCAGTCGATTAACCTGAAACTCAGGCAAAGAGGTGAAACAGAGGTGGGCTTTTAGCAGTCTGGCACACAGCTTTAACACATTCACCTGTCAGTCAAGTCAGACAAGCAATGGATTATGCAAACTTGTCTAAAATGAGTCTTGGAAAATGAAGCGTTAAAGAAGCTCACAGTAAAAACAAACATCGTAACAATCAAAGAAAGAGCTTAAATGCACATTATGGATGGTGACTGCACACAGTCTCAAACTATTTGTCTTCATTCTTCGCCCTTGAGGAGTGAATTCTTTGGACTGCTTTGTATTCAGCACATAAACAAAACCTTTGACTTAGCTGTGGTACTCTGATTACTTTTGAGAGATGCAATCTTAAGGAAGTATCCACATAAACAACTTTTCAGCTCTTTGTTCAAACTCAATCTCAGTCTGAGAAGCTGTTTGAAGATGAGATCTGCTCTCAGGTAAGAAACTCAGTGTCCCACATAAAGTCTTTCTCTCTCTGCTCTTCATCACCTCCCGGACTCAAGGGAGGAGGCTGCTGATGACCTCAGGTCAACAAAAGATATCAGTCAAGTCAGAGGAAACGTAATTCATGTTAGGTCTGATTCTTTTGGAGATATGACGAGCCAGGTGGGGATGCAAATTGACACTAGTTAATTCCCCTCAGTAATTGTGACTTTATCAAATCTATATTCACCAGGGGCCATTTTTAATTACTGTAATAACTGCAAATGTCAGTCAACTGGGTGAACATTTGGGAATCCTCTTGAATAAGGATACAAAACTGACTCCACTTTTAAATGTTTGCTGCCCTATAATGAATTTCTTACAGCTGTCAGAGAATTTAATTCTTTAATTCACACAGAAAAAGTAAAGTTTTCTTTACTTTAGCTTGACCAAATACGTGAGACAATTCTAAATGCGAGTTTGAGGAGTTTTTTTTTTTAAGCCAACTTTCTGGGGCATGGAAATTGCCAATATTCTCATTGGCTCTGGGTAGCCCTCCACATTACCATTCATTTCTACAATCCAAGGAGAAATGAGATTTCCTACCCCATAAATTGATACTCTGTGGAAATTTGCAGCTCTATTGCCCTTAGCAAGCAAGACAATGACCATAAAGCCCAGTCTTGAATTGATTTTTAATTCTGAGAAAGAAATATTTAGTTTTCTACCAGAGACGCTGAACAATTCAGAATAGAAACTTTAACACTGTGTACCATCAATGCTGAACATATATAAAGTAAAGTCTGTTTGAGATGCCATGGCAGGATCTGACAAATAAAAAGTGTTACACAAGTGTACTTAATCAAGGAAATTTCACTCTGAGCATGTCATGGTAAGTTCATAGAGAAGCTTATCCAACTTTGAGTAACCCGCGAGACAATTTTGACAAAATGTTAATGGCCTCTGCTCGAAGGATGTTTAAAAACATTCTAGTTCAATAATACAATTGTTTTGACTGATTATTAAAGATAAGGATGGGTTAGTGTAGTCTAAACATTGAAACATGGTCAACCTTGCTAGTCAAACTCACATTTAATTGGTTCAATGATTAAAGAATAAAGTGTTTATGATGATAAAGTTGACTCCAGTATGTGTCTGGATAAACTGAGAAGTACACGCTTGACCAAAGCAATGCATTATGGCCAGAGAGTCCTAAAATATCAATAGTTTGAAATCTCCTGCAGGAGATCAGAAAAAAGAGTTAGTTCTGTATGTGGAAACACAAAAACCTAGGTCATTTCAGATGATGGTTAAATTTTTCTGTATTTAATTCCACAAATAAGGTTCAAGATTAACCTCACAGAGATAAATCAGGCCGTCCCCTCTTGGAAACCTAATGTTCTGCAGAAAGCTGATCATCCCAAAAGGCAGCAGATGATCAAATCTGTCTCATCTTCTCCTCAAAATATATTCTGTCAGACGAGTCTGTTCAGCCTACACAAAGGGGAAAATCCCCAAGTACATTATCTGGTTGTCCCGATGTACAAACTGTGTAATACAAAAGGGATCCTTGTTAGATAATTGGACAAGTGGAGGAAGCAGAGAGAATAAATGCTCCCAAGTGGTGGGAATCAGCAGCATGAATCTGGGAGTGCCTGAGACAAAAAACAGCAGCTTAGCAGCACCAGACAAAAGCCACCATACAAGTGCAGCCTGTGACTGAAAATACCCCTTAAAGGAATCCTGGGTTGGTATTCCATAAAGTGGAGGACTGTGCAGAGATGAATTAATGAGACAGTGTCCAGTTTTCCCCTTCTAATGTCTCGTACAACAGAGATATGACTGTATGGGGAGCAGATGGTCGCTGAGCAACACAATAGAGCAGTCAGAAAGCAGAAACAGTAGCAGTGACTTCATTTCTGGAGTATCTTCATCAACAAAGAGTGGTGTTGATGCTTCATCTGGACCTCAGAGGGGTACACAGCTTAGGGTCGTAGCAGAGGTAACCAATCAGCTTATGCTAAGAATTTCACTGAAAGAGGAAAACGTGACCACAACACACACAGGAATGCTTCAAACTTTTTCCTCTCTGTCTGCTTTGATCACCTCTGAGTGTGCGGTGCCAAGATTCCCGACTGATCTCAGCCCGGGGAAAAAAACATCAAATTAATCGTGCACTGACCTCCTGCAGACCTGATATTAAGGGCATGAGTGCAGGCCTTTGAGGGAGACTTAAAAGCTGCTCAGAGGATAAAAGCTTTGCTGTCTGCAGACTGTGAGCGGCACCAAACTCCAACCTGAGGCGTCATCTTTTATTTATTATGAGACAAGCGCTGAGAAAATGCTCAACAGTTTAATCAGGGAAAAAGTATTTAAAACAGTGTGAGTGCACCAACATTACTCATTCTAGGTATTTTGAAGCAGACATGAAGATGACCGAGGTGTTAGGAATGTCAACAAAATTAAAAGAAATCATTTCATTCCTATCGTCATCATGCTATGTAAAGCCACTAATGGTTGGCTGTATTCTCACGCAGACAAATTTAAAGTTTGTGATATAACTTATGAGTCTCAGAGCACTTAAAAGCCATAGTGCCTCCAGCAGCAGAGCCTCATAGCTCGGTCTAAGGGCCCATGCTGGAAAAATCAATGACACCCAGTGGAGCGAGCCCCACCAAGATTGATCCTGGGTTACTTGAGGTTTTATCTGCTCAACAAAACACCTTTGGAAACTTCCTCTAAATTCTCAGAATAAAGAGTTGACTGTCACCAAAACCTACCCTTTTATGACAAAAAGGCTGTTTCAAATGAGCAGTACTCATGTTTCTTCTAATTTATTCTGTATACAGCTTTTGCCAGCCAGCATCTATCAGTGCAATAAAATGCTTCTTCATGCTCCAGCTTCAAACTCTAGTACTGAGTTGTAGCATTCACAACCCCTGAAGCTGTGTGTGCAATACAATACTACAGTACAGGAAATAAAAACTTTTCTAGAGAAGACTCTGATGGTATGTAGAGGGCAAGAGTTGAGGGGGGCATACAACAAAGGGTTGCAAGTAAAACCAGTTTCATTCAACCATATCTTGAATACTCATGTGTTCATTTTCCCAATTACTAAGAAGAACTGCTTTCATGTTTTTGTATATTCTTCTGTAATATATGCAATGCTATAAATCAGAAAATATCACAATGTCTGAATGCTCTGTGAGTGACTGGATGTGTTCATATTGTTCAAAGGAAGGAGGTGAGAAAAACATTATCATGTTTATGTTACCCCCATTGTGACCATTGATAAAAAAAACCTTTGACTTATAAATGACCGAAAATAGGTGTAAAAAACAAATCATTACCACCAGGTTTGGCTCTTTCCTATCCCCTGTTCCCCTCTCAAAAGTAATTTCAACCAAAAGCGGGTTGTGACTCATCGGGTTGTCAACCTACGAAGACCTCCTGCCTTTTTCTGCCACCCCAGGTGTAGATGAGTATCACCACACTCTATGACTCCAGGCTGAACCTGATCCGTCCCAAATACACTGAGCTTCCTCCAGCAAGCCTAAGACAACCAAGGGGAGCCTGATACGCCTTAGATAAATATCAGTGCATCTATTTCTACCAACTGCTCTTGCTCTTGCTCACTTTCCATGGGACTGTTTTACCTTAAAGACCCCGTAAGGGTTGCTGTGCCAGAACACACCTTCCAGGGGGGTAACTGGGACATCACTACCACTTGAATTTCATCTGTGTATGCAACACATAAGTATTTGGGTCACCCTGATTTGCAGTTAAGTGAAGGAAGCAGGGTGGATTTTTGGAAAGGTCACTTCTAAAAGAGGTGGGATGGAAATTGAGAAGGAGCCCACGGTTCACTTTACCTTGCGTGTTGCATGGATGTCAAAGAACGGTTTATTTCGGACGCTGAAGGGCTCCTTTGTTTTGTCAATCTGTCCGGTCTTCATCTTCTCCAGACGAGGGGAAATTATCTCTTTTTCGATGCATACCAGTCGGATATTGAAATCACACTGGCCAACAGGTTGACCCTGAAACACAGAAAATAGCGACTCATGAAACTAAACACATTTTGAAAGACTGTGAGCACATTTGATCTTTAAAACCTAGAAAAATATCAGTAAATCATCATTTCATATGAAATGTATCATATTATTATCCACTGGCAAACTTATTCTCTAACCATAAACATCAACCCCTCTTGTTTTCACATCTGAATCGTGCTCACCCTGTCAGAATTCTAATTTGCATAACCTCTAGTGGGGGTGGTGGTGGTGGGGGATCGATCTAAAATATCGATACCAGCGTTAATATTGACATTGATCAATACATGTGTGATGAGACTGATACTTTTGTTTCAGTTTTAGTTATATGCCCTTCTTTTCTGCTGCCTGCTCCATGATGGCAGAGAGGAGCATTGTTTGGTGATATTATGCAGCTGAATTCCAAACTATGGCAGCTGGGATGTTTTCAGGAAACAAGATTCTGTGGCAATATCACAAACGTATACTACAGTCTTTTTATGAACTAATTTATTGGGACTAGAAGTATGTATTTACAGTGAGATATAAATGCCGAAAATAAAGAGTTTGATAAATTTATTAGACCACCAAACAAAAGTTGTTTGGCACCACTGCCCTAAATTATCAGTACAGCACTAATTTCCAAAATATGTTGTCTTTGTGATGGTTAATCTAGATAAGGATTTTCTGATTGACAAATTAGTTCTTAACTTTGATTAATGAATAGACAAATTTTGGAGGTTGTACATTATTCTTGAAGCGGCTTTTCAATGTAAACAGTATCTATATTGGCAATAATGGCCCTGTATTTACCTAGGATCGGATCAATAACAAATTTTGCGGTATTGCACACCACTAATAACCTCCCGTTCACCATTCATTTTCCCTTGTACAAAAAGCAGCTAAATAATGTTGTGTTGTTTGCTGGAGCTTTCACCAGCACAAACCCAGCCACAAACAAAATCATCCTCACAGCTTTAATAGAAGTGACGAAAAGCCCCATGCAGCTCTTATTTATAGCTGCACTATAGGTGAGCAGGTATATACAGAAAGCCCTGCACAACAAGACCTTGCCATCAGTTGGGCACACAAAAATATCATCACTTAAAGTACACAATCAGGTTTCCTTCCTCACCATGACAACAGCTTCTCTCCTGCGCACAGAGTTATAACTGACAGAAAGCATAGGCACAGAACAGGAGCCAATCGCTGCCTGTCACACAGACACGACAAGGCCAGCGTGGCAGAGCAAAAGGTCCAATGAAACAGACAGCCGTGTCACTGAGAGAATTCATGTGTCTGATGATTAATAAAGAAGTTTGTGCGGAAAAATCATGTCAGCTGTAGAACAAACAGGAAGCAAATGTGGCAAACACGACAGTGATTATCAGAAACCTGCTCGGTACAGCGCGGCTGCTCAGCAGTCACTTATTTCAGCTGCTCAATTGACAAAATGATGAACAATAATGACTCAATTCAAAAAGCACAAAAAAAAATCAATGAAAAAGGCAAAGGGGATAAGTGAGATTTGACAGCCGCAAAATCGACAAAGACAAAACGCTTTCAGCCCATTTCCATTCTCTGGTTACTCCAATGACGGTCAAGTACTTATGGGATATTTTCCCTAGTACATGTTCAACAATGCAACAAATGGCTATAATAAAAAAGGAGCTGATCAGAATTCATAAACTAAGCTAGCTTCAGAATGTAAAGATTCAAAATTGCATCATCATTATTTTGCTTACAGAGAAACGCTATCTAGGCCTGGTAACCAACTTTTGGGGTGCCCACAAGGATCTA
This sequence comes from Thalassoma bifasciatum, assembly GCA_008086565.1. Classification (NCBI taxonomy): domain Eukaryota; kingdom Metazoa; phylum Chordata; class Actinopteri; order Labriformes; family Labridae; genus Thalassoma; species Thalassoma bifasciatum. Next base: position 386,418 of record RPOG01000343.1, read on the forward strand.
TCTCTTGGCCATTGTTTTTTCTTTTTCTTCTTTTTGTTTTGACATCTTTGTCCACGGTTGCTTGATGGATAATATTTGATCATATAAGAGGACTTAACAAATTTCTACTTTTTGTTATTCTCCATATTACTTAATTTAGTTATCCATTCCTAATTCTCCCATTGGCAAATTATTTTTGATTCACTCAAGTATGTCAGAAAAATGCGAAAACCCCTGTTATAATTTCTGTTTAGCCAATGTGGTACTCTCAGCTGTCCTGTTTTATACAACAAAGCATCCAAATCTCAAGGTCATTTTTGTTTTCTAGAATATAGAGGAGCAAGAAGAGCTTAAATTCCTTGAACTTGACGTGCAAAAACTTGCACATTTTTTTTATTGAGCAAAAAAGCCCAAGTTTTAAAAAATACGTTCAGAAAATCTCTTTCCTAATTAACTCCCGATCATCTATTTTTAACACTGCTAAAGCCGTGTTTTGAAAAAGTGAGCAGCTACCAAACAAGTTAGTCTCTCACAACCTCCAATATTTTTCACTCTATGTAAAGGATTGATGTGTATTTTTTTTCCGTGTCTGATACATACATAATACATAAAGAAAAAGAAGTAAAGCATTCACACCCTTACTACTTTTATACGTGTGTAACAAATCAATATCACCCAATCTATACTGACAGCTTCCGTGCATGTAGATGTTACTAAGCTGCATTTGTATTCTGCTCTGTAAATGTTTGGCAAAGGCCATTTTCCTCCCAAGAGCTTCCTATGGAATTATCCAGCCACAGGGAGAGGAACAGATTTTTTTCCAGAGGTGATGAGGAGGTGGATGACCAGTGATTAGTGAAGATTGGATGCAATTACTCAGCCATACTCTCTTGTGAATCACACAGGCACTCAGCAAAAGTAAAAAGAAGATCAGATGTTAACAGTCTTCTGTGAGCAAGAACAATGCCAAGTGTGATACAAGACAAAACATGTATGTTTGATAATAAATATTTATAACCACGTGTGAGAAAACTGTGCCCACAGTGAGAAGCGATACTACAATGTGTGAAAAATGAAATAGTTACTGTTCCTAACATGGTGTGAAAGATAAGGAATGTTCTCACAGCAATATAGGTTTATATAAATAGCTCTGTGCCTTAATTTTGAAGGGCAAAATGTTCCAGATTCATTTTTGGGATGCCAAAAAATATCTATAAAAAAGAAAAAGGGAGACAACACCCTGTAGCTTTAGTGTTTAAGTGCTGGTTAAAAAGATGAAATTTCAGAAGAATGAACCCCACGGGTCATTTGACATGAGTCCCCAGAGTCAGAGCTTGCACTCAAACCACGTCACCACCACCTCTATGTCTAGATTAAAGTGAGTGCATACAGAATCTATATATAAACTCACATGAAATGTTAAACACCAGAGTGCTGCAGAGTCAGAGACAAATCCCTCGTCTCTATGAAGCTTGCAAGGATGAAGGCTGAACTCAAACATTAAGACTAAAGCATCTTTGAAAAAAAGCCGCTGACACAGCTTTCATCATTATTCCAAATATGAGACTGTCAGGGATAATTTGGCAAAAATCAGAATAAACACAGGACCTGATGAGGGAGTCAGTGATGGAACCAGATGCTTAATGTGCTTATTATCCTGAGTAAGTTTGTCATGGGCTGACTGTGTTTTCAATAACACTGAAGATTTATGCAAAAAAAAAAAATGTTCTCAATACATACTTCCCAAACTTGGGAATTTATTCACTGCTCTCAAGTTTGATAGGAGATGCTATTAGTGCAGTCTGGCAGGTTTTAAGGCCAAAACTTATGATGGTAGACTCTGTTGTTAAACAGTAAGGGCCCCTAAGGTCTACTTTTCCTGCTCTTTTATGAGTCACTTTGATGCAGTTGGCGAGCTGCCTTAAGACAGAATTCAAAAACTGAATAAAAAATTATGTTCTCCATAAAGCAAAGAGCTGTCTGATCACTGTTTCAGGAGATTTTAAGATGTTGTAACTAAGGTCTATTCCAGGAGTTACAGCAAGCTCCGTTTCCAGAGACTCAACAAATGTCTAAAGACCTTTAGGCTCATAATTCATTCCTTCTGAATCAGTGACAAATTCTCTCTTTAGATTAAGGTAACGAAACAGAAGTTTCTAGCCTTGACTGAGCCCCATGTCGAATTTTCCAGCTTTGTTGTTTGTTCTTCACATTGGAGCACAGCTGCCTCTGTTGCTGCATTTTGGTACATTTACCCCCATAACAACCACCTTAAATCCTCAATCAACATGTGAACCATAAGCTGAATATGAAAATGCAGGTACAAACTTATCCCAAGGGCACAGGCAAGGTGCAGATTAAAGTCCCAGCAGGCAATAGGGAAGCATTGTGATTTATGAGCAAATTAGAGTGGCTGAGGTTAACTTAACTCTTTGTTAGCCACTAATGGCTATTGCTAGTGAGAGACCAATCAGAACCAAACGCACTGTAACGAATCTGTAACCATCAATTCCTGTCTCTGCTGAGATCAGTGCCCACAACAGTTATCTAATACAAAGATAACCCCTTTGTAAAGAGGCTTTGGGTTCTTTGAAAGAGGCTGTACATATTTTATGCTTATTTATTATCTGTATTATTATTATCATAATTATTACTATTATTATTATTATTGTAATACTACTATTATTATTATGGCAAAAAAACAATTCTTCACCTCTTCCGACTTTTAAAATGGCAACTTTATTTTGATTGTCTTCATAAAGATCAGGAGCTTTATATTGTCACACAAAAGGCCCTTGACTATTTGCTGCACCTTTTATAAGAACCTGGACTTTAGGCTCATCCTCAAAGTCTTGCTTCTTTCACATATTCAAGTCAGGGCAAGTTTATTTATATGGCATACTTCAGCAACAAGGTAATTAAGACAAAGATAATGATTGAAAAGGTCAGCAAAACACATCAGAAGACAAATTCAGTTCAATCAAAATAAATGAATGTATAAATTAATGAATATATTGACCTCAAACAGGGCTCGGTTGAGTTTAGTATTTTTCATATGACCCCTGTCACAAGACTTTATCAGAAAGAGATGGACTAAGCCACAGGCACTGCGTCTACATATCCTACAGTCTGTGCTTAAGTTTTGGATTGGTTGAAAGGAGCAGAGCTCTATAAGTGGTACTTCTGAAGTGAGAACATTTTCCCTCAGTGTGAGGAAGCATGTGTCTTAACTTCATGGAAGTTTTATCTTAACTTCAAAGATACTCTTTGCGACAGCAGCCTGCAGCTGAAATGTGACCACAGAAAAACTTTGCTGCATCAACAGAGTGATGCTGGGTTAGTCTGAAAGGAACAATGCCGCTCTGGGACTACTCTTAGGTCAAAAAACCCTGCAGAGCTACAGGCTGTCCCTGCAGACAAACTCCTCAGGCAGAAATAAATGGGGCTGATGTCAGTAAAAAAGGCAGCTCTTTGACAGAGAAAAGGCTTCTGCAGTAGATGTTGGACTCTTTGTCTGATTGAGACCATTATTTTGTCTGAGGCTGCACCTGAAGAGGGATTATTGTTGTCAGGATGAAAGATAACCAGGTCAATCAAAGCATCACAACACTGATGTGCAAACCTCCACGTGCTGCTATGCACAGTAACGAGAAAATTAAGGATATATATGCAAACAGCGTAGTATCTCCATCACATGCTGCTTGTTCTTCCACTGTGGGGGTGCTGGAAGAGACTGGCAGGCAACAACACCTTATAAGGAAAAAGACTTTGCAGCAAAAGAGGAGAAGAAATTTCCTCTCTCATGGTTGTAATCAGGGTCAATCGGTCACGTGCGTTCAGGGAACTTGTAACAGCACATTTAACTGGATGACTAGGAATATCCTCTTCCCAACATGTTTACATTTATCTCGACAAAAGTCCCCCTTGCCGAGGAAACTTGCACCTTTCTTTCATTGCTCTAACAGCTGTCACAGAGAGTGGACACATAGCTCATCCCAATCAATAGAATCTCAGTGTTGTTTCACCTGACTTTCCAAACAAGTGGGGTGTCACATTAAGCCATGGGCCCAGCAGGAGGCATGTTCTTACCACCTGCTGTATTCCCATCCTCAGTCTCAGGATGGAGCCTCAATGCTAAGGTGCTGCCCACTACAGATAATGGAGGAGGCTAATAATGGCTAAAGGAAATCAATACAGCAACTCTTTACTGATGGCTCAGGGTGGGAGTCTTGCGGCACTGCTAACTGCTCCACCATCTTTCAAAGGCGTCCCCTTCACTGCTCAAGCTTCTATTGAGCCGCTTTGGTGGCGGTGATCCTTTGATCGATGCAGAAAAGGAGGCAACAGAAATACATTTGAGTGCTGAGGTAGCCCCGTCCCCCCTGTTCATCCTGAGGTATTCATCAAAATTTGATGAGGAAGACAGCGGAGGCTGGCTGAGGGTGAAGTCTCGGCTCATTTGTCTGTTTGCCATTAGGCAGACAGACCAGAGCTGAAAGGATGAATTAATTTACAGTTAGAGGAGTGTTAGCATTTAACTTCCTCTTAATGTTGCCCTCAGTGTTCTAAAAAATAAAAGACCCATTCAGAGTAAGGTTACAGGAGGAACATGCTCTTTCACAGAGGACTACACTAGAGCAACTACTGGGCTTAGCAAAAATCAGAATTCAATGAGGGGGGTGGCTTACCTCAAGCAAGCACAAACCTCTACAATGTTTGAGAGTTTTAATTGATATCAAACTCTCATTAATGTTAAACCACAAAAAACCTCAGCAATGATTCAGGTAGACACACTGCACTGCTGTTTTTCCTAACTGGTATTCCTTTATTTTTATAGTCTTATGATTTTGCATCTCTCTCCTCTGCTCTGTGCACACAGCAGCTGGTCCTGCCCTCGTTTGTTTACTTCTCCTTCACTAAAGTTTCAGTGTTGATTTTCTTTATCAACTGAATGTTTCATGAAGTTTTGTTTTCTTGTGGCGATGCAGTTTTCTCAGCAGGTGAACCGCAGGAGGAGGGTGGTTGTTAATGATGTGTTAAAACAAGGGTGCTGAATGATACCAGAACTTTGTGTGGACCTTTAGAGCTGCAGGGGTAATTTTATAAGATAAGATGATCCTTTATTCCTCCCACAATGGGGAAATTTAGAGACTCAAGCCCAGTGTTTCACAGTGAGTGTGGTAAGACAGACAAGCCCTGCCATCTTTCAGCAAATACTGCAAAGCCTGGATGAACAGCACCCCACTGCCTGCTACAGAAAAGCCATCAAGCATCCCCTACTGAATCTGATTTTTCAGCTTTCAAGGTCAGAAAAACCCATGTCTTTTTTTGACATGCAGCACACACCCTGCTGTGATAAATATTTATAATAAAGCAGGGGGCCTAAGGAGCTGCATGGGTGCTGATGAAATGAGTGTGATGCATGTTTAATCATCTGTGTCCGGAGAATGTCAGGAGTAATAGGTCAGAGCTAAGACAACACATTCTTAAATAGCTACTCACATTGAATTTGATGATGTCGTATATCAGATAGCGGGGGACAGGTTGACCGTTCACTTTGTCGATGATCATCTCCTGCAGACAGAAAGACCACAGTCAGAATTAGATTCAAAGTGTAAAGGACATGTTTGCTCAGATAATGTAGAGGACTGTGATGAGACGTATGGAATACACAAAGAAATTTTTTCCGGGCAGTCTTGTCATGTAAAAAATACTCGTGAATATTTATGCAGGATAGAAGCTAACTGCAGGGCACAAGAGGGTGGATGTTCCCTCAGGGATGAGTGTTCAGGGAGTATATGTATGACTGCAGCAAAGAAGGGAAGGGAGGGAAGGAATTGGGGAGGTGGGTATGATGAGCATGTGTGCTGGTGTCTTGGGGAAAAAAAGGACAGAAAGCAAAAATAGCGCTGCCGCACATCTATTATGCAAAAGCTTCAATTTAGGAGTAAGGTGCAGCTGTGGGATTCCTGACGACTTATGATTAGTTATCAAAGTGTGGTCCTACAACCCAGGGATGCAGTGACAGGAATGATGAGCAAGCAGACGTCACCAAACCAATGTAGGGTCCTCTCGCTGATGTTTTATGGAAGGGAAATGTAAAGCGAAGCAGAACGCTCTGGAACTATATATAATCCATTTCCCCCTCATAAAATATTCAAATGACTAACCCTGCTCTTCTGCTATAGCTCACTGGAAAAAAAGATAGCAGTTAGGAAGCTGCTTAAAGATACAGCTAATACGTAAAGATAGTTCTTTGGGGGGCTCAGCTACTGTAAATGTTTTATGAATTTTCCCAAACCCAGGGTAAAACTAATCAGTGGATTAGTTCTTCTGTTCTTTAATTCCATGTCATTAAAGCCTCAAACAGGATTTTCTCTCTCTGCTGCTGTGTTGAATGTCTCTTCATTTGTTTCCTCACCTTTCACGACTTGACCCCACTTTACTGCTGAGTCAATTGAATGCTAAAAAATCACCACTCTCATTATTCTGCACAAGAAATTCTCCTTCATGAACAAATTATTCTAAACAAACAAACAAAAAAATTATTTCTAAACTAAACATAAAAAGTAAGGAAATGTGTGTTTGGTAGAGCATTTCTTTGTTGTAACAATGCTTCATGAAAATCTTATATCATTATAAAGCCTCTTTCGTTCTCTTTTAAATGCCGCCACATTTGTAGTGGCCACCCATGTGTGGGATGAGCAGCAAATTGAGCATGAGGGATGCACCCACTGAAAAACTGCCAAATCTTTTCTGCTGATGCCAAACAGCTAAAGCTTGGTTTATGCCTAGTACATCCATTAGGTCCACATATCTCTGTGCGGACAAATTACGTCATTTTAGCAGCGGTGCCTCTTTGCAAGGTCCCTTTCACACAGAAAATTTTTGCATTGTACACCTCAGAAAATTAGTAACTGTTAGACACAGACACGCGAACAACATGGTGGATGAACCAGAGCTCTGAGTGTCTACATTGTAAAAACACAGGCATCTATTTGATTCATCAAACAGATATCACCATGATAACTATGCGATGACAATTTCTCGTGGTCACACTCAGCAGAGAAGAGGAATGGGCGAAAAAATCTGTGACCAAATCCCAAAATTGACCTTAAAGCAGCCTAGCATTAAATCACTGCATGGGTTCAAGAACACATCTAAAAAAACACCATCTATGAGAGGGGAATAATTCATATTTTTGTGCTTCATAAGGCCATTTGACCGTTAATGTGGTGTGAATAGGATAAATAAATGGCTCTGAGGGGTCAAATGACTCAAGAAAGTGCAATATGAATACAACCATTTTCTCATGTACCAGATTTTCCTGTTTGTAATTGCTTTCTTCCAATACAACTGAGTCAGAATAAAAATTTCCGTCAACGTCTGGCAAAATAATTGCTTCTTTGGTAACAGCAGATCCACAATTGTTACAATCAGTGTTTGAAAACTGGCTTTAGCAGAAATGATTGGTGCAGTTTTCTGGTAATTCCTGAAAATAAAGGTTAAAAATTCAGACCCTTTGTGCCACACATGATTGTGTTTATAATCTGGTTGGAAAAGAGGAACTTGAAAATCAACCCCCACTTGCCAAGTTTGGCAAAGAGCACAGAGGAGAGAATAGGAGCCATGCACTGCTCTTCAGGAGTGCTGGGGAAAAGAAATGATGTCTTTCCAGGAGGCTGCCATCATTATGCATCTGGTGCATTGAACCGTTGCACCGACAGAAAGCAGGGCAGGAATACATTTCTGGGACCAAAGGAAGCCGCCAGGAACTCAATCTACATTCAGCACTCATCCAATATAGCGGATGTAAAGCTCATTAAAAACGGTACTAGAAAATAGCATGTTAAGACAAGCACAGTGCCTTTGGGCTGAAGATGAAGCATATCAGAAAACACAGCTGGGCTTGGAGAAAGGGCTTCTCACCATAAACAGCCAAACAGCCTCTCTGAACTGACAGCCAGGAGCATCAACAGATGAACATACTCACGTCAAAACAAACTGGGCAGCAATCTAAACACACATCAGCACCACTCCTTCAAAGGCACATTAAAGACGCGGCAATTAGATGTACTGTCTGAGTGAGGAAAATAAATTCACCGGATCACCCTGCAACCACTGGGCCAAGAGAAAGACGATTTTACAAAAAGCATCCTCACATAAAAACAAGACCAAGGGCAAAACAACAACCACTAGTGACTTATCTTTTGTGTCCAGTAATGGAACAGCAGACACGAAGACTGCCAGACACTTATGATCAAATCTCAACTGACCATGCAGTAATTTCTTTGCTCGTGTTTTCAGTCAGGCAATGCGATAATGACTCAGACATGTGCACCTGCTACTGGGATAAGCTGGGACCTGTGTGACCTGAACCACACAAACATGTCAATAAAAGCCTGAGCTGGGTATAACTGGGCAAGGATAAGTCACCGACCCCTGCTGCCACCCCTACGAGAACATGAGTGAACGTTACAACAGGAGACAGAAAAGTGAAGCTGTAATAGTAATAAAGAAACTGTCAAACATTTCATCAGCTGTTCCTCCAGGGGTAAGACAATGATGTGTCTGACAGCCACCTTTGACAGCCACCTTTGACAGCCTCCACCGTCAAACTAAGACTTGCAGGTAGACTTTTTTCCCACCTAAGGTTTGGCAATGAATGTCAATTATCTGCAAGACAGGAGGCAGAGGAAGGGTGGGAAATCTACACAGCTAGGGTTAAAGACGAGCAATTACAGTCAAGGGAGAAATAGGTCCCTTTCTTGGTATTTCGGGAAATAATGAGAAGATCCAGCATGGTTCATTACATAATGATCCAAAAAAATGACAAGTAGTAGGAAGAACAATGACTCACCCCATCCAGTAGTGTATTTGACAAGTGGACTTGTGGGTCCTTCCGGAAAGGAAACTCAAGGTTGGCTATGTGGAAGACTGTGTTGTCTCTGTCGATCATGAAGACCTCATTTTTACCGTTGATTAACATCATGTAACTGTGGAAGAAAGAAAGAAAGTACATGAGTGGTCAGGAAGTTATCAGTTCAAGACAGAAAGTTAACTTTTTCCAGCTTGAGTAGAGAGTCTTACTGGTGAGCAAACTTGTAGCATATTCACTAATAGTTAGCAACAAATGTGTGTAATTACTCATCTGTGCAAGCTTGCCTCTGATTGCTCATAGTCACCTCACATTGGTGATTAAGTCCCAATATCAAATGTGACTGGTCATATGCATGACAACAAATCCATTCCCCGTAAGGAGTTCAAGCACGTTTTACGTATTTCTGTTGATACTGAGGCAAAGATGGATGGCTTTACAAAATCGTGTATCGTTGTGATGGGATGGGTAAGTTTCCAATTGCTTTTAAGTAACCTAGACTATAAGCAGCAATATCAATAATGCTAAAAGTTGACATTTGCTTATTTTGGGTTAAAAGGCATCTAAAGTTAGAAGCCCAAAGAAGGGGGGGCAAGCAGGAAGCTAGTTTTCATTATTTTTCAAATGAATGTGACCTGTTGATTACCATATCGATGGCCAAAGCGCAAAACCTCCTATCTGCACTTTGTGAGGCAAGAAAACTTAGCCTGTATTGCAGACACATCGTAGAGATAACACAATAGAATAGTAGTATAGTACAAAACAGTGTACTATGTATGGAGTATACTTAAAAAATAGCATTCTGTAAGAAAACAAGAAGTTTTTTTTTATTTGTCTCAAAAAAAGTGAATTTTTCAGATAGGAGGTTTTGCGCTTCTGCCATCGATATATGATCCTTTCAGTCAAATCAGATGAAAAGGATGAATGAGGACAATTACAGGGCTCTTGAGGACACCATCTGAAGTACAAACTTGAAAAACAATTCATACTTCAGATCCATGAATTCCTGTAAAATATGGTTTCACATCAAAGTATTATTGTAGCCCATTAAATATTTAGGACTACTTAAGCAACACTCAAAGTGACAAGAGATGTTGAAGAAGTTTTATTTTGTTTTTTCTGAAATGCCAGAAGAGCTACTGACAAAGCAGCCACCTCAGATGATGAAGAGATGCTGCCAGTGTATGTGCCAAAAACTGCAGTACCTCAACTGCCCACTTGATGCTGACTGTAAAAGAGAGTCAATCCCCATTGACACAAACACACAAAGTTATGGTTTCTCAAACTTGGTTGCTCATACTTCAGGGATCTCTATGACAATTTTCCATACAAGTACACTTTTAGTAATAATTTTCAAAATGAAAGCATCATGTAAAATTAGTCCATTATAAGGAACTTTTCCATTCCAGTCACAGCACTAAAGGTTGTTTTCATTGGAACAATCAAGACCCTTGTGGTACTTTATTAAAATGTTAAGCATCACTCTGCTTATTTTACATTCCTCCAGACAAACAATGCTGCCTTCAAGTTTTATTTAATTAGTTCATTTCCAGCTCTTAATATGGCAATAATACTTTGAAGCTGAACAGCTTGGGGCAAAGCGAAACAACACTGGAGATTTGGGTTCCACTCAGCACTAAAAAATATGACTGTGTATACCTCTAATGTGCAAACTGGTTGTGCTTGCGTCCAATAAAGGAACAAGGTGTAGGCATGGGAGCTTTTATTGAGTCTGAGGAAAGGAAGATCACCAAAGAGAATTGTTAATTGCTGAATATTATCAAAGCAGCCACATTTCCTTTTATCTTGTGTGATGTCTGAGATGAAACGGGACCTTTTCAAACAGTGCGACTACTTAGTGTGGAATTATACAAATTGCAATAAGCAACTTCTACCTCTGATAAGCGCGTTAGTGGGACTTCTGAATTGAAAAAGTATTAACAGAAGTCCAAAGACAGTGGGCAAACACTGAATGAACTGTTCCAACAACAACGGCTTTTCTATTTAAATGTTCTCTACTTGGAGTCCCTTGCTGCCTCACACCAACACAAAAAGCTTTCACTTGCAGGAGATTACTCTATCTTCCAACAGCATACATCACCGAGGGTAAGGTGGTTTGTTTATATGGGCAAAAAGCTTTACTAATCCTTGGCCAGCCGCTGCAGGTGAGAAAAATACTTCGATAAAAACCACTGAAGTCCATTTCACAGTCTTCACGTTTATCCCAGCAAGAATAAGAATGGATGAAGCACTGCATGGACACTGACGTAAATGAGGCTGTGCGCACTCAGTTTGCTTAAAATACATCTTTACTCTTGTGAGTCGGCCCCAGAATTATAAGTCCGTTAAACTAATAATTCATGTTTTTATCACTGTAAACAAAATGATGTCAGATGTAGCATCTCAGTTGCTATTCAGCCATCTGTCAATTGCTGTGGCTGCAGCTTCATTAGCAGTGACTGCCATGAAGCTATAATGCTCAACTACATAGAAGTAAACGAGCAAAGATGACAGATGGCATCTTGCTGCACGGTTTGCCAGTAATCATCTAGAAAATGTTGTTAAAGTTAAATGCAGGCCATCTCTGGTAAACTAAATCATAACTTCTCGACTGGGGCAATCAATCAACTTTTATCTGTACAGCCCCATTTATGACACATTAGTCACAGTGTGCTGCTCAGAGTGAGAAACAGTCACATTTTGGAAATGTTAAACAGATTTCTGGGTAAGCCTAAACTTGCTAAAGAAGAGAAGAGATGAAACTGCATTTTTTCAATTTCTTCAAGAAAATGGACATATCCCTCTTTTCACTTGGTCATCTCAAATGAATTCTTGTTCTCTCAGGCCTGTCCGACCTGACCGCAAAGAGAAATAGCTTTTAGAAATGACCAGTTTTGGTGACGATAATTGAGAACTTTAAACAAGCAAATGTCTACAAAAGTGAACTATTTCAAGATCATTAAAAATGAAGTCTTCATAGTGCCCTGAAGTCCAGAAACTGACTGTTCTGGATTCCAGAGCATTTAAATAAGTTAAGTTTCATGACACCTATTCTTATTCTGCCTCATACACTTGAACCAATTAAAGAAGCTGTTATACAGCATAAAATCAGTCCCTCTCTGGTGATAATGTCTAATATTTAACTGGAGTCTCCCAGTCCATGTTCTTTTTGTTATAGGATTAGAGAGGATTACACAATGTTACTTATCCAACCTGGACTTTTCAAATTGCCTACTTGTCTTGGTATGAACAAAATTTTGTTGGACCCAAAGAGAGACACCAAAGACAGGACATTGGTGGAAAATTACTTTTTCACCCATGAACAAGCTCTAGTATAAGATTTATATATTCCAGAGCAGAGACTGCCGGACTGTTAAAATACCTGTCAAAATGGTCTGACTTACAGCATGGGTCATGATACGAGGATTTCCCTTGTATTAATTTGACTCCACTCTGCCTCAAAATTCAGCTTTTAGAGGTTTAACAGGCCGCTAGAGCACAAAGCATGGGCATTCAGACCCAAACACTGCACCTTTTAGACTTGTTGTTGTCATGAACCTCTATTTCCACTCTGCAGAGAGGGGAAGTAGAGAAATATGTAAACTAGGGAATGGGATGGGAACACTTAATTGATGGTTGATTAATGGCCTCTAAGAATATGGCCGATCATGGGGTATATTGCCAATCTGATGTCGGTATTCAATAAAGAGACTAAACACACCTTTCTCTGTGCTGAAAAACAGTACCGCCATGTCACTGTGAGTGGATTTTACAAAAGCATTGAGACATCTTACCCATCAGGGGCGGTCTAACTTAAGGAGCAAGGGAGAGGGCAAATAGAACAAGTACTTGAGTAGCACAACACATAATCTCAATTTGCCCTAAATGAAAAATGAAGAGAGCACAGCAAAGAGTGGTGTGGGACTATTTCAGTTTAAAGAACAACTTTGCTCATTGTAAACACTGTGATACCATTTACAGGTACAACACAACAACTACTACAATGACTTTCCCCTTTCACAATGTACACCAGCCCCTTTGGGTTAATAAACTGACCTCTATTTTTTTCCTTTCAATTAAATGATCAGTTTGGAGGCTTAAATCAATATCAAATTTTAAAAATGAGAATCAATGAACGCTCATCCCTCATGTGGACAATTCTTCTCTGGGAGTTGTTTCTGTTTCTGTTAAATTTCCTATTCTGCATGAACTGATCTGTTTAAACATAAACACCCCATCTGGACAGTCGTTATCTAAATCATTTGAAGCCAAATTGCAGATTAAGGCAATCAGCCTTCTCTGCACGGGCTTCTTCATTTAGAAAAAATGAGCTCAATTTAAGCATATGGTGTAATGTCTGAATCTGACTGGGGCTTAATTAAAGTATGCAAAATAACTTGCTTGTATGAGGTCAGACTGTTGATTTGTCCTCACTTTCAGATCACACTCCAGAGAGCCAGGACATTTCCAATTTAACAAATGAAGATGAAATGAGGCCTCTGTGTACAAATGCCACTGTCATCTATTTGTTTGCCAAAGTTAAATGGAAAAATAAACAGGCATACTGACAAAACGTAATAGTCCTGAAGACTATCCAGAAAAGCACATGAGAAAGCAAAGCTTTCACACCAAATGCTTGTTGTTTGATCAACAGAGCCAGTTGATCACCAAGTTGGCAAAAGCAATGGGAAATTCAAAATGAGCGACAAATAAATCCAACAAAATCCCTGATCCTTCCTGCTGTTGGTTCTGACAGGCGAGCTAAAAAGGATGGACCACACCCAAAATCACAGACTCCTTTGTTTCCTCAGCGTGATCCTCCAGAGTTTCCATCAACTGTTACAACACGGATACTTCAGAGGCTTTATCCAACTGCCTTGTTAACAGTGAATTTAAGGGATGCATTTACAACTTGATTATCAAAACACATACTACTTTCAAGTAAATATGTTTGGGTAGAGTGGCTGTAAGTACACAATTAAGTAAGATTAGTGCCTCCTGTGTCTCCTCTGAGTGACGTGCAACACAAAAGAATCAAAATCTTTTATTTAGCTGCAAATTACACAATAAAGACGCAAATTGTTTGACAGCCTGAGTCTAAACCCTAAGATAGTCTTTTTAATAAACATGAAGTCCAATAAGCTCTTCATCCTAATATCTTAAGTCTGACTTTCTTGGCTGATAATGCTTCAAAATAGCTTCAAAACAACTTATGATGTTTTTTCATACGTTTTCATTCAACCTTTTGATTTACAGTAATTGGTCGAGCTTTTCTCTTTGTTAAGTCTTCATGCACTTTGTGAGGAGCAGCACACTGTGTTCACCTTGCAACAAAAATAAAGATCAAAATAAAACAAACCAGAGACCTGGGTTCACTCCAATCAAAACTGGTGGCTTCATTATGTGCCTCTGATGTACCTAATTATACTGCTACCGGCTGCCTGCTGCTCTTTAACACAATACCAAGTCACAAATGAAACAACATGAACTCTTGTCCTAATGAGCAACTGCAGCGCTGCTGTGTGAACTTGCCAAGGTTACCAGCAAGTATCTTAATCAATGCCACAAACAAAGGGACAAGTTAATTTGTAGCTCTGACACAAGAGAGCTTGAACCACCAGGCAGAAAACTGTGAAGCTTTTAAAACTTGTGCATAATTCAGTCAGGAGGGATGACCAGCTTTTGGAAGGATATAAGAGAATCACAGATTTGAGATGAATGACTCCTTTACAGACAGAGCAGTACATTCCTCATACCTGATGTGGCTCTCTAGTCATGTCACAAAGGGATCGATGTAATAAATATGCTATCAGCTGGTTCAAAGCACTGACAAACTGTCAGAACTGGTGTGTGTTCACAAAAATGTTCACATCAACTGACAAACGTTCACTCAGGAAAAAATAAAAATGGTAGGACTGGACAAAAAGTAAAACACAGTTTTCCTCTTTTATTGTGAAGAAATAAAAGTCATGACTGCGCTGTTTTTACAAAGCTGCATGGTCCACCACTATCACTGAAGCTCAAGGAAACTTTCCCACATTTTCACTGTAGTGACCTTAAGATTTTGTTGGGCCATCTAACTTGCAATTCAACGATTTCCAACTGATTCACAAAAATAGTACAAACAGTGGAGGAACCATGCCATGGTTAGGGGATTATTGCTAAAGGTGAATAATGACTATGAATGGTAAATGCTTTTTTCACATAGCAGAGGACACCATCTGCTTTCGTATTTTCTTATTGGACATCATCACGTCTGCCACAGAATAGCAGAGCAGAGTCGTACAGACATGACTGATGTTTTGTAAACAGAAGATTGCAGCACATCGCTCACAGCATTTCTTCTAATTTATGCTGTGTCAAAGTACATTTCTCCTCCCTTTGCTACCAGGAAAGCAGAGTATCTTTTCCCTAAGACCAGAGCCAATCTTAGCCAAACTTTAGATCTATGGTCGCAGTCCGCCATGATCCTCTATCCTAGACTTTGCTCACGTGTCACATTTGACAGTATGTTATGCCAACTCAGCAGGTCTTGGTAGAATCAATTAAAACTGTACATGAACTCAAAAAATCGACTCAAATCCTGAAAGATTAATGTTGCTGACAAGTATCAATAAGCAGAACCTTAATGCACGTACCTTGTAGAATCCATGGATCCTAGAAGTTTGGAATTGGCCCTTGGGACCCAAGCCTAGTGGGTACCAGAGGAACTACAGATTGTTGCACCTAAGTATTGGCTTTTTTTTCTAAAGACTGGGGATCTGAAATAAGTACTTAGAATTCTCTATTAAGATCATAAATGAATTCTCATAAAAAAGACATTTTGAATATTTTTACAAATAATTTTGTCTTTTTTCATTTTATATAAGAACATAAAGAGCCATTTCAAAGTTTTCTAAGACAAGTATGGCACCTTATGTGAGACGGTGGAGATAATAGGTCTCTCAACAACATGCACTCACTGTCAGACACTTTGAGGCATACTTTGCTGGAAAATTACTCTCAAGACCTGAAGAAAACACTTCTTTTAGGTGACAAACCTGACAGCACATTTTTTCTGGAATTGGCTCTGACTATGCAGTTGTTACTTGGATCAAATCAGGGTGGATTTGGGAACCATCAGCTCCACTAAAAGCTCCTGTCTTTGATAAATGTGCTCTTGTACCTCCAGGAATAGTGCGTAGGTAGATGTCACACCCTTTCCGTTTGCACGTGTTGGTTTCAAAAAGGAGCTTTTGTTTTGGAGGAGAGTGCAAGGCGAGACATATAACCTAATTATCCCCATTATACTCAAGTGTCTCAGGGAGACAGACCGTGGAAAGAGGTAATCATAATCCTCAGCACACTCTTCACTTAAAAGAGACCGGTGGAAAGCTCAGAGAGCTGACTTTGACCCTCTACTCCCCCTCAAGTCATGACAGGAGAGAGCAACAAAAAAGTCTTGAGACAGAAATCAGGGTCATGGAAATCGTGTGGAAACTTAAGGGAAAACTAAAAAAGTGGGAGGAGAAGAAAAAATGTGAGTGGGCAAGTTATAGCATTTGGGATTCAACACAATAAAAGCATTATAGAAACCTAAAGAGGACTGTACTCAATCAGAACATGTCTAAATGCTGAAGTTTAGTAACCCCCTCCCTTAATTAAAAAATGTAGAAGCATATTTTCTCTAATCTCAGGGAAAAGTCTGAAGAGGATCAAACCAAGAAGATATTTTAACCAGAGGACACAACAGGCTGGCTTTGAGCAGAAGTTGTCCTCCTGCTGTCTAATTGGCCGGTTAGCCATGGCTAACACTGTCAAGGATATTCAGGGGAAAGCACACGGGGATCATTAGTGCTGTGAAACTCCCAGGGATCCCCTCCTTTATCAGCCTCACTGTCTTTGTTCCTCCCTTCCTATGAAGTCACACACTTCACCTTTTTATGAACAATATTCAACCTGATGTTCTCTTTTATTCCTACCAGTGTGCATGCCTGCTCACTCCTCCTTTTTTGTCTACTTCTCTGTGCAGTGCTGGGCGCAGCGAGCCTTGGGTTTTAGGCTTATCCCAGCACCCTGTCCCCCCCTGGAGCACTTTAGCCATAATGAGGCACAGGCGGCCATTGTGCGGGCTTAGCCAGTCTGGTCCTGGGGCATGACTGAGAGCAGCTGAGCTCCAGGGGAGGTCTTAGATCAGATCCCCCTGCTTTACACATCATTAGTGATGCATCAAACTGGCAGGACTGGCCTTTTTACGCTGAAAGATCTGGTTGAATAATTATAAAGACAAAAGTAAAGCATTGAATTATTGGAGTGGAATTCTCATATCGAAGACCTCCTGCAAAATTGGCTTTTAATACAATAGGGCAGTAGAAATTGGAAAATAAGGATGATATTTCATTCATTTGAAGGGTGTTTTTCCCCTCTATTTCTGTAGACAGGTTTTTACATTTGGTCTAGCATCAAATTAGAAGTCACTGCTCAGAAAAAAGCCCCATTCTTAATAATGTCCTTCTGGGGACAATTTTACTTGTCATCTAAACAGAGACTGGACATTTAGATTCAAACTGATATGATTTGACATATGAGTAGTTTAAGTTGTAAGCTCTGTCACAAAACAAATTACCATAAACTCGTAAGTCAAGGCACCATGGTATGGGAAAGCAAAATACCCCTTTAAAAAAAAAATAAATAAAAAAAGAGACTACAGTAAAATAGCACAAGAGCAGATGGCTACATTCAGATTTACCATGGTCCAATTCTTGTCCAATGAAAGATTCAACAAAACTCAACACATATTAAAAAGCAGCAAAGAATAAGCCCAGAAACTTAAACATATCACCATATTAGCTTTTTCAACTCAGCTTCAGTGCTTTCTATTCTTCTTAACATGAACACATTAGCAAGCATGGGCTACATAATTACTACTGCTACGAGTGAGAATTATCCTGTGTTTATTCAGGATACCTTTAGGAGCTGCTGTTGCACAACACTAATCAGAATCAATGTGTGAAAAAAAAAAATCGATAACACTGGATGTAACCAGCATACTCGAAGATCTTATATTGCAATTTCAAAGACTGGCTCACTGATCCCTCACTTTAAATCAGTGTATAGAGAAGTGTTTGGGGACCAAAGAAAGCTTCAAGGGGGGAAATTAAGAGACCCAAAGTCCACTTTCTCTAATACAGTCCAAGTTGAACAGCGCTGTTTGTGTGAAGTCCTTGGGGCATAATTGGACCTTTTTCCCCTTCTTTTCATCTTAGCAGCTCAAACCAACTGAGCATTGACAGAAGGCTTCACACAAGACTAGAGACTTTGTTTCCCTTTCGGCAGATCAGCTGTATTTGCTGTCCTTTCAAATGCCTGTAAGACGGCACGGTTTTGGCAGTAAACAGGCAGTGATGTCACAATTTAAATGATGTGTGCCTCAGGAGAGCTGCACTGAAACGTTGAAGTAAAAAGAAAAGAATGAGCACTTTGTCACAGTATTGTCTGGTATTTTGCTGTTCTTTCGACAGACATGTTGGTGCTTAACTCAGCTATTTGTGACAGAGAGGAAGCCTGTCAAGGAGATGAATGCTGAAAGAACGCATTAACCTTTTCATACTAAAAGCCACTTTTGCATCGTGAAAAAGTGACTCATTAAAGAGTCAGATGCCTTAGAATAGAAAAACTTATCTTCTCTGGAAAGCGGGTGAGATTTAGAATATGCAATGCTCAGGTGAGAATTTCTGGCAGTATGCAGAGACAATCTTTCCAGGCCACCTAGAAGAGACATGTTACCCATTAAAAACCCTTTCAAATCTTTAAAAACGCCACCGGCTGCAAAGAAGCATGTTTAATAGGGGAATCTCTGAATTCTCAAAGCAATGCATCACAACAACCAGAAATGAGATCTCACTGCAACACTGCATTCGGATAATCTCACAATCTCAGGCTCAAAACTTCAAAACTCATCAATTTAATATGATGCATTACGAGTCCTACAAAAACCATTAGCTTTATAGAATCATTACTTTTCAAAAAACAGAGATTTTAAGATTAAATGAGCCTAAAAAATGAGGATAAAAAGTTAAATGTATTAACTTGAAAGGGTTTAAATCCGACTGAATCCCAAAAGAGCCATTATTCCCCATCATACATCATCAAACTCTGCCAGTAGAATTTTAATCACAACTTCCCCTTCGCCAACACGTCTCTGATCATCATTTCTTTTGAGCAAATTTTTGTGTGAATTCAATTTCACACAAAAGCCGAACTCGTATGAGAGATGTGGCTTTTTGCAGGGTGAATTTAACAGCACAGTGGTTCAGGCAGAGCACAGGTGATGTAGCTATGAAAAAAAGCTGTGATCCATTTCTCAGTTCAGCAGAATAAAGTAATTCAAGACCAGCTGCGTCAGGACAGGCCGTCCCTGACAGACAGAATCAAGCCCTTCTGCTCTTTGCTGCGCCTGACTATACATAGGAGCTTTTCACTGAATGAGAGTACAACCTGATTACCTGCATTCAGACAATGGTAACGCTGGCTACAAAGTGAGAATGTCCTCTAAAGAATGCTGCATTCAGCCTTTCAGCCATGTTCTGCATGCCGTGTCAACTTTTCCTGAGGCTGGGACTATGATGCAAAAACCGACACAGAGACAATCACAACTCTATAGTATCGTACCCTTGCCTGGTAGATATGCTGATGTTGGAGGTTAATGTTGCCTGCACACAGCAGGATATAAGAAACTTAAACTTCAAAGCATACTTCAAGAGCTGCCACGATTCTTAGATGGAGTAAGCAAAAAATATCTCCAAGATAACAAACAGTGAATTCTGCAGCAGCAGGGAAAAACATCAATGCATCTGCCAAATTACAAAAAAAGTGACAAGACAATTTTTATGTGTCATTGTTCACTGTGTAGAAAATATCTAAGGTTCCCCATATCTTTCAGAGTTAGTTGCACAAACTGACGAGAGAGGCTTCTGCACTCAACGCTAAGTTACTAGAAAAGATGCCAAAAAGGTAAAAAAAAAAAAATAATAAAGGATGAATCTGCAGGGATCAGTCACAATTGTACTAAAAATCAAAAACGTTGATTGTTCCATCACTTAAAAAGTACAATTTTTCATCCTTTCATTGGTGCCTGGATATGATACGCTACCCCCTATCACATCAAAAAATAGAGGAAGAAGGATGACAGCATGAATTGAAATAGAAGAAAAAAACACCAGCCGACTGGACAGTCACTGGAAGTATGTGTACTGCTGTGAGATTCAGTAAAACAGTAAATTGCAGTGACTGAGCATGGCTGGAAAATCTAAGTATATTAGCAACGCTGCTATGTCACAGCAATGTTTGCATAAATGTAGAGACAGACACTGCTGGAGCCTGCTTATAACAGGCACCAGCACTGGGTTGTAAACTTTTATTTCAGAAAATGTCTTTAACCGTTGAAATGCTCTGGTGAGACACAAAAAGATGTAACAGTATGATACGATACGTTAGGATACAGTATGATAGTACAATACGATAAGGTAAAGTGCGTATAATACAAGCTTATTTCACTTAAGTTGTAGTTCTCAATCATCTGCTTAATATTTTTTTGTCTTACTTCCATTTTCTCTTTTTGCATCTTAAAACTACTCCAAATCTTTTTAAGATCCAACATTGTAAAATGTAAATTGGTGCACTTTTCAGCTGGTCTTAAAATTTTGATCAGGAGTGTTAGTCACTTGTTTATCTGACCAGAAATTCTGACTAGGAAAACAGAGGATATGACACGGTACAAAACAGTGTGGCGCTGTATGATATAGGATACGATATAGTGTGATACCATCAGGTACAATCAGATAGAGTACACTTAATTGTCCTCATAGGGGTGTGACATTGCAATTTCAATAAACCAGTCTTTCTCTTTTGCAATAGAGAAGTATACATTTAGTAGTCCAAACACTTCAACTACAATCTGATTCCTCCAGCTTTTTAAGTTTTGATGCTTTGCTTTTGTGATAATGTTTGAACTGAGTACAGGTGCAAGCTGTTCATTTGTACACACACCCACAGACAGCTCTTTTCCTTTGGAATTGCTGATGTTGTTGTGATAATTAACATTAAGCTTTTACAGAGTCAGCACATAAGGTAAGTCCCAGGTCTGTGTTTTGTTTTTCTCACACCTTCAGTTTTGTGTTTCACAGTTTTGATGGGAAACATCAAATTCTCGACATAGAACATATCCTGCAGTTGTGTGATGAGTCATAGCCAGCAGACTGTGTGCATCCCTGCCTGCATCTCTCCTGACTGAAGAAGTCTCTACAAATAGCTGGAGGGAAACCGGGGTGAAGGACAGAGCTTGGGGCAGGAGGCAGGAGAGGAGCAACTCAGTTTCATTCCCCAAGAAACTTCAGAGCACAACTTTTTTAACAACACTCTAAAAAAAAAAGGATTTGCAGTCTATCACACAAATCAGAAGCATCTTGGTCCGGAGCCAAAACTGCACTCGGCCAGTTGCACTCTTAACAGGAAATTAAAGCGCCGATTTCAGAATTAAACATTCAGAAGCCTACTGCACATTTCCAGCAGAAAAAGAGACATCAGAGAGGTTCATAGCTGACTGCAGGAATACTAAAATCCTTCTGTGCTTCTCAACACCAGCTTCGGCTAATAGAACTATACAACCAGGGAAATTAACAAATGCAGCCTTTAAATGTGAGAGGAAAGAACAAGAGCCTTTTTAATTCTCGTTCTATGTTAGACAAAGCCATGATTTCAGTTTGTGGTACTGTGACCAATCTTTCGTTTTTCTTTTTTTAAAACACTTCACACGCTTGATAGTTTGGCTTTCATCTCTGTTGAGCACATTGGTTTGCTTAAGTTGCTTTTAAATGAGCCTTGTAAACCTAATTGACTGGTGATTCAACAATTACACATCTTCCCTCCTTTACAGTGACCTCTCACAGTGATCTCAGAGTTCTTCTCTGTCTTCCCTAAAAGACCAGAAAGGTAAATTAACCACACTGAAGCACCAAAGATAAAGACACATCACACATCCCTGTATACACACCAACTCTTTAAGGAGACAAATCTATGAGAGGGGAAGCCAAGCAGTACACTCACAGACACAAAGAGGCATGCCTGTATCGACATAAAGGGCTAAAGAGTCATTAATTTTAACAGAAAACCCATGAGGATTAGACTAACCGTGTGCCGTCGGCCTTCCAGCTGACTTTGTACGGATTTTTCTCTAGGAAACGAAGGTTTTGTCGGTCCATGGATACAGGCTGAGCACCAGGAAAACCAGACCTGGAAAGCAATGAACACATGTCTCTATAAATGGCTTTCACATGGACATTCATTCATTTCATCATACACGCTTTCACTCACTGAAGCATGTACATTAGTTTCAGTCAACTTAGATAATGAGCACTTTAGGAACTATCCCATGTTACAGAATCTGGAGATTAAAAAATGGAGGGAAATCCAGCCACAGTTACATTTTTGCATCAAACTCAGAGCATTATTCCCTTAGTCTGAAAATAAGTATCTAAAATATTAGAAGTACGTGAGTGAGAGTTTCCAAAAACCTGTAAAAACATCAAATCATGGCTGCCTGGGCCTGACTGCTCAGCTTATTTGAGACATCATACACGATGACACAGAGGTGATAATAACAGCTCACAGTTTTAATTGCAGAATCTCTCCTGTGGGAGCAGCAGAGTGTTTGACAGCTCAGAGGAAACACAAGCTGAGGCTCTTTAGTGGACATCTTTGTAGCTTTACTTGTGTTTGTTTTAACTCTGGTTGGGAAGCGGTGCACTCCTATCAGACCAAATAAGTGGTTTAAAGTACTTACAAATGTGTTATACTGTTGGTAAATGTTGGTGAACAAGCCACAAATCACAGCAACTTTAGTATTTTTTAATCACACTTATTAAGTGATGATATTGTAAAACTGAGAGAAGAATTCAGTGTGGTTGGAGTAGTGGAAAAGATGCAAAGAGCTGATGACTTATCAGAAACCCATCAGTACTTTGGAGACAAAACAAACTGAGGATATTTGACTTCATTTCATATATTAGTATTTGTTTGATTTGTTTGCAGCACTGAGGAGTTTAAAAGTCATCTTGAAAAAGTCTCACTTTTATATATTTGCCTGTTTATGAGGCAGGTATGGATCTAGGGGTGACACTTTTTCAAGATCACTTAGTAAGTCCTCACAGTTCTTTTTGAGTATCCCTCTGGTTATCTTTGTTTTTTTTTGTGTGTGGGGTGCAAAAACCCAAAGACTAAAAAAGGAACATTTCATGAACTTGCGTAAATGCTCGTGGGCTTGACTGGTATCTTATCCTTTTTTTTCTTACGTTTACAGTCATGGATTAAAATTCTCACACTGGTATTAAAAAAAGAGGCATCTTCGTAGAGGAGTGAGTATAGCAGCAGGGACTATTCTTTCCGCTGTGACAATACACAGCAGCTGCATACTCCTCCAGAGCAGAAAATCTATTTCTGACTCTGCTGCCTGTCTCAAAGTGTCAAGGTCTAAAATAAAAAAAGGCGGTTCTACAACAAATGAGTCACGCCTAACACACTGCAGTATTCCCACCTTGCGTGTAAACAGACACACACACAGCGTCCCACAGGGGGATGAGGAGAGTAGGAGGAAGGTTGTCACCTGTCCCAGTCGGCCATATTCTGACACAGTCTTTGGATATCTCCGAGTTTGGGTTGTGAGGTGATCTGTGTGACGCCTCTCACTGTGATGCCTTCAAGGAATACAGCACCCTGGGAGAAAAAAGATGAAAAACAGACACTTGAATCAAGAAAAAAACACCCCATCCCTCCAACACATATACAAAAGACAATAAAAATGCAGCTTGTAATTTTTTAGGAGCACTTGTGTGATTTATGAATTCCTGTGTGAAAAAGCAACAGGTAGGTTAGTCTTAAATTAATTCTTTTACTTTTTCACTTAAATACATTTTTAATGTCAATTTTTCAATGATCCATCTGACCCAACTCTCAGGAAAACAGACTCCACAGATGCTTCATTCCTCTCCCTTTCTCTCTTTCTCATCAGCCCACACTTGTGTTTTTCTGCACAAAGCCTCCCCTGAGTCAAACTGAAGACATCTGTATGTGAAAGCTAAAAGCTCCAAATTCTTTCACCTGATTCCCTTCCCCATGTACCCTTTGTACTGGAAATATACAGACCCTGTCTTTGTGACATCACCCGATACAGAGTGATGAAGCCAATCATGGGCACGGGCCATGGTGGAATTCCTGACTCAGGAGGTGGGCTTTGAGCCTCCTCACTAACTGTAGTGTGTCAGACCTATCAGTCATGTGAGATGCCCATCTAATTGGGTAAACTCAAGATATTAATATCTTAAAAACCCCTGTGTTGATAAAAAATTCACACCCTGTACGGTGTGCACAGATGGTGAAACTAGCAATTCAGACCCAAGCTGTTTTTTGAACCAGGCTGTAAATATGTTTTTGATGATGCAAAAGTCTGTTGTTATTTTTTTGGCTTGGTTTGTGGTTGTGGTTGCATGTGGTTTACGGTCTTTCTGCAGCCAGTATCAAGCTGAACCTTGAAGAACTGCAACTTTTAGCACATCTGCATAGGTTTCATTTCTAAAAAATGGATGATGGTCCTCGGTCTACCCTGATGAGCAGTCATTGGAAAAAATGTGATAATCAACATCATTGAGAGGAGACACGTGATGTCATAATGAGCCATCTTATGCAGCATTTGTGCAAAGAACTTTGAATTAATAGCTGCACTGATGTGAGAAACATCAATGCTGCAGCTATGGTGATACCAGAGGGACAGAATAAAATAAGCACAAAGTTGGACTGGATGTTACCCTGTCTTGATGTTGGCTCTTTGTTGACACCGTAGAGGATTAGAGTCTAAAGCTGCTTTTTGTGTGTGTTCTGTGTCAAAAAAATTGTAGAGAATTGACTCTTGATTAACAAAATTTGATTGACTGGCTCCTTTTTTAGGAAAAAATCCAAATATTCTCTGGATCCATCTTCTCTGATTTTATATTATCAGGATTCTATTTCCGTCTCGTGCATTCATCTTAACTTTCTCTGTTTGGCTGTGGCACTTTTACTGTGCAATTTTACTGGCCAAACTACTTGTCAAGAAAATAATAGATTGATCAATAATTAAAATATTATTTGAAGGGTTTTTTTTGTTTCCTTGCAGCCTCGTGATTCTTAAGATATTACTTCTTGTTCTTATAAAAGTGTAATTTGAAGAAATGTTCATATATAAATAAAAGATGCTTGGTTAATTTCATGTTTTTGTTTCCACTTTCATTGCCTCTTAACTCACAGCCTGACTGTTGTTGAATTCAGTTAAGATTCTGCCTTATTTCTTCCACTCAGGCTCTGGGTGAGAGCATCAGCTCAGCGTAAACACAAGCCTCATTACGAGCAACCTGAGATGATTGGATGCTTCTGATTTCACTAAATTGAGCTGATGAGAGCTTTAAATAAAGCCAGGGAGGCAGCTTCTATCAAATCTGAATTATACCTCTTTCAGAAGGAGAGGAGACTGATGTGATGTGTTGTCTGAGTTCGAACATCAAATGAACCAAGTCGTTACAAACAGAAGCCTCCTCACTTAGAGAAGCTTCCCTGTAGGGATCCACATCCTACAGAGAGACAGCTCAGACATTTTCCACTTAACAGTCCATTTTCTGCAGTTTCCAGGAATTCTCACCAGCTTTAGTTTCTCTTTCTTTCGTCTGCCGGGCGCCGACCCTGAGGAGCTGGGGCCCGACTCCTGGCCGACGGCATTTCCGTCATCGTCCACTTCCCCACCGTCCTCATCGTCAAAGCACCACTCCGGGAGCTCGGGGGCAGGGGGTGTGTCCTCCTCGTCACCATAACGACGGAAAAGCTCTTTGAGGTAGTCGCCCTTGTAGATCCCAGGGGCCCGAGCCTGGCTGAAAGCAGCTACAGCTGCCTCCACGCTGATAAGAGACAGAGAGCACAGACATTTAGCTGCTTTTAAAGACCTTACTTTAATATTTTGCGGTTCTGTCTTTCCTTATCTCACATTTTCTGGACAGATGTAACAACATGTTTTTTAATTTTTCACACAGTCAAGAATTATTCAGCAAATATTGCAGTCATCAATTCCAGATTTCAAATAATTTATTATCTTTGATGATTTTATGGTGAGAATCTACTTCTTCCTTGAGGCTATAATTCCAAAAAAAGAAATTGGTACAAAGTAAATGGAGTGATTTTATTAATAGAAAAAAAGGTGCGTAATCTCCATAAAAAGGGTCTGATGCTTACAACAACACAGAAGATGAAAACCAAAACATCAATCTTGAGAATATGAATAGAAAGAGAGAGGCTTGACTGTTTTTTCCCTATTATTGGTAAAAATAGTTGTTGACTATCTTTTCCAATGATTATGACTGATTGATTAATTGAACAATGTCAAGAACGAAAAAAAACAACTATTTTTAGAGGGAATAAGACAAAACAGCAACATTTCAGAAATGACCTTATACTCTGCAAAATGTTGGTTTAATAATGAATGATTCCAAAGAACAACATTATTCAGTATCATCCTCAGATTTTTCTGCAACAGAAGTCCTATCTATAAAATGTTAAAGGTTTATCAGCAGGTATGAAAATAGAAACATGAAAAATGCATTAGTGTTGACAACTTCAATGTAAATCCTCCTGCAGCACATGAAAATGGACTGGAGGGCTGTAAACGCTCTCAGAATATTCATTAGACAGGAAGCAGTGGGTGGAGGGAGGGTTTTTATCCAGCCGGCATGTCTGCAGCTTCCAGGGATTCTGCACTGTCAGACTGCTGCTCCACCTCTGACTAAAGACTCGTCCTGCTCTGATCAGCCGGCATGAATTATTGAACCCCTCTGTCATGAGGTGATTAAGTTGGCCACAGCTGGAGAGTTTGTGACGTCTGGGCCCGATGGCCAATCCAGGCCCGGAGTCTATTTTCATACGGCTCTCAGCTTTCACCTAAAAATCGTATTTGCAGGGTCAAAATACTCTAATTTTGAAAGAAAATGCTGATAAAATCCAGATACTGATCCTGTCATAAAAAGTGCTCTGACATATTTTCTTGCATCTCTCCCTAATGGAGAACATTTTCCTTGAGAAGGAGCAGCGTTTACTGACATTTACACAGCATGTGACACTGTGAAAACTGACTACTTATCGTCTGGTATCAAAAGACACCCAAGGGACAGGTGAGGTTTGATTGCATTAGTCTGTAGTGGTGGTACAAGTATGTTTGACTACACTCAGTGACTGATGTTTTCCAGAAATCACAAAAAGAAGTAGTTCACAAACAGGATATTCATGTGATACCTTCACAGTTAATAATATGTTTGTCGTTTTTTGTATTTGAAGGCTTATCCTGACTCTCACTTTGGGGTACACTGGTCTAGGTTGTGAATCTTACCTCCAGTCCATCTTCTCCACCAGGTATGCACATATCAGAAAGCCCGTTCGGTTGAAGCCATGTGTGCAGTGAACACCTTCGAAATGAAAAAAGAATCACGCAGTTGTTATTCCGTTTCGAATTTCCTATTTATATTGAACCTAAGACAGTTATTTCACACTCAAAGATGTTGTCAAAGAAATTATACTACAAGTCATATCAGCAATTTATCTTTACGTATGCATCAATTTCATACCTTCAGACAAACAATGAAACCTAGCAGCACTCCATGTTTAACAAGCTCTTATCTGATGTGCTCCCTCTGAAAGAGATAGCATCACTCCTCTTTGAGATGCACTGAGGCTGAGCTCAGTCTTTGAGCGGGGACATCAAGTCACAATCTCAAAGACACACAGGCAGACCTAATGGGGGGGTCCTGCTTTTAAACACAAATTAAACATCAGGATAAGACCAGCTGTCTCAGACACACAGAGGAGATCCAGTGTATAGAGGGTAAAGCTAGAACTGAAAAATAATGACCTTTATTTTGAAGGAATTCGGCTTTCAGGGATTAATTCCTCTTTGAAATGTTGAAATGTTACAGATAAAGAGATATTCTCATAGACAAGCCTCCCCATCCAAAAACACTTTAGTGTATTGAATGTCAATAAAGAAAAGTACATATCTACGATGGCAAAGGAGTCCCCCTGGCAACAGCAGGACTAATAAAGATCAACTTAAGAAAGAGTCTAATTTGGACACGAACACCACAGAAACAATAAAGACCAATTACCAGCTGGCAAAAGACAACGATACTGAGACAATATTCACACATTCTGCTTTGATGTTGGAGGCAATTTGATAAAGAAACCAGGCCACAGTTAGATGCTGAGATCAGACCTCAGCAGAATCACATAAGAAGTCAGGGAGGTCTCAGAGAGCACCCTGCTGTCACCTGTGGGGAACTATAAGCTTTCAACCACAGGAACTTGGGTCTCAATTTAGTTCTGGGGTAATGAATTCATTCCTGAGAACGGCGTTATTCAAGGTGTAGTACTTTCCATCTTTCAAGAAGTCCAGGAATTTTAGGAGACAGCCTTACATACTGAACATTTCCCATTGGTTGGGCTACTTCCCCCCTCATGTCCACAATAAGACCACATCCAGCTGTGATCAAATTGGTTAAAAAACTCCTACGCAATCATCTTCTTTGAATCTAATAATGTGAATGAGTCTCTGTCAGCTTCTGGTGGTACAGTTTAAAGAGTGACCCTGTAAACTGGAACCCTTTAGCTGACGTGTCATCGGATATCCAGTTTGAAACTGTTGTTGAAGCATATGAGAAATCCTCAGGAATGCACCTTAGTTTAGTTCAATTAGAATATACCCATTAGAGAGTTATTTAACTATACTTTGAAACTGTTTGAGAAGGACCCATCCAGCTGAAAGTCATTAATCAACGAGCTCATTGTTGAAGCAAAAAACACTGGTATTAAAAGATATTTGGGAAAAAAGCCCTCTGAGTATCTCAACAAAGTCATATCAAAGCTAAGTTGGTGCATAGTCCACAAAATGTTTATTTTTACCCCATCTGACAGATTATTTTAGTCACTTAATACTAAGTGTGGTCTCGAATTTAAGTATATTGGAAAGTTACCAACACAAGACTGTAAAAACAAAAGTGCGTAAGCTTATCTTTTTTATTTAGATTGAATGTATTTTTCTGGAGTTAAAAACTGGTTTCTGTTGATGTCCTTTCACCTAGTATCACCTACACAGAGCTCTGTGGGAGGGAGTGTTGTTTTAAACTTCCACACTCAAAATATAAAAGAAAAAGGCATGCATGACACTGAGATATGCAGATACACAAAAAAATCTGTAATAATCCACTTTCAAACCCCAAAGGTTAACTAGAACAACTCTTTGATGACAAGCAGACTGATGTTGAGGAGTTGAACTGTATGACCACAAAGAGGGAATTTTTTTTTTTTACAACATGAAGCTCTCCTTCCATTTGAGGCTGGTTTATTTTGGAGAAAGGCTGCCCTCTACTGGACACACAATGCGCTGCTACTTACAAACACTGCCCAAATACAAGATAACTGTCGGTTCATTTCCACTTATTTCAAGTTCTACAAACATTTTTTGAGTCCACAAAAGGTTCTCAGACACTACATATATTTTGGATAGAACATCAATAAAGAAGAATTTCATACATCTGAAAATTCTAGACATAGGGTGATGTTAAATTTATCTGCATAAAAAGTCTTGCTCTAAAAACAGAGACCCTTAGATGATTGGCAGTATCTACCAAACATGGTCCAAAGAATGATAAACCAGTTACAGAGTTACAAGCACATTACGCTGTAACACATCTTGCCACTCATGACCAAATAACTTGATCTAAGGATCTTACAACAATGAAAAATGTCTAATCTCATCTGTTACGATGAAATACTACTGATAGAAGTCGAAGATACTACACTGCAAATCTGTTATTTTAACACCATATTGTGATATGACATGGTCACAGGTAGAATTTCATGCAAAAGTTAACTTAAAAATACAAAGAGATGTGAAGCAAACAGGAACTGGGAAGGAAAAGATTTTCCCACATTCAAAGCACTGGCTGCTTTCACATCTTCGGAATTTTAATCTAATAAATCTCCAAGTTCTTCTATGGCCAGAGGTGACAGGGCTGAGTCACATTGATTAATTTGGGGAGCAAACACGGAGAGAAAGAGAGGCTTCTTAGTTGATCCAGGTGTTTCAACTTTTAAGTACAAGAGAGGGCATGATACTCATGCTAAACACATGCAGATTTTCAAATAGTTGCTCACTCATTAGTTTGTAGAAATCCCCGAATCTGCCTGTAAACTGCTCAGAGCCAAATCTTAAAGTAGCATGAGATCTTCACAAGATCTAACTGAAACAGTGATGTCATCGCATAAGGATTTCTGAAGGATCACTGAGTTGTGACATGATTGGAAGGGTGTGGGCCTCAAACACCAAGGTCTGCCCACGTCTCTGTCCTGAAGGTCTCCAGGGGGCTGGCCAATCAGAGGTCCTCTCAGAGACAAACGCTACAGTGCAGCATTTTGTACAGAGGATAAAAGAAGGGTTTTCTAAGACACTAGTGTAGGAAAAAATAGGACATTATTTTATTTTATGTTAAGCTTCTACAAAGCTATCAAAGGGACGGTACCAAACCTGAGAAAGAATTGTACCCTCTTTAATGGTGCAACCACTGCTATTGCCTCTCACTTAAATGAGTATCACTCACTTCAGTGATATATCTGCTCTATTTAAGCTTGATCGAAAAGCTCAAAAAATTTTCACAGGAACAAGCTGTGCTCTGCAGAAAAACATTTCTCTGAAACCATTTTCCCAGCCCACTGTTATACTTTTTAAGCAGGAGAGAATAATGATCGTGATAGTGTTAAACATTCATTACTTATTCCTTGCAAGCTGCAGATAATATGTAAATAATATTTTAACAGCCATAACAAAACATTTCCACTTTAAGACTTTCTTTCTTACAGCTATTTCAGACTGTGAAATCATCCTATGCAATAAAGAAAAAGAGGAAGGAATTGGATGAAGACAGTCTGTTCAGCAATGTTTGCCTTACCTATTAACTCTGCAGGATTCTTCTCCATGAAGTTTTCACACAGCCTGATGAACATAGCAGTCGTCTCTTTTGAAGGGCATTCTCCATGGCTGAACAAAAGCAAAGATAAAGCTGCATGTTACTGTCAAATAAACCACAGTTTACATTTAGTTCAACACATAACAAATAAACTCTTACCCTCGACACTGAAGCTTCACATAATTCACGCCTTCTCTTTCAATGTCGTTGCGGTCATAAAAGCGAGTTGTGTTTGTCAAATCAACAAGCAAACCCATTCTGACCTGAATAAAAGAAAGATGGATCAGGATGTAAGGTCATCTCAAGGCATTAATGTATTCCCGCAGTATCTATCATTACAGTTACTTACGTTAAGACTTCTCAGAAAGTTGGAAAGCATACTTGGATGAAACCGATTCTCCTCTGCAACTTGGTCATCATATCTGGGGCCCAACATTGTTTTCATTGGAAGGAATTTACCTGAAACAGAAATGCAAAGGAACCCCCAATTGTTATCAATTTTTGTGCTGTACATTTCGTAGACATATTTTCTGGTTAAAGCAAAAGAAGAAAATCATCATGCATTTATCACTTTGTCTACTTTCAGTGTGTAGACAAGCTGGGGATTTCTGTGTCAACCTTTATTCTTTGTATTTTGTTAAATTGTGCCTCATATGTTATTGATTCAGTCTGATGAACGTATTGATTTCAATTGCAACCTTATATGGTAATGTGATCCAAGACGATTCCCCCAAATAAAAAAAAAGCCTACCGTAATCCTCGTGAGGGCTCAGTATGCTTCTGATACATGAGCAGGACAAATAAACTACAAGCTCATACAACTTCTAGGCTTTTAACTTTTAACTTCTAGGCTTAACTTCAAGGCTGTGTGCTGAGCCCCCTCCTGTTCACCTTGCTCACATATGACTGCTCAGCGATAAGCCCGAGCTGTCTGATTGTGAAGTTCGCAGACGACACTGCTGTGATTGGACGTATCACAAACCATGATGAGTCCGACTACAGGAAGGAGGTGGAACACCTGGAGGGCTGGTGCAGAGACAACAACCTCTGCATCAATGTGAAGAAGACGAAGAAGATGATCGTGGACTTCAGAAGGAGCAGACATCTCCTCCCTCCCCTGCACATCGGAGGAACAGCGGTGGAAGTGGTCTCCAGCTACAAGTATCTGGGCGTGCACATCTCGGACGACCTCACCTGGAGCTCCAACACTTCCTCTCTGGTCAGGAAGGCACACCAGCGCCTCTACTTCCTCAGGAGGCTGAGGCGCGCCGGACTGGGGAGCTCAGTCCTGACGGCGTTCTACAGGTGTGCGGTGGAGAGCATCTTGTGTTCCTGCATCACTGTATGGCACGGCAGCTGCTCTGTGGCAGAGAAGAAGGCTCTGCAGAGGGTAGTGAAAGCGGCACAGAGGACTGTGGGATGCAGTCTTTCAACTACCACGGACATATACTCCTCCAGATGCAGGAAACGGGCCTCCTGCATCATGAAAGACCCCACCCATCCCGCACATGCTCTGTTTGTCCCTCTCCCCTCAGGCAGGAGGCTGCGGAGCATCAAGAGCAGGACTACCAGACTGAGGAACAGCTTCTTTCCTGAAGCTGTGAGACTGTTGAACTCTGGTGGTCCCCTTTAGTGCCCCCCCNGGCTGTGTGCTGAGCCCCCTCCTGTTCACCTTGCTCACATATGACTGCTCAGCGATAAGCCCGAGCTGTCTGATTGTGAAGTTCGCAGACGACACTGCTGTGATTGGACGCATCACAAACAATGACGAGTCCGACTACAGGAAGGAGGTGGAACACCTGGAGGGCTGGTGCAGAGACAACAACCTCTGCATCAATGTGAAGAAGACGAAGGAGATGATCGTGGACTTCAGAAGGAGCAGACATCTCCTCCCTCCCCTGCACATCGGAGGAACAGCGGTGGAAGTGGTCTCCAGCTACAAGTATCTGGGCGTGCACATCTCGGACGACCTCACCTGGAGCTCCAACACTTCCTCTCTGGTCAGGAAGGCACACCAGCGCCTCTACTTCCTCAGGAGGCTGAGGCGCGCCGGACTGGGGAGCTCAGTCCTGACGGCGTTCTACAGGTGTGCGGTGGAGAGCATCTTGTGTTCCTGCATCACTGTATGGCACGGCAGCTGCTCTGTGGCAGAGAAGAAGGCTCTGCAGAGGGTAGTGAAAGCGGCACACAGGACTGTGGGATGCAGTCTTTCAACTACCACGGACATATACTCCTCCAGATGCAGGAAACGGGCCTCCTGCATCATGAAAGACCCCACCCATCCCGCACATGCTCTGTTTGTCCCTCTCCCCTCAGGCAGGAGGCTGCGGAGCATCAAGAGTAGGACTACCAGACTGAGGAACAGCTTCTTTCCTGAAGCTGTGAGACTGTTGAACTCTGGTGGTCCCCTTTAGTGCCCCCCCCGACAAATGAACACTGCAATTTTTGCGCAGTTAATTATTTTATTCTGTCTATTTGTTAAAAAGGCTAGTTGATTGTGTTCTTCTTTTATTCTCTTTTTTATTGTATATTTGTATATATTTATATTTATTATTCTCATTTCTATGATTGGGCTTGCTCCGGGACCAGGGTAACCTAATTTCGTCCCACCCATGTTTTACATGGGTTGTATGACAATAAAACTCCTTGAATCCTTGAATCCTTCTAAATATGGCAAATTAAAATAATCTATTCAACACAAGGATTGAACTTCAACACAAGCCCAAGCATCCTTGGGTTTGGCCATTAATGTGAGAATAGTAATAGTTTATACTAATATCGTCTTCACAAAGCAGCATCTTTATGAGTGGTGTCAGTGGTCTCAAGCAGGGGTTCACAAACTTTTTAGCCCATGATCCTCAGTTACAGTGCGGGACTGGTGACCCCCTGCCTTGGGAATACACCAATCAATCCAAAAACAGACAATAAAGATACTTGATTTGGCTGATCGGTAGAAAATAAGACAACCTTTGTGCACATATTGCTGTTATAGTCTGTAACATAAACAATCAGCTGCAATAAATACTGTTATTTCCCTGGCTTAGTCACTTTGGTCGTTGGTGGCAACACAGAAATGTGAAGAACAGGTCAAACATTTTCTTTATACATGTTATTATTAAAATAAACCCCTTATTTTGTGTGCAGGTTTATAATAAAGGATGAAAAGATTCATTTTTGAATAGTTTTTTGATTTTAGAAGGCATCTCAAGAACCACCCATTAGCAAGCACCCCACTTTAGGACACCACTAGTCTAGAGAAAACGATATGGACATACAGCATTATCTTGAGCCTAAAAATGTGATCCACATCGACAATTAATAGTGAAAACAGAGGACACTTGTTTTCGCTGACATGTCAAAAAAGTCTGTGAGCCTGAACAATCTATGCTTACTCTTTCACTGTAAGTCCAGTCTGTTTGGATGTAAAGGTTGACTGGATTTTTTCCTTTGACAACATGTTAGTACATGCAAGAAAACAGAGATAAGATGGGAGCTGTTCTGGCTTCACGGATACACAAAAATATTAAAGGTTTTCGGGGTTTTATTAAAAATTGACCCTAACACGTCTGCCAACATGACCATGCTACAGACCAGGTTTGTTTGGACACGTGACGCTCCAGGAGCATTGCTAGCCATCTCATTAGCGCAGCTACATGAAGCCTATCTTTAAAATAAAATAGCGTGGCATTAAATCATGAATAAGGTTTTTCATCATAACAAGAGTGAAGTAGTTTACCGCAGATATAAGGTTGGTTCACGAGGAATAAAGTTTAAACTATTGCCGAGATAGCGAAACAACGCGCGCCCTTCCATGTCCCACCAAACTCCTGATAAAAGTAATGGACAAATATAAACGCTCCTACAAAAACTAATACATTTGTTATTCGACTGAGGTAATTTCAATATTTTACCAATAATGAATTCTATGATAGCAAATCGGCGTCTCCTTTTCTTAAAACTACAGCTTGGTTTAGAAGAAATGTTTGAAAAGTGGACCACTTTGGTGGCTAACACACGAAGTTCAGAAGAAAGTCATGCAGTATTGTGACTGGTTGTGCTAAAAAGAGCTTCAGGCTTTTCTTAAAATGCTGACCGTTCGGGGCATAAAATGGGAGATAATATTTTTTTGTTGCATAGTCTTAGTCATGTCATGTTTAAAAGTCTGTGATTTAATATGTGATTTGTACATCATGCTGCCAGGAGCAATAGCCCAACGTCAATAAAGCCCTTTAATCCATATGTAGTGGTCATATGTTTCTTTCACCTGCCACAGGTTGTCCTCTTCTTGGACAGTTCCGCCATCGAGGAGGGGGTCCGGTATGTGACATCTTGGGGTGAGATTTTAATGAAGCAGAATAATGTGTTGGCCCGGGTCTGGATGCTCCCCCCTTCTGACCGCGAGTATTCCGGTGTGGCTTTCACGCGAGCACCGCGGATCTGCAGGCCCGTTAGCACGAGCGATCAGAGGACTCACCCGATAACCATCCTGTGGGGTCCGCAGACTTACACGGAGCACACAGGTTATCTTGAGTAGTAAGAAACCTGCATCCCAGAATGAGACGTCCGTTATAGACCGATCTCAATATGCATAAGTTTTTAGCAACTAGCTACCATAACCTCACGTCAGCAGTAACCGATGGATTTAGCCAGATGATGCTAAACGGGTTAGCTTTTACTTCTTCTTCGTCTGATGATGAAGTTTGACAGCTTTTTCACTTGGCAGTGCACTGCTGCCTTCAGCAGGACAGTTTACCTAACAGAAGAACTGATAGATTTAAGGACCAAAGGAATTAGAAGCTATTTCTAATTAATATAAGTTTCTGAATAATTGCTGTATTTCATTCATAAAGGTACTGCAAGGTAATTATGTCTTTTCTTAAAGACATAGAAATATTTTCAAGAATCATACTGATGAATAAATGTAAATAAAGTATAGGTGACAATGGTTTATTTTTGTATTTATGATCTCTTGTACATTTAATATGCTGCTAATTATTGGTTGACTGTGTGCAACGATTTTAAATAAGAGTATGTAAAATTTAACAGGGGTAGGGTTAAATAGATGTGTACTTCTTCCTACTCTCTTTTGAGCATGTAAACAGAGACCGGAGGAAATGCAGATTTGGGATACTGTCCTGTTTTGTTTGTATGTTGTTTTTTAATTTATTTTTTATTTTCTTGTTTTGATTCTCACTCATATATTTCTTCCTGTTTTCGTTCCCCTTTTCTTGCTTTTAGTTAGCCATGTTCAAAATAAACAAATAAATAAAGTCAAATGAATAAATAAATCAAATCAAGGTGTTGCAGGAGGATACAGCATTTTGAACAGCTTCCAATCCCCTCCACTAAGAGGTACTACTAGCTTCTTGCCAAAACAATCTACTTTTGAATTTCCCATTTTTTCAGCAAAACCTTTAAATCAGACATCTGACCTCTGTCCACCACATAGCTGATTAAATTACCAAAAGTCCATGAAAGTATTAATCAGATATGCAATGGCTCTATGGGACCTGAGATTAGTTACAAAACAGAGACAAAATTGTAAGCAATGCTTTTAAGTCGGTTGTTCCTCAACCTTTTCTACAGCCCAATCTTAAAGCCATGTCTGTCACGATAGGCTTCATAATTTCCTCATGGGTCCACATACTCTAAAATGCAGTGACATGCACAGATTTTATCAAGGACAGGTGTGAAAAGGAAAGAAGGCACACACAGCAAACAAGAGGGAAGTTTATCATGGTTTAACCAGCCAAAGAGGCAGAGTAGCATATTTTGCCAACCAGCGACCTCCAGCATGCTGCATGTATATGTATTTTCATGTCATATATCATGTAACATATACAAATCAATTTGTGTACATTGTTTAGTCAAGCCCTTGAAAACATTTAAATTAAATATCCAGCACAGCAAACGAAAGCTTAAAAAATGGTTAAAAAAATAGAGCTGTGAATGCAGAAGGCATTCACAGCTTATGTTCTTCTGTGTCAAAAAAGTTTAAGATTCTTCTTCTTCTTCTTCTTCTTCTTCTTCTTCTTCTTCTTCTTCCGCCCACTTTTTTGGATCGCTTCTTCTCCCACAAATTTCAACCGATTTTCACTGTTCAAACTTCAAAACCACCGGCTCGTTCAGGACTGGTGCGCTGTGACTTTTCAGACCGGTTTCACTTATACTTTCAGAGATATTTCACTTTTTTCACAATTTTTCTTCCATCTGGAATGACTGGGAGAGCTTCAGATTCTGAAGATTTCAGGGAATTACTTCAGCCTCATTCAGACCCTTCTCATTCAGTCATACTTTCAGCCAGAAACTTCATTCTACCTGTAAAATGTTCAGCCATCGTTTGGCTTTCTTCAGTACATTTCAGCTTCTTTCTTGCATTTATAGTTTCTTCACAAAACTCCTTCAAAGGTCATGAAGTTTATCAGCCCTTGCAGCAGTTTAACATTGGTGTGTATGTGGTGGAGTGTTCAAACTGTAGAGTGAGGATTTGAATTTTAGAGTGTGGACCAGGAGAGAAATGACCTGGAAACTTTTTAGATAAACAGGCCTAGGGGCCACAAATTTCACTCCACATACACAAATTTGGGCTCAAAACGTAGGTAATCTTGTTCTGCTTCTGATTAATCACACTTGACACCAAAAGGACAAAGGACAAAGCCTGCAGATGGCCAACTGTCACAGAAAGTCATCATCTGCCCCCATCTGCTCTAATGTTAATTTTCAGGGGACTGTCTGAGAGATAAAGAAAAAGTAACACTTTTTAAACTCACATTTCTGGTAAAACCTGTGGCTCAACAGACATGAAATTTACATCAATAGATACTTCTGAGCCTTGTGAATCTAACGGTGGTTTTGGTTTTCTGCTAGCCCTTAAGGATTTTGCGCAGCCTATGGATATTCGCATCCTTGTCCCTGGCTCAAATCCAGCTCCTCATCAACTGTCTGTCAGTTAAATCAAACAGCTGCAGCTTCAAACAGCCTAACGAGCAGGTTACCATGGAGACCTGTTATCTGACACACCTGTTTATACCTGCAGATCAAAACACTGATGAAGAAAGATACTCAAGTGATTGTTTCTCTGGATCACTGACCAACACACAGCACACAAACACACCAAACACACGCACACACACTCACACACAACACACACAAGCATATTAACCATGAACACACAAACGCACACACACATACGCAATACTCCACTATACTCCGCAAAACTCCGCTATACTCAACAATACTCCGCGAATACTCCGCTATACTCCACAACACTCCACTATACTCCCCAATACTCCGCTACACTCAACAATACTCCGCAAAAACTCTGAAATACTCCGCTTTACTCCACAATACTTCAAAATACTCCACAATACTCCGCTATGCTCCACCATACTCCGCTTTACTCAACAATACTCTGATGTACTCCGCCAAACTCTGCAATACTCTGCTTTACTCTGCAATACACGCTATACTCCACAATGCTCCGCTTTACGATGCCATACTCTGCTATACTCCACTGTACTCCACTATACTCCGCAAATACCACGCTATACTCAACAATACTCTGCAAATACTGCGCTATACTCCAAAATACTCCGCTATACTCCACAATACTCTGCTATACTCAACAATACTCCGCTATACTCCACAATACTCTGCTATACTCCGCAATACTCCGCTATACTCAAAAATACTCCGCAAATACTCCACTATACTCAACAATACTCCGCTATACTTTACAATACTCTGCAAAAACTCCGCTATACTCCGCTATACTTCGCTATACACCGCTATGCTCGGCTATACTCCACAAGTACTCCGCTATACTCCACAATACTCCGTTATACTCCACAGTACCACGCAAGTACTCCGCTATACTCCACAATTCTCGCAAAACTCTACAATACTCTGCTATACTCTGCTATACTCAGCTTTACTCAAAAATACTCTGCTTTACTCAACAATACTCGGCTATACTCAACAACACTCCGCTACACTCCGCCATACTCAGCTATACTCAACAATACTCAAAAATACTCCGCTATACTCAACAATACTCTGCTGTACTCCGCCAAACTCTGCAATACTCTGCTATACTCCACTGTACTCCACTGTACTCCGCAAATACCACGCTATACTCAACAATACTCCACTATACTCAACAATACTCTGCTGTACTCCGCCAAACTCTGCAATACTCTGCTATACTCTGCAATACACGCTATACTCCACAATGCTCCGTTTTATGATGCCATACTCTGCTATACTCCACTGTACTCCACTATACTCTGCAAATACCACGCTATACTCGACAATACTCCGCTATACTCAACAATACTCTGCAGATACTCCGCTATACTCCAAAATACTCCGCTATACTCCACAATACTCTGCTATATTCAACAATACTCCGCTATACTCCACAATACTCTGCTATACTCCGCAATACTCCGCTATACTCAAAAATACTCCGATAATACTCCACTATACTCAACAATACTCCGCTATACTCAACAATACTCTGCAAATACTCTGCTATACTACAAAATACTCCGCTATACACCGCTATACTCGGCTATACTCCACAAGTACTCCGCTATACTCCACAATACTCCGTTATACTCCACAGTACCACGCAAGTACTCCGCTTAACTCCACAATCTTCGCAATACTCCACAATACTCTGCTATACTCTGCTATACTCAGCTATACTAAAAAATACTCTGCTATACTCAACAATACTCGGCTATACTCAACAATACTCCACTATACTCCGCCATACTCCGCTATACTCAACAATACTCCACAATACTCCGCTTTACTCAACGATACTCTGCTGTACTCCGCCAAACTCTGCAATACTCTGCTATACTCCACTGTACTCCACTATACTCCGCAAATACCACGCTATACTCAACAATACTCCGCAATACTTAACAATACTCAACAATACTCCGCTATACTCCACAATACTCTGCTATACTCCACAATACTCCGCTATACTTAAAAATACTCCGCAAATACTCCGCTATACTCAATAATACTCCGCCATACTCAACAATACTCTGCAAATACTCCACGATACTCCGCAAAACTCCGCTATACTCAACAATACTCCGCAAATACTCCGCTATACTCCACAACACTCAACTATACTCCCCAATACTCCGCTACACTCAACAATACTCCGCTATACTCAACAATAATCTGCAGATACTCCGCTATACTCCAAAATACTCCGCTATACTCCACAATACTCTGCTATACTCAACAATTCTCCGCTATACTCCACAATACTCCGCTATACTCAACAATACTCTGCAATTACTCCACAATACTCCAAAATACTCCGCTATACACCGCTATTCTCGGCTAAACTCCACAAGTACTCAGCTATACTCCACAATACTCCACTATACTCCGCAATACTCCGCTATACTCAACAATACTCTGCAAATACTCAACAATACTCCGCTATACTCCGCAAATACTCTGCTATACTCCACATTACTCTGCTATACTCCACAAAACTCCGCTATACTCCACAATACTCCACTATCCTTTGCAATACTCCCCTATACTCAACAATACTCTGCAAATACTCAACAATACTCCGCTATACTCCGCTAATACTCTGCTATACTCAACAATACTCTGCTATACTCCGCTATACTCCGTAATACTCTGCGATACTCTGCTGTACTCCGCTATACTCCACAATACTCTGCTATACTCCACAATACTCCGATGTACTCCACTATTCTCCGCAAATACCACGCTATACTCAACAATACTCTGCAAATACTCAACAATACTCCGCTATACTCCGCTAATACTCTGCTATACTCAACAATACTCTGCTATACTCCGCTATACTCCGTAATACTCTGCGATACTCTGCTGTACTCCGCTATACTCCACAATACTCTGCTATACTCCACAATACTCCGATGTACTCCACTATTCTCCGCAAGTACCATGCTATACTCAACATTTCTCCGCTATACTCAACAATACTCTGCAAATACTCTGCTATACTCAAAAATACTCCACTATACTCCACAATTTTCTGCTATACTCAACAATACTCTGCAAATACTCAACAATACTCCCCAATACTCCGCTTATACTCTGCTATACTCAACAATACTCTGCTATACTCCGCTATACTCTGCAATACTCTGCTTTTCTCCACAATACTCTGCTATACTCCACAACACTCTGCTATACTCCACAATACTTCACTGTACTCCACTATACTCCGCAAATACCACGCAATACTCAACAATACTCCGCTATACTCAACAAAACTCTGCAAATACTCCGCTATACTCAACAATACTCTGCTATACTCAACAATACTCGGCTATACTCCACAATACTCTGCTATACTCCGCAATACTCTGCTATACTCAAAAATACTCCGCAAATACTCCACTATACTCCACAATACTCCACTATACTCAACAATACTCTGCAAATACTCCGCTATACTCCAAAATACTCCCCTAAACTCCACAATTCTCTGCTATACTCAACAATACTCCGCTATACTCCACAATACTCTGCTATACTCAACAATACTCCGCTATACCCCACAATACTCTGCTATACTCAACAACACTCCGCTATACTCCACAATACTCCGCTATACTCCAAAATACTCCACTATACTTTGCAGTACTCCCCTATACTCAACAATACTCTGCAAATACTCAACAATACTCTGCTATACTCCGCTAATACTCTGCTATACTCAACAATACTCTGCTATACTCCGCTATACCTCGCAATACTCTGCTGTACTCTGCTGTACTCCGCTATACTCCACAATACTCTGCTATACTCCACAATACTCCGATGTACTCCACTATACTCCGCAAATACCACGCTATACTCAACAATACTCCGCCATACTCAACAATACTCTGCAAATACTCCGCGATACTCCAAAATACTCCGCTATACTCCACAATACTCTGCTATACTCTGCAATACTCCACAATACTCCACTATACTCTGCAAAACTCCGCTATACTCAACAATACTCCGTGAATACTCCGCTATACTCCACAACACTCCACTTTACTCCCCAATTCTCCGCTACACTCAACAATACTCCGCTATACTCAACAATAATCTGCAGATACTCCACTATACTCCAAAATACTCCGCTATACTCCACAATACTCTGCTAAACTCAACAATACTCCGCTATACTCCACAATACTCTGCTGTACTCCGCAATACTCCGCTATACTCAAAAATACTCCGCAAATACTCCGCTATACTCAACAATACCCTGCTATACTCAACAATACTCTGCAAATACTCCACAATACTCCAAAATACTCCGCTATACACCGCTATTCTCGGCTATACACCACAAGTCCTCCGCTATACTCCACAATACTCTGCTACACTCCACATTACTCTGCTATACTCCACAAAACTCCGCTATACTCCACAATACTCCACTATACTTTGCAATACTCCCCTATACTCAACAATACTCTGCAAATACTCAACAATACTCCGCTATACTCCGCTAATACTCTGCTATACTCAACAATACTCTGCTATACTCTGCTGTTCTCCGCTATACTCCACAATACTCTGCTATACTCCACAATACTCGGATGTACTCCACTATTCTCCGC
This sequence comes from Thalassoma bifasciatum, assembly GCA_008086565.1. Classification (NCBI taxonomy): domain Eukaryota; kingdom Metazoa; phylum Chordata; class Actinopteri; order Labriformes; family Labridae; genus Thalassoma; species Thalassoma bifasciatum. The sequence goes on from RPOG01000343.1 coordinate 428,993, forward strand.
AAATACCACGCTATACTCAACAATTCTCTGCTATACTCAACAATACTATGTAAATACTCTGCTATACTCAAAAATACTCCACTATACTCCACAATACTCTGCTATACTCAACAATACTCTGCAAATACTCAACAATACTCCCCAATACTCCGCTAATACTCTGCTATACTCAACAACACTCTGCTATACTCCGCAATACTCCGCTATACTTAAAAATACTCCGCAAATACTCCGCTATACTCAACAATGCTCCGCCATACTCAACAATACTCTGCAAATACTCCACGATACTCCGCAAAACTCCGCTATACTCAACAATACTCCGCAAATACTCCGCTATACTCCACAATACTCCGTTATACTCCACAGTACCACGCAAGTACTCCGCTTTACTCCACAATCTTCGCAATACTCCACAATACTCTGCTATACTCTGCTATACTCAGCTATACTAAAAAATACTCTGCTATACTCAACAATACTCGGCTATACTCAACAATACTCCACTATACTCCGCCATACTCCGCTTTACTCAACAATACTCCACAATACTCCGCTTTACTCAACGATACTCTGCTGTACTCCGCCAAACTCTGCAATACTCTGCTATACTCCACTGTACTCCACTATACTCCGCAAATACCACGCTATACTCAACAATACTCCGCAATACTTAACAATACTCAACAATACTCCGCTATACTCCACAATACTCTGCTATACTCCAC